>OY856187.1:393620819-394073319 GCA_963693315.1 Diogma glabrata
GATTGTTATTGGCATAAAAAATGTTGTGTTATGATTGTGTGCGAGCTACAATTTTATGGTATAATGTAAGTAATGAATGATGTAAAAATAGAGATTATTTGTTTTCCATTTAGACTTGGGCATTTTAGTTCAATTAAAGGATCGAACGAATTAGTTCGATTTGTATTCATGAACTAGTTCGTTTTTTTAGTTCATTAGTTCACGAAAATATTAAAAAAACCAGGTTTTTTTGTTTTTACATACCTAAACATTTAATATAATTTTGAGATTTAGATTCAACTTTTTCAATAAAATTACCAATTACTACTACTAAATTGTGAAATTGTTTGATAAATTAATTAATTAATCGATTATTTCATTTCACGAAAAAAAGTTTATTTGAACTAATGAACTAGGATCGAAAAAGTAAATGAACTAGTTCGTTCGATCTGAGTTTGGAATCGAATTTTTGAACTACTTCGTTCACGAACGGCACAAGTCTATTTCCATTTCACTTCTAAATTATAATTCTTATAGTTCAGACGTTCTTTTTTGGTGTTCTTAGTAATTTATGCGATTTTAATATTGACGATTTTTGCTTTTCTCCTGGTTATTCTTCTGATTATACATTTTATATTGACGACTTCTGCTCTTTCCTTGGCTATTCTTCTGATTATTCACTTTTATATTAATATTATATAAATTATATTATATATTTATAAATAAATATCAAACTTTACAAAAAGTTTAAATTTATATTCATCGTTATTTAACTATGAATCCTCATCGTGATCGAGACACTGGAAGAAAGTGGGCTTCGGGTGCCGAAAAAAAAGAAATAAGAAAAAACATACAGATATGTTAAAGAAAATTAAACCATTAAACCATTTTGAATATATCATCAGGTACTAATACAATTTTTGATGCAGGTGCTAGTACTTCGCAAGATGTTTCAGAAAAATTGGTAGATATTTTACCTGACCAGTCTGAAACATCTTTAGGGTCTTTATCTTTTGTTGTTTCGAATTCTGAAGTTTTTGCTGTCCTATTACCGGACACCCATGAAAAAGATTTTGAAATGAATTTCTCTCAAGAGTCTTCGTTAGCTTCCAATGATATGTTTTAGCTTCAAATCCCAAATTGCATGAAGCACAACAAGACATAACTGATGTGGTTATTGTTTCCGACGACCCAGCGTTATGGCCCATTTCGTTTAATGAACGAGAAAGAGTCGATATTGTTAAAAAAGGACCGACTCAGGTTAAACAAATAAATTTTAAAGCCGATAAATCGGGTCGCAGATTCAATACTAGTTTCTACACGAGAGTTGCTAACGGTGAAGAAGTTTCTAGAAGCTGGCTAGTGTATTCTATATAAAATAATTCGGTATTTTGCTTTTGTTGCAAAATTTTTTCTACCCGAAAAATATGTTTATCGTCGACTGAAGGTTATTCAGATTGGAAAAATATAGGTTCCAGCTTAAAACAACATGATAAATCTCAGGATCACATTAGCTGTATGCAAAAATGGATGAATATGCTATAGTGCCAATGTAGGCTGAAAGATCATTACCTTTTCGTGGACACCGTGAGCAACTTTATCAGCCTAATAATGGACACTTCTTGGCACAAGTAGAACTTATTGCAAAATTTGATCCAGTTATGTCAGAGCATCTCAAACGAATAAAAAATAAAGAATGCTTTGACACTTATCTTGGAAAAGATGTGCAGAATGAAATAATTGGACTTATATCGAGAAGAATACTGAAAACTATCGTATCTTCTGTACAGTCATCAAAATATTTTTCTGTTATCATCGATTGCACTCCTGATGTAAGTCATAAGGAACAGCTTTCAATCCCTTTGAGATGCGTTAAAATTAATCAGGAAGAAGTACAAATTGAAGAATTTTTTTGTGGTTTTATTCACATAACTGATAGCACTGGTTCAGGTTTAGTTGAAATTTTTTTAAATTTATTAGCTGAGTATAATTTGGATCTAATGAATTGTCGCGGGCAGTCGTATGATAATGGTACTAACATGCGAGGGCAATACAAAGGGGTTCCAGCTTTAATCAAAGAAAAAAATCCCAGAGCTCTTTACGTTCCATGGGCTAACCACACATTTAATCTAATGGTATGTGATGCTGCGAAATCAGTATCAAGTGCAATTAACTTTTTTGGTACTGTTCAACGAACTTTTACATTTTTTGCTGCATCAACCGTTCGATGGGACATGCTGCAAAGTGTTTGTAAAATGACTGTTAAATCATTATCAGATACGCGTTGGGAAAGCCGTATAAATAGTATAAAAGTTGTAAAAGATAATTTGGTTCAAATTATAGAAGCTTTATACAAAGTTGCAGATTCAAGTTCAATTGGAGTTGCTGTTTCTGAAGCTGATGGTCTTGCGAATGAGATATCCTCATTATCAGTTTACACTTTCACTTACAATTTAGCATGATATATTGTATGAAATTAACAAAGTAAGTAAAGTTATGCAGAATCCCTCGGCAGATATTTCTATTATGATAAAATTGGTGGAAACTACGAACAAATTTTTAGAATCATTCAGAAGTGATGAATCATTTGAAGCGATTATTAAAAAATCTGAAGAAATAGCTATAAAATTAGGTACTGAGCCAGTATTCCCTCAAGTGCGACTTAGCCGAAAACGACGTTTTTTTTAATATGAAGGAACTGATACACCTCTAAATGGAAAGTCTAAATATAAAGTAGATTTTTTTAATGCAATAATTGATGTTGCACTAGTAAGCTTAAATGAAAGATTCAAAATGCTTGATTCATACAACAAAATATTTGGTTTTAGGTAGATTTCATATAAAAATCTACCTATTGGTATGTGCTTCATCTCGGAATTTCGGAAAAATTTTGGTGCCAAACGACTATATATGATAAGCGGAGACGGAAAATCAAAATGAAAAAAAAATTTATATATATATATATATATATATATATATATATATATATATATAACGATATGAGATATAACGGAATTTGGCGGCACTCTCACGGTCGCATTTTTCGACCTACACGAAAATAATTTTTTGTATGTGTTCCGGCAAATAATGTCTTGGACAAGTTCGTGAACTGGCCATATCCGGGTACCAGTTAAGCGGCTAGAGCCTAAAATGTCGAATAATCTAGGGCGCTATAACTTCCGTTTGAATCATAATATTTTAATAAAATTTATAAATACTGAATATTTGAACATATTTCTATCATTTTTATCCAGATGATTACTTTGGCGTTTCAGGTTCCTCGAAAATCAGCTGTTTCAAAAATTTGCTAAACTTTGCTGCCCTTGATCTAGCTGAAATGGCCAAGCTCATAGTTGAAAACTTTTTTTTACGTACTTAAAATATAAATCTTTCCAAAATTTTCAAAAATAATAGTTTAAATCTAACGGTTGAGACCCTACGGCTGTTGAAATAAAAACAAACGCAAAAGGCAATGCTTTCATCATGTTTCAGTTTATGTTATTTAAATTCATCTTAGCTTTTAAACATACTTTTCAACTATAGCCTCAAAAAATTTCAGCTTTCTAACCTAAAAGGTTCCATTTTTATAAGCATTATAATGCAACCCTTACAAGAAAAATATCAACCCATTTAATACCATAGAAAAATTATCAAAATCTCTTTTGTTTTTATTTTTTTTACTAAGTAACCGTTTGAAAAAAGATTAAATAAGAACAAAAAAACACAACAACAAAAGATGATTTTGAAATAAAATTGTTTGATAATGTTATAAATTATGTGTGATGGTATAATTGTAGTTGTGACGTAGTTCATTTGATCTTTGGTGGATTTAATATGTTATTAAAAGTAGTTTAAACCAACTTAAATAAAACTGTTCCGAAATTGTATTGATGGAGTTAGTTCGGATAATGTATTTAATTTGGTTCGATAACTTTTTTGAATTATTCTGTTTCTACTTATATTTTTTATTTAAACTAATCTGACTTATCTAATTTTATTTGGACACAAAACCGTCTGGCCCCGAAATCTACCTATTTCTAGCGGATATACCTGCCGCTGGGATTTTTTTAACCCGTACCGAAAAAATGCGAAGTTTAGATGCAAATGAATTGTTGAATGATTGTAAAAATTTAGAAATATCACTGAGAAACCCTGGTACAGAAGAATCGGACTTGAACCATGAAGAGATATACTCGGAAATAAATACATTTTTAAGAATGGAAGCTTCGGCGGAATCGAAAGATGCACCGGAAATTTTGAAGTATATTACGGCAAATTCTTTAATTGAAACTTTTCCAAATTTATTTATTGCTCTACGAATTTTACTAACTTCCCCTATTTCAGCGGCAAGCGCAGAGAGATCATTTTCCAAATTAAAACTCATAAAAAACTACTTACGTTCCACTATGGGTCAAGACCGCTTATCTGCATTAGCTTTAATTTCCATTGAAAATAACATAAGTCGGTCCTTGGACTGTTCTGATTTAATTAATGATTTTGCGTCTTTAAAAGTCCGAAAGGTTAAGTTTTAAGTCAATGTAATCGATCCTCCTAAAATCTGCGAAAAAAATAAATGGTACCGCATTTTGAGTAGTCTTATTAGTGCATCTTCACCCAAAATAAAAAAAATACTTTATGTACATTTAAAACCTATGTGCGTTTTTTGTTTCATTACGTTCTAATAAATATCCACAACACAATAGAACAGAAGAATTAAAAACTCAACTAATATAATAGAAAACTTGCCTATGGCCTCGCATATGGTAAATCCGCCACTGCTTATACGGGTTTATTAACCAGGTGCTATTCCATATCAACCGTCCTTCAGTAAACATGCCTTAGCTTTGAATCGTGAAGTTGATCGACACACTTCTCTAAGTTTCCATATTCTACTATCATGGGTAATTTCTGGCCATTGGGCGCCGATACCAGTAAATTTTTCATCCGAATTACAAGTTGCTTCTATATTTAAGCTACGGTACCCTTTTCTGTTTACATAGCAATCACCAAATTGTTGAGATTTCATTATTTCCACATGGGTACAATCCAATGCATCAATTACAGTAGGAATTTCAAAATGCTGTGGCCATTTTGTTGCAGCTTCTTCTATTTCTGCTATTGTATTAGGAAACTTAATCCATTCATGTGATTTTTCCTAAATCCAGTCAGCTACAAATGAAATTGTCTTACAAACTGTAGTTCGATTTACTCCGCTGTCCTCAGGATCACTTAAATAGCGCCTAAAAATTACCATTTTTTCAAAAGAACTTATTTTTCCACCTCTTTTTGCGTTATTTTCACCCTAAAAATAATCGGCCATAAACTGTACACTCTTGGTATTAAATCGCAAAAGTTGTTTACTTCGGGCTTAATCTATTTCTCGGTGCTCTAAATAAATTTTTCTTTTCCGAAGATTAATAAAAGCAGTCATTTTTTTGTGAAAAGTAAACAATAATAAAATTCAAGTTGCGTTATATGCTACCTTAAAAAAAATAAGCATTTACTTAAAAAGTAAAAGTATTTGCTTTTTTTATTCACATATTTTTAAGTATTTACTAGAAAATTTATAAGTTTTTACTTAATTTACAAGCATTTGCTTATTCTTTAAGTATTTACTTTTTATCAAGTAAATGCTAAAATTTTATTCACTCGATTATAAGTAAATACTTAAAAAACAACAAGTTAAAGCATTTACTTATTTTTATTCACTTCACCCATTGATGTGATGCTAACGTATGATAATATGATGTGATGATAACATAGGATAATATGATATGATGCCAACATACGATAATAATAATATGATGCTAACATACGACAATATTATGATGTGATGCTAACATACAATGATATGCCAACAGCTATTGGGTGACAGTGACAGGAAAATGTGGTTGACTTGACCTTCTTCCTCCCTAAGCATGACCACTCTCGTCTACTGAAATTCTTTCACAGACACATATATTCTTATAAGGGAACCTTTATTCTGCCTTGATGTGAATTAAAAAAAACATGACAAATAATTTTGTGTATAACCATTTTCTAAACAATATTTTTATTCTGCTTTAATTTTTTTCTTTTGTAACTAAATTTTATGTTTATAATACAATTTTCGGTTTTCACTGTCTACCCATTTAACAGCACAACATTTAATAATTTTTAGGGTTCCGTTTTTTATACGGAACACTATTGGTGAGAGTACTACGTGTTTTTCACATTATTTCGATTATCTCGTGAACCATTAATCCAATGAACTTATAATTTGAGGTGCTTATAAAACTAACCTATCCACACAAGATGGTGGGTTAAAAAATAAATAAAGTTGTGTTCGTTTGTTTTAAGGAGGTACGATGTAAGCCTTTGAAAACATACATTTTTTTAGCGAGACGAGTAGGGTATCATATGAAAGAGCTTCATTTCAGCATTATTTAAAAATATATTTGGAATTTTTCACCTCACCATTTTTTGTATAATTTTGAAAAATGACGTTTTCGGGATGTTTTATTGCCCCGATTAACTCCGACCCTACCTCATCGAAAATCTTGACATATATTTGGAATGATAGAAAATTGAGTAGGTTTTTAATGAAAAATATAGAAAAGTGGCAGACACTAATTACTATATTTATTAAAGGGGTGGGAATGTTAAGGGGTAAAAACATCATTTAAAACCAGGTCATGTGGGGTGTCATTTGAAAGAGCACTTGATTTTAGAAATATTGCCATTTTTTTTGAATTTTGCAATGCATAGTTTTTGAATTATTATCAATAAAGTGACACAAAAAGTTGGTCCCCCCCCTTGCATTTCGAGCCTAATTAACAGAAAAATTTGAAAAAATTCATAGAGACAGGAAGTTTGATAAACTCTGAACGAAAAATATAGCGAAATCTCAAATAATTATATTTTTGTGTTTTTAAGGGATTGGGGTGGGGAAGGGTGAAAAAAACTTTTTTGACCCAAGCGAGTGGGGTGTCATTTGAAAGAGCTCCAAATTTCAGAAAGTTTACAATTTTTTTTAGAATTTTGTGGTACACAGTTTTTGAGTTATTCTAAAAAATGTGCAAATTCCAGACCGTTCCCCCCCCCCTACGTTTCGACACTGATTGACAGAAAAAATTGAAAAGATTCATAGAGATAGGAAGTTTGCTATATTTTGAACGAAAATTATAGCGAACTCTCAAATAATTATATTTCTGTGTGTTTAGGGGATGGGTGTGAGCGGGGTAAAAAAAATTTTTTTTTGACCCAAGCGAGTGGGGTATCATTTAAAAGAGCACCAAATTTTCAAAACATTGCAATTTTTTTTAGAAATTTACGGTACACCGTTTTGGAGTTATTCTAAAAAATGTGCACATTCCAGACCGTTCCCCCCCTACGTTTCGACACTGATTAACAGAAAAAATTGAAAAAATTCATAGAGACAGGAAGTTTGCTATATTTTGAACGAAAATCATAGCGGACTCTCAAATAATTATATTTCTGTGTGTTTAGGGGATGGGTGTAAAGGGGGTAAAAAAAAACTTTTTTTGACCCAAGCGAGTGGGGTATCATTTGAAAGAGCACCAAATTTCCAAAACATTGCAATTTTTTTTAGAATTTTGTGGTACACAGTTTCGGAGTTATTCTAAAAAATGTGCACATTCCAGACCGTTCCCCCCCCATACGTTTCGACACTGATTGACAGAAAAAATTGAAAAAATTCATAGAGACAGGAAGTTTGCTATATTTTGAACGAAAATTATAACGAACTCTCAAATAATTATATTTCTGTGTGTTTAGGGGATGGGTGTAAAGGGGGTAAAAAAAAATTTTGTTTGACCCAAGCGAGTGGGGTATCATTTGAAAGAGCATCAAATTTCCAAAACATTGCAGTTTTTTTTAGAAATTTCCGGTACACCGTTTTGGAGTTATTCTAAAAAATTTGTAAATTCCAGACCATTCACCCCCCTACGTTTCGACACTGATTGACAGAAAAAATTGAAAAAATTCATAGAGACAGGAAGTTTGCTATATTTTGAACGAAAATTATAGCGAACTCTCAAATAATTATATTTCTGTGTGTTTAGGGGATGGGTGTGGGGAGAGCAAAAAAAAAACTTTTGTGGAACCAAACGAGTAGGGTGTCATTTGAAAGAACACTTAATTTAAGAAACATTGCAATATTTTTTAGAACTCTGCGATGCATAGTTTTTTAGTTATTGATGAAAAAAGTGCTATTTTAAGTGTATGTATACCACCCTATATTTCGACGCTGATTTATAGAACAAATATTCCCAATTTAGACTATTAAAATACTTTAGCTAACATAAACAGCTATGGATAAGATTTAACCTCAAGTAACATTTTTGATCAATGTAGATGTGATCAACATTTACTATTGACGTTTACGATTAAACATTTATTCTGTTATGCGTTCATAGTCTGGCGATATAAGGACTTTACAACATAACTTTATGTCATTTATTTTTGATAATGTGTTCTTTTACATTCACGGAACCCTTGGCGAGAGAATTTTATTCGCACTTGTCCGACTTTTTTTTTTATTGGTTAGAAATACAATTTCTTTTATTACAACAATTAAACAATTGTAACGCTATAATAATTTTTTTCTGACAACAAACATTCTAATTCAGTTATTATTTAGTTTGTAATAATTCACCATTTCAAAAAAAAGGAAATATAACGATAAGCGTTCACGACCGATTGTTAATACCTTTTATTCCAATTTTAATAATTATTTTTTTTTTTCAAAATCGTACAAATGGACACGATTAAAACTCACCGAAACATTAGTATTCGATTTAATAATCAATGAGGGCTTTGTTGTATCATAACAAAGTACCAACTAATTCAATAAAAAAAAGGTTTTACTCAATTCGCGCACGTCCTTTTCAGTTGGTAACCTTAATTTTATTTCCATAAAGGCAAAATCACCAATTAATTTATTTTTATAAGAAAAAAATTACCAACTGGTAAGAAACTGATACTCAAAAAAAAGAATTTCCTTTTTCGAATTTAATATATTTTTTGATTTGCAATCCAAAATCAAACTGAATTAAAATTTGGCAATATGCTAGTATTAATAATATTTCTATTTTTATGACTAAAAAAGACAAAAGTTGATTCATGGTCATTATGTCTCTTTCATTCGTTTATCATCGAAACGTACAACAAGCTTTTGTTGAAGTATTAAAGCATAAAAAAAACATTTCGCAAGAGAATATGTCTATTTCATTTTTTCCTCATTCAAATATATAACAAAAAGAAAAACTTTACAAGGGAAGTTATATGATTACGTTTAATATGATATTTTTTTAAAATGCAAGGTACGTCATAATTTCATTATTTCTTTATTTACGTTTGATAAAAAAAATTGAAATAGCAATGTATATTAGGTTATATAAATTAAAATAAAAACAAAATATAAACACAATGATATCAGTAAATAATGAGTTTAGGAAAATTACACGCTGGACGATAAAAGATTCATCACATTTGCAACTGATTATATAGATACATGTTAAACAAAACTTATGTGACGCGAAGCAGGTAATATTATAGTTGGAGAATGAGGAATATAGGGTGAGTTATCAGGATGCCGGCCTTTGCTGGTAATGCAGTCGGTCTAACTGTCTGACCTGTCAAGTCCTAACTTCCCAGCAACCCACCTCAATTTCACAAACGTCACTTGGCAGAATTCGTGATCACAACACTGTAGAGTCTAGATGGCAATTGCTGTTTACGTATTGAATAATTTATAGCATTATATATTCACTATCGGTGACAAAATATCATGTCTAACTATTTATTTCTTAAAATGCAATATTTAAAATATACTTTTTACTATTTATTTTTTATTTTATTTTATTAATAATAATATAAACTTCCTTATAGTAACAATTTGGATTTTATTTTTTTATTTTATAGAATATCGATTTCGACTTACGTGATCCTCAGTTCTTAAATTATTATTACAATTTTTGCTTAAACTATTACTTATATACTATTTCAACTGCTGTTTTTTATTATTATGTCGTATATTTTGTTAGTTTTAGTGTTGATTTTATCATTTAAAATATTGTTATTGTTTTTATGTTTATATATTTCTATTTCTTCCAATCTATCTAGATGTTTTCCATTTCTTTTTTATGTAATATGGTTAAATTTGTGTTGATATTTGTGTATTTGTGTTTTTCTATTTTCAAATGTTGGGCATATCTGGATTTTGGATCGCTTCTGTTAATTTCATTGGTGTGCTTGATAAATCTTTTTTTGAAAGACCGCCCCGTCTGGCCTATATAAAATTTACTGCAGTCGTCACAGGTAAGTTTATAAACACCTGTGTCTAAGCTTTGGGTTTTTTTAGTTTTTAGGTAGTTTTCTATTTTATTTTTGTTTTTGTAAGCCGCAATATATCCATATTTTTTTAAAGTTTTTTGCATTATTTTTAATGTTGTTTTATTGTATGTTACGCCTACGTATTTTTTCCTGCTAAGTTTTCTTCATTCTCCAACGTTGTTAGGGTTCGAAAATTTTTCTTGGTTTTATATTTTCTATTTAATGTGTCAATTATTTCATTTTTATATCCGTTTTACTGGCTATGTATTTTATGTTGTTTAGTTCGTCTTGATAATTTTCAGCATTCAATGGTATATTGTTCAATCTATTAATCATGTGGTTGTAGGCAGCTAGTTGATGTTGGTGTGGATGATGGGATTTAATATTTATTGTTTGATCCGTTTGGGTTGATTTTCGGAATATTTTGAATGTGTGTTTTGAATCTTCATTTTTGATTGATAAATCCAAAAAGTTTATTGTGTTATTTTCTTCATTTTCTAACGTGAATTTAATGGAAGGTTCTATGCTGTTTATGCATTGGTGCAATAGATTAAGCTGTCTATTCGTTACTTTTAATAATAAAATTATATCATCAACGTAGCGATACCAATAAATGTTTTTTTTTTTTTTGTGGATTTAAGTTATTATGTATATATTTTGTTTCAAAATCGTTGAGAGATATTTCAGCTAAAGTTCCAGATAGTGGGCTTCCCATAGGTAATCCTTCTGTTTGTTGATAATACATTGTTACAAAACATTGTTATGTTTTAAAAAGTTTTGTTTTGTTATTTCGGTTATTATCTTTATTATTTCTTGTGTATTTGTGTATCTTGCGTATCTTTGTTATATTTATTGTATTTTTTATTGGTATGTTAAAATACATGTTGGTTATATCAAACGATGCTAATTTTGCGTCGTGAGGTATTATTATTGGTCCTATTCTATTGATTAATTCTGTGTTATTTTTGACTGAATAACTGTTATCAAATTTTATGTGATATTTCAATAGTTTGTTTATGTACTTCGCTATTCTGTATGTTGGTGCTGTGGTGAAATTAATTAATGGTCTTATCGGTGTATCTGGTTTGTGTATTTTTGGTAATCCTCTTATACTTGGTGCTGTTGGTTTTATCATTTTGTTATACCTTATGTTCTTATCACTTAATATGTTGATAGATTTGTTGATCAACGTTTTTATTTGTGTATTGAATTCATTCGTTGGATCTTTACTTAATTTTTCGATGTTGTTATTAGTGATGTATTCATTTATCTTATTGTTGTAGTCTGTAGTTTTTAAGAGGACTAATGTATTCCCTTTATCTGCTTTGGTTATTGTGGCATCGTTTTGTTTGGTCTTGTTTTGTATACTGCGTAGTATTTTTTTAATTTTTTTTTTATTGTTGGTTTTTGAATTGTTTAAGTAGTTGTTTTTACTGATATTTCATTAACTATTATTGATTTGATTTCATTTTGGTGGTGAATATTAGTTTTCAATATTGAATTTTCTATTTCTAACAGATTTTCATTTATTTCTTTTGTTGTGTTGTTTACGGTTGTATTTCAGTGTAATTTTCTATTCTATTGTTATATTGTGGCGGTCTATATTGATTTATTATGTTATTATGATGAGTTCTAATTTCTATTAGTTTTGATTCCTCTAGTTTTTTTAATTTCAATTTTATGTTTTCACTTTTCTTTTTTATCGTGCTTTCCATATCATTTTTTACTGATTCCATTATTATTTCATATTCTATTTGATGATAGTGTTTAGATATTAGTAACTGTAGGTTGTATACTTCTAATGTTATGTAATTTATTTTTATGTAGAGTTCTTGAATTTGTTTTGTTAACCATATAGATTCTGCTGTTTGTTTAGCTATTTGTGCGGCTTTGGATCTATTGTTGACTTTGATGTTAATATATGTAGGCATTATTCTATATCTCTTGCAGCATCGGTTGAAATGTAAATTTAATTTGTTTTGTTTTAATTTTACTAATTTGTAATAATAAATAATAAACAGTGAATAATATGGAAAACCATAATAACACATATAGTAAATACAAGTAGTAATTGCAAGGAGTTTTAATGAACTGATAACTGGCACTTTCTACCCAAACAAAGTGGGAAAACGATTTTCATTTAAGACGCTATACAAGGGATTGTTTTGAAGAACAGAACTTGAGACTTAAAAATGAAAAATATTGTGTTTTCAACCCTTTTAGCGAAAAGATTAAAATAATTAAAAATATTTAAATAAAATATATATATTTTGAGTGTTTGAGTGTAGACCATTTCGAATTTCCTTGAAACTTCGGTATTCGTTACCGAATAGATAATATTTAGATAATATTTAATTAGAAAATATTGCTTTTCTTTATTTCTCGAGTTCGTTTTTTTATTACAGATTGTAATATGATTTTATTATGTCAGTGTTTAATGTAATATTTGATTTTTCGAGAAAAATTAACAATTCGATTGAGCCACAGGTGAGCATTGCAAATTTGCCTGAAAATAAAGTTCATTAAATTATAACCCAACACAACGTTTCATTCTTCCGACAGAGTAACATGCATTTGATTGTTTGGTATTTTGAAAATTAAATGAACTACCATTGTAGGTTATTTCATTTCAAAGACATCAATTTTTATACTAATAATAAACTAAAAAACAACTATTACAAAAACTGAATTTTTAAGATTGGTTAATTAATTAAAATCATAATAGACTTCGTATTTTTTATTATTCGAGAGAAGACCATGCGCATTAGTTTGAATATTTTTTTTGTTTATTTTTATGATATACAATCACAAAAATAATTATTTCAGAGTTCAATACAATCAAATTAATTGTTTTATTATGTTATTGCTTCACCACAATTTTAAAGTGTGTGAAGTACTGCAATCTATCGAGAAAAAAAAATCCAAATTTTGTTTTTTTTCTTTTATTTTTGACCATTCTCTATCTAAATAGCCATTAAAAATTTTGGTACACGTTTCTGTGTGGGTGAGTGGGTGGGTGGTTGGTTAACCTTTCTGCATAGGATCTTGATGAAACTTTGGCAAATAATACAGGTTTACTTGAAAATGGAAGATCTGGATTCATTTCAAATATGGACAAAATGGCGGGGGGGTCTCCCGAACACCTCTAAGTTTAAATCTTCAATAACTTCTAATCCCGGCTTTCGATATTATGGAAACTTGGTATAAAAGGTTTTAGTACTGTTTCTAATATTTCTGCATACCAACTTTCAATTTGCCACTTCCAGCTAAAAAGTTTTTTTTCAGTTGTTTATCCCTACAGTAGCCTACAATTACCGATCGATTTTCATGAAACGTTAGTCAAAGCTTTCAAGTAACATGAGAAAAATTTTATCAGCTTTTGGAGTACATTGGATAAAGGGTTCATTGGATAAAGGGATCCACCAAACAACAGGTGTTTTTTCCACTATGTTTTTTATGTTTGTTGGGAGCATACTAGATTCGTTCATGAATGAATTTTGATGACACTTTGCAAACAGATTCAAATATGTATGGCAAGGAACTGATTAGTTTTTGAACGATAGTGAACAAAGTGGTGGATGGTGTCCCGAGCACCTGTTTTTTGGAAGCTCAATAACATCTGTACCTGATAATCGAATTGGATGAAACTTGATACATAAGCATTTAGTACGGTTCACAACAGTTCTGCATCCCAACTTTCGGTTTGTCACTTCTGGTTAATTTTTTTTTTACTTTTTCTTATACAACAGAATTTATGTTTGTTGGGATACAACTGCTTTCTTTAATATTTTTACAATTAGAACAACGCAAAATCTTTAACATTAGTTAGCTTTTAATTAAAGTATTTGATGGATATTAGCTCATTATATATCCAGAACCCTGTATTTCCAGATCTGTGGTGAAGACAACCTATGCATCAGCGTCGCAATATTTTTTTTTTGTATTCGCGTCCGACAAACTAACAAATGAAGGAACCTCGGAATAGTCCATGTTCATCCCGCTAATAACATTGCCAGGCGTACCGATGCCGGAGAGCGTGAAGTACTCGATAAAGTTCTTGTGGTTTTCCTTTAGTATGATTTGATTAAGGACAAGTCGGACGGCTTTCTTGTTCAGACGCGTTAGAGTAGGGTGAATATACCGATGTCTTAACATGTTAATTCCGGATGTCAAGAAAAATTTGTCAAATTATCTACTAGTAAGCAATATTGCTTTTATTTCTGGTTATAAATATATTGCTTTGGATCTCATTGTAAGCTTATGAATCAAGTTGCATCAAAATTGCTAATCAGATCTGAAATCTTTTTCAATAAAATGCGTCCTAAATTGTTAATGCAAATATTTTTAAAATTTGCAAATAAAAATAAAATAATAGGTTAAATGACAGAAAGTAGTTTATCTTCCAATACCACTAAAATATCATCTTGGCCAGTATAATATATCACTGTTGTTGCTCGTAGTATTTGATATCTCACGTCAACTCAGCTGCCATTAGCATTGAATATGGTACGTGGAATTTTCCCACCCGTAGCTCAAAAGTTAAAAAAAAATAAAGAAAAACTGATTCCTTCAATGTGCGCATAAGCATGCAAATTCAAACTACAGTTGTACCTTACAGTACAACTTTACTTCGAGCATCGAGCAAATGATTATATGGATAAATAGTTAATAGGGCGCCGAAGAGATCAAAGCGATCTTATCAATTTTTTACGTTACCACACCAATACGATACGATGCAAATGAATTCTAGCTCATAGCATAAATATAACTTTCAATTAAAAGATTGGTATTTTTAAGGAAGTACAACTGAAAATTTAGTATGTCTAAAACTTAACTGACCTCTAACTGGACAACAGTATAATCATAATAATTACGATTACCATCGCACATAAATCGACCGGTTCAACCTACAAAAATAAAACAAATCCAATATATCCACTTTAATTACCGCCGCTCCTATTTCCAATATTCATTGAAACTCTGAATTTATTTTCCCATTCAGGATTAAAATAATGATAGCTAAAATTATTTTCTAAACATTAATTAATTTTTATGATTTCTATCATTATTTGTTCATTTTTATTTATTAACAATAACAATAACACAAAATAAAACCGCAAAATGGTGGTACGAGATATTTATACTTGTACTTGTAATTCAATTCAATTTGATTTGAACACGCAAACAATTTAAATAACATTGGGGATGATGAGTGATTTGATGTTGGATCGAGGATTTTAAAGTTGTTTTACGTTAGATGGGTGGATTTAAAATAAATGAGGATTTATTTGAATAACAAGTTGAAATTTTGAAGAGGTTTTATTTACATAAATAGGATTACAGAAATTATGTTATTGGTTTGTAGATTGTGACAACTTAATATATCGATTTTTGTTGTTTAAATAACGAGATAAAATTCAGGCATTTCTTTATTATACCCTGATCGAAATTGGACAGCTTGTGTATCAGCTGCGTAAATTTTCTTAAAATAAATTTCTTTCAAACGTCCTAAAGTTTGTTATGCGTTAGCAATTATCTGACTACCACATGGCGGTTAAACTTTGAATCTGAAAAATTAAATTACATAGCACAGTATGAAAGACATTTCAAGTCTTAATCGACTTATTGAATATTCTTCTTATCTTATTTTAAAGAAAGGATAACTACACACTAAACCCTATTATATAATAAATTAAGACATAATACAATATTTTAGATAAGTGCCATACATCTCGACCATGAGAAGTCGCAATGTCTTCCTCAATTATTATAAAATCAACATATAGATTTAAATGGTGACTAAGGATTCCTCAAGGTTAACTCGGGGTTTTGTAATGAAGAGCTGATTCGTTCAAAATCAACGAAGTGGCTTAGCAGACCGCGTACCTAGCGAGATTCTTTTAATAGCCCCAAGCTAGCTTTTAGTCCGTGGGGACGAGAGGGAAATCCTGCTACTCCAGCACAAATGCAGAAATTGTACGCGAAATACATGATACAAACGGAAATGGGAAAAAGCAAGTGAAATGATGAGACTCTGGCGACCTCTGAGACGAAAGAACCGCAATCAGCACATCCAATCCCACATTCAATCACATACTCTCACACTCTCACACCTCATACACGCTCACACCCTCCCACACACACATGCACACATACACCTATACCTACAGTCATAAACCCAGTATGTAAGAACATTTTACTATATTAAAAAAAAATGAATTATTATACAAAAAAAAATATCAATTGTTTATATAATAAATTACGAAGAACTATATGTTTTAAGTCTTGTAAATGAATTAAATAGAATAACATATAATATTTAATAAAAAAAATATGTAGAATGTAAATTTCATTTTCAGGTACCCTAAAGGCTGAGAATAAAATAAAACAAATGTTGGAACTTGAGATAAAAAAATTTTTGTAACTATAGTATAAAGCTACTACGATGAATAAGGGGGTTATTGTTTTACAATGTAAACACGACCAAAAATAAAACTTAATAAAAAGTATTAACTCCTGAATTTTAATTGAAGTAATTCTGCCTATGATGACTCAATTATTCGAGCATATCCTTCCACGAAAGTTAAATTTCTGCTTGCAGATTTTTTTGGTATTCAATGGCTCATATTCTATCTTTGCGCATTATAAATTATATTTAGTTTATTAAAATATTTTTGCAACACCACACGGGTGAAAACCAATGTTGATTACCAGACGGTATTATTAAAATTGGTATCACGGATTATGTTCAGCAATAAATTATTAATTCATTAACTAATTCAGCCATTAATGTAATTCAATCTTGATCATAGATTTTCCAACTGAAGCAATCTAAAATGCATTTGGTGTGTATTCGGGAGATTCAATTAATAAAAAGACAAATCATTTCGTTTTGCAATTATCACTTATTGTGCATTTCATTCGTCTAGAAGTAGTGTTACACCACAAGATTTCACGATAAATTGATAGTTCAGTTATATAAAAATAAAAACTGTTACAAACTATGATTTGAAACATCTTTTACTGCATCAAATGGAGAGATAAAAAGTATATATTTAATTACATTCGGATATTCTATGATTTTATACAAAACTTTAATTGAGTAGCTGGACAAGCAAGCTAACATTCAATTAAGCAACAATTAATTCCTGCTATCAATTAATTGTTATACCAAACAATATCATGATGATCTAGTTTATCGACAAAAATACGGTGATAAACTTTTTCTCAAATCTCTGTTCTCTACCCTTGGTATCCTTCTCTATCTTGGCACATTATCGTTACATTTCTTCTACGTGTTACTTTTAACCATGACCATTCACGATTCAACATCAGAAAAATTATCCTAAATTAGAAAGTAAAACATAAAGGTTGTCAAACAAGCTAAATGACTCAATCACATAAAACGATGCTCCAAGCAAAATTTAAATACATAAATACAAAGCCTGTTAAAGTTGTAGGTTCGATCAACCGCCCATACATACCTCAGGCATTCCCACATGCGTACATGCACTCGTGCACCCTTTGTAATGAAGTGCTTTCTCAATGGCGAACCAATGAGAATGACATAGCAGGAAGCGTACCTAGCGAGATTTATTTTCTTGCCCCAAGCAGGCTTCAGCCCATGGGAACGATAAAGAAACCCTGCTACTTCAGCACAAATACAGAAATGTATGCTATTTACGAAAATTTGCCGAAATGGAAAGAAATACAAGTGGAAAAATGGAGACTCTGGCGACCCCAAGTGCGAAAGACCCACGATCAACACGCCCAACCCCTACATTCACTCTCGTTCGCTCACATACGCCCACACACACACACACTCATTCACACCACTTTATCATTATGAAAAAGGTAATACAACAAATTTATTCACCCCATGATTAAACCCCAACCTCCTATCCTGATTGTCTCAGCCTTCCATCAGTACGGCTGCGGATACGTGGATCAAATAAACATACGTTGTCGCAATCATCAAAATCGTTGAATAAATTTGTAAACAAAATCGTTGAATATATTTGTTATCAAAAACGTTGAATAAATTTTGTTATCAAAATCGTTGAATAAATTTTGTAAACAAAATCGTTGAATATATTTGTTATCAAAATCGTTGAATAAATTTGGTAGCAAAATCGTTGAATAAACTGGTAAACAAAATCGTTGAATAAAGTTGGTATCAAAAACGTTGAATATATTTGCAATCAAAATCGTTGAATAAATAATCGTTGGTTAATTTGGCTGAACAAAACGGTAATTAGAATCGTTAAATGACAATATTGTTGAATCAAAATGATAAGTAGAAACGTTGTATCTGGTTGCGAACATAAGCGCCGAATCTATGTATAATCACAGGTGAGTATGGTAACAATTATAGCAATTACAGCCGAATACGTTGACATGTAGTGGTGGCAGGATGCGTTGCAATCAAAAAAAAATGTAATAAATTATACCAATACTAGTCAAATTATTTGTTGAAATCGAACGGTAATAATTCGTATCAATGATTGTGGAGCAATACGTTGTAAGGTAAGTGTTGCCGTATGCGATGAAATCCAAAAAAGGTAATAAATGGTACCAATACCAGTTAAATTATTCGTAGAAGCAGAACTGTAACAATTTTGCATCAATGATGGTGAAGCAATACGGTAAAAGGCAATTGTTGACGTATGCGTTGAAATCCAATAAGGGTAATAAATTGTACCAATACCAGTTAAATTATTCGTAGATGTAGAACTGTAATAACTTTGTATCAATGATGGTGGAGCAATACGGTAAAAGGTAATGGTTGACGTATCCGTTGAAATCCAGAAGATGTAATAAATTGTATCACTACTAGTTAAATGATTTGTTGAACAAAATTGAAAATATGTAAAATATGCGGCCGTAATAGCAAAAATGATGTATAACCGTTGCGCTATTAAGTTCCGTAATTTATCAAATTAATACTTGGATTCCTTATCCTTCAATCCTATCCTTCCCGCAAATTTCATACAAAATGTTGAGCCCGGCAACATTGGAATGTAATATGAACAAGCACCCAAAATTGTCTCACTCCACACAAACACCATCAACCAACATTAATTTTTTTGGTGTATAATAATGAAATTGCTTTATTCAAATTGCATAGTAATAATGAATTTAATTAGAAATATATATAAATAGTACCTGTTATTTATTTTCGTTAAACTTTAAATTAACTTTTTGCACATTCAACCAAAAAAATATGAATACACATAATAAAATTCCTAAACACATTAGATATTAATTAAGAACTACATATATCACCGTAATATTAACATTTTAAAATTAATTTAATTTAAATATATTAGAAACCAGAATTGGACGGACTGAAACTAGTTTTATACATACACTCACGATATTTTCTATTTTAAAAAAATGCACAATTATTTTTATTTTACAACATGGACCGACACGTTTTTAAATTAGACTCCGAGATGTCAACCGACAGAGTGAAAGAGTACTAGCCGCGCGAGTACTATGTGAATCGTAATCTTAAACTGAGAGACTGACCTACAGGGTCATTTAAAATTTTTGTTTCACGATTTGTAACACAAACATAAATATATTTTTTTTTTGTTATAAATTTTCTTTGTTTTAACGACACAAACAGATAGAATTTTTTTTTTTAAATTGTGCTAACGGGACGGAACATTTAAAATAATTTGACTAATTGCACTAATTAAAACAATTTAATTTAATTAAAATTTGAACTACTTAATATTAACCTTAAAGTTAATAGAAAAATGCATGAATGCAAAATTTTCCTTCAAATTTCGACATTCATGAGAGATTTTCAGTTGCACAAGAGAAGGAATATTTTTACAGTGGCTTATTATATAGCCAAAATTTTTAGTCTCGAAATAACTCGAATACAGTGTTTTAGATGTAATATAATTAATTTCGGTCAAGTTTTCAATTGTTGGGAATTTTTTATAGTTATACAAAACTGTTTGTTATTTGATATTATTGCCCAAAAATAATTTTGTGATACAAAATATTTCCGATACATCAATAACATTTATCATTGAATTTGAAATGAATTAAATGCAAGTTCGATCGATGTTATGATGTTTAGGTATTACGAAAATGCAATCTACTATATCAGTACAGTGAAGTTCAGTTCAATAACGGAAAGATTGTTTGAAACAAAATATTCATACAGAGATAAATTAAATGTTTAACAAAGCAAAATAGAAATTCTTTGTACACTCAACCAAAAACGTACATGATATAAAAGAAAAAATACATACTTTAAATGTAAAAAATCATTAAAAATGAGCTAAACATTGAATTCATACAGAATAAGTATTCCAATTCATAAAGGTATGAATATAATCATTCGGCTATGAATTGTTCAAACAAAATGTGAATCTATGCATAATATTAATGAACGACATTACCAAACTGTTTATGGATTTATTTTTTAGATTAATGAATATGTTCTTACCATCAAAGTATCGATTCGTTGTTATCAAGCATTTGTTCATCAAAAATCCACAAATTATGTGTATCGTTTCTTTAGTCTTATATTTTTTTTTCTTAAAATATGTGTACTTTTTTATTGGAGTTTTTACATTTTCATAAAAATTAATGAACTTTTTCATGGTTTTTATGAGTACAATGAGTACAACTTATAGTCCTAATATAAGTAGACGTTTCGTAAAATTAAGGCGTTCAAGTATAGTGATTTTATAAATTATTTCATTGGTGTTAAGAAACAGATATCAATACATATATAATTTTTTTGTTATTTCTGCTATGCTAGTTATTTATTTTCGTTAGACCTGATGTCAATAAATAAATAAAAGAAAATTTTAAACAAAATTGATTTTTGGACTACAACGATTAACAACAATTTTTTACATATATATGTATTTACATCAGTATTTTTATTTGGTTTAAAATTTCAAAGGTATTTACATACATACTTTTACATTTTATTTTTTTAATTCTTCGGAAAGAACAAACATTTTCGAAATGTTTTTTGTTATTTTTATTCCGTAAAAATGGTTTTCTATAAATGCCCAAAATTGAAGGCATGGTATTGGATATTCTAAATTGAATAACTGAAAACATTTAAAACAAATGTCAACAGCCCTTAGAAAACTAGTAAACATGAATTTTATGCCATCCATATATACATAAAAGGTGGTAAAAGTTTTAAAATTCTTATCACCCAAAGCCAGCAAAAAAGGCTGAATTTTTTCACATTTATCTTTTAAAAATTCAATGTGATCGTCAATATCTTGGACGCTCGTACCTATAAAAATGAATGCTTCCTGAGAGCTTTTTATTGTAAACTTAATTACTCTCTTTTTTCCAGTATTGTCCTTTTGAACAGATTTTTGGGTCGGAAACAAATATGCGTGCAAGCACCACATAAGTTTCACTGCAGCATTGTCTATATTTAACAAAGAAAAAACAAGAAACAGATAAATTAAGAACTATAGATTTTTATTAATGTCATTAAGTAAAAATGTACCACTTCCTATGTCGGCTTGATGTATTTTTTCCAACATGTCTTTCATTTCCTTATCCTTTATTCGATTTTCTTTTAAAAGAAAATGTTTAAGTTTTCCAGATTGCTCTGGCCATTGGTAAAGCAATCCGGAGCAATTTTTAAAAATGACTCCAAAGTCTTTGTCAATCTAAATATAAATAAAAAATGTAACACTTATTCTTAATTATTAGTATTTCTTACTAAACGATATCCGCTTGGTTTCTTGTACTGTGGCCATTTTACGAAAATATTTGATAGAGACTCTGCTTCCTTGTTTTCTTGCAGTCTATATTGGCTACATGATTACCAACAACTGTCAAACTCAGCGCTCGACAAATCGTCATATTTGAGCCTTCTAATATATTCCTCAGCATCAGCTTCAGGGGCTAAAGAGTGTTAAAGTTCAAACAAAACAAATGGTTATATGCTTGCCATTAAATTTCATTATATATTGTTTTTTTTAAACAATATGTTGAAAATAAAAGTGACTTACTAAATTCAATAGGACCAAGCGTTTTACTAGATTCCCTATGTAAAGCATCAGCATCACTGGGTCGCTTTAAAACTGTTTTGCAGCTCTTTTTGGTGTTACAGTATTTTGCATAGAGTTTACCTCTTTTCCCAACATGGTAATATTCTACCCTTTCGGTAGGAAATCTATTTATTAATTCTGCTTCGAGTCTATAACTTGTTGCCAGTGACAAGAGGAAGTTATTTTCCTCAAAGTAGGAACATATCAAGCTTATAAGTATATGCCTGTGCTCGTCTAGAAGCTTAGAGTTCACCTCATAATATTCTGTAACTACTTTTGATTTTTTGTATTCATTTAAAATACCCGATAATGTAACAAAACTGGCTTCAGGTGAAGCCGGTCCTGATGAGGAACATGGCGATGAAGCATTTGATAAGTTTAATGCCGGACTTGACATTGAATTTAGTCTTCCATGTATAGGCAAGTTTTCTTGTCCGATGGATGACAAGCTTTTTCGCCATTGAGTCAAGCTATGTTCGAATAAAACTAGATCACCTATTTTGTGATTCTTAAAAAGCATTAAAATATGATGTTGTTTTATAATTTTCAAGATTTGAATGTTAATTTTTTCAGCTATAAATAAAAAGTAAGAAAATTATGAATTTCAATTTTTAGCCTTGAAGAAAAAACTCACATAATAAAAAATCTGCAATATGTTCCAAATTCCAGCTTTTAAGTAGCGATTTGAACTCCTCGTCCGTATCAACATAATCTGTTTTGTAGGTAATTATACAATCTGAAGCTGATTCGGTGCAATTATTATTTTCGTACTGGTGGAATAATCTCGTATTCGGCTGATCTAATAGTCCGTTTTCTTTGGTGTGATTGGGCGCTTCTAAGACGGATATGTTTTGTGCATCTTGTACTGCTGATCTACTATATGAAGGTATCATTTCTATGAATGAAATTATATTCAGTTCATTGTTTGTACTTTGTATGTCAGTAAATTCTGTGTTCTCGGCCATTGTTTTTATTTTTTATTTTAATTATGTGATGAAACTGTAATTAGGTCAATATTTATATTATAATTTGGTTCTGGGTAAATTTTTAACAACATGTTTACAAAAGGTTAATGTAAAAAGTATTCATTGATGCGTATCATAGTTTTTCCTTTTGCTGTTATAATTATTGTTGATGGAGGTCCAGCGATTTCGTTAAATTTTAAAATTTTGTATTCACCCAAACTAGAAGGGTTGATTTCAAATGCCATAAAGTGAGGATCGTAATGAATTTCTTGTATTTGTTGACAAAATAATACAAGTTTTTTTTCGTACTCAACTAAGTTTATTACCTTCAAAATTTGAAACTCATTCGAGTATATCGAAACATAATAACCACTTTCATATTTTATGCCATTAAATAACGCCTTGTTAAAATATTTTAAATTTTGTTCCATAGACCCAATTAGTTCACTTATTATAGAACCTAGCTCAGTTTTAGTTATATTTTTTGGCCACACAATATATTCAGAACTATCGACGTTGAAATTTAAAATTCTGTTCGCAAACTTTAATTGAAACTTTTTTGCCAGAGTGAGACAAATATTTTTTCGGGCAGTTATAGCATGAGCATATAATTTAAAGCTTTTATGCTTAGCTTCATATTTGAAACACCAAATATTTCGTAGTGGTCCAGAATTTTGTAAAATTGTTGAATAATGGGTCATAATATGAAATTTAGCTTTTAAGGTATCTTGAAATAATTTAAGATATTTTTCGTTATGTGTTTCGATTTTAACCTTCAATATATGAATTGATTCAACTGTTGTCTCAAAGCGAAGAACCATATTAATTATTTCCATAAGATTCAACAAAAAACTCCAAACTTCATCATTTATAGGAATTAAATCTCCTACCATCAGTGGTAAAAACTGAACAAAAGTAAGCATTTCTCTGGCAGACAATCGTAAGTGTCGTCTTTTTAAGTGATTTAAAGTTATTTCATTTGAAGCGTTACCTATTTCAATTGCACCGTATTGAAATGTTTGTTTTCTCTTGTTCAATAATTCTAACGAAAAATATTTTTTTATTTGTGTAAAGTGGTGTATTATATGGCACAGGTCATAGTGGCATACACCTTCAAAAATATCATGCATTACATCAACACTAAAATTTTCCACAACATGAAATGAAGGGATCAAATTAAAACAGCTTTCATTGACAATACCAGTTTGTTTTGGATCTGCCTTCTTAACATCTATATCGTAGTTACATACATTTCGCATTTGGTGTTGATCTTCAGTGCACAATGTAATACATTTTTCTTTTGGTAAACGACAAAACCGACAAAATGTACCAGAAAACGACTTAGGCTTCGGACAATTTTCGGTATTTAAATTTATCGATAAAGTAGTCTTTTAAACTTATTGCTATTGTCTTTCAACACCACCGTTCTAATTAATATCATTTTGACATTTCATTTTCCTTCATAAGATTCATGATGTTCCTTCATTAGATAATAAAATTAAATGATTGTTAGAAAAATTACAAATTTTGTTTAACTTTAATTAATTGTTCAAATTGTTTAACTCTAATGGGCAAATAAAAAGAAAAATGGCTAAAATATTAAACCAAAATATTAAAAAACTACAAAATATTTTGTGCCAACCAACTGCAATTTTTCGAATGAAATTAATATGAAGAATGTCTAACAATATAATAAAACTCCAAAAATAAATTTAAACTATAAAAAATATGAATTTGCTATAGAAGTAAAAACATTAAAATGACAATTAAGGTCTTATGGTCTTTTTTTAATGTCATTAGAAATTTAATGTCTTTCGCTCTACTTTGCCGACACATGGGTGCATTCAATGTAAGTTAAGGACTTAAGGTCTTAAAATAACCTTAATTTGAACAAGGCATAACTGTAACCTAATAATGTGTTAAGACTTAGGTTATCACCAAGAATAAGACCTAGAATGAAATGAACGTGATATATTTGATTATTGGCCATAATGTCGAGCCCTTCTTCCTCAAGGAGTTTTAGTTCATTAATAAGAGGTCCAAGGCACCTATTACTTCCGTATAATTTTATGTCTTTTGTTTTGAATACAGCTGCTAAAAACACGTTTTCCAATTTCGCTTCATTAATAGGCATGCATGCGAATGAATAGTAAAAGTTACAGATCGAATGGATTAAAGAATGTGATCCAAGGGAATTATTTATTTCGAACTCATCCGCATATAAAAAATATGGAATCAATAGTTTATTTGGATACAGCTCTTTCTTTTTCTTCCACAAATCACCTTGAATAAAATTTTCGAATTTTTTTCCTTGGCCTAAAAAGTCTATATGTTGTAACATTTTAAGAAGCAAGTTGTCTGCCTCGAGAAACAATCTCAATTGTGAACGTAACGGCAAAATAACACCTTTCACAATTACTTCATCTAAATGTAACTCTCCCCTGCGCAAAACCGTATTTATATTTTCATTAATAACAAATTCTTTTAAACTTTCCATATACCCGGCGTTCTCTAGTAGTTTTGATAACTTGAAATCAGAACCACACTTTTTAAATGGATCCTTGCACATATTTATAATACTATATATTTCATTTAAAAGGATATCGTTTTTTGTTAATCTTTTTTTGGCAAAGCTTTCAAAAATTTTTAGAAGTTGATTGACTATCAGAGTTGAGACACCTTTTTGAATTTGGTAAACGTCTTTTCTTGAAAAATTATTATTAGAATGTAATGATAAAGAAAATTGTAGTGAATAATGAAACAATTTTTCTATTTCCATCTTAAAATCCTGTTTTTCAAATGATATTTCAGGATTAACTGACGTAGATGATAGAGGTGGATTTTCCTTAACTTCCTCATTTATTGTGTTTTCGTCAAATGGAACAGTTGATGTTTTGAGAACTGACTTATTTGGTGCACTCTTCTGCATTGTTTTTACATTTGGAAAAATAACTGTGGAATGTAAAAATACTATTTAGTGTGTACAAAACTAATGTTTTATTTTTAATTCTTTTACAATTCTTCTTGTGCGTAATTATATACCACACCTTATAAACTTCTGACATAACATTATTAGTATGAAGTTAGTCCGAGTTCAGACAAGTAACTTAAGACTAAAGTACATTCATAATATGCTTAAGCCTAAGACACATTAACAACCTTAAGATGTTCATACTTGTTACATGGAATGTATGCGTAATATATGCCGCTTATAACTCGAAGAGTTTGCAAACAATAATGAACACTTTTCATCATAAAAACGATATGTACTTTTTGCATTTAAATCATGTTTTTTTTTCAAATGATGCATCAATAACATAATATTAGTAAACGGACGTTTACAAAGAAAACAAAACATTTTTTTATCAAAACATAGGTTACTCTATATAGAAGCTATCGATAATAAAATATTTACTAAATTTTGAAAATGCTACCTTTTCGTATAAACAAAAACTGTTGTCTGTGTTCTAATATATTTGTAACAACCTACAAACAAAGTTATAATATTATACACACACTATGTTTTCAAAACAGTTTACTTACCCAAAGAAATAAATCACTTTAATTTCACTTAAATTAATTTTTAAGCTATTCAATTTTATATATTTCACAATTTAATGTATTTTAATTTAACTATTAGAGCTTGCTCTTCCGAAATAAAATCGTAAGTGATTTATATTTTCTAACCAAGCAATGCAAAAATATATTGTAACTGTAACTACATTGCAACAGTAAATTCATAAAAGTTAACATGAAAAAACCAGTTTGTAGATCTCTAAACATACAGTTTATGTACAAATACATATTTCTAACGTATCACGGTCAATTGTTTGTGATTTGATACATACATTTTAAGAATCAAAGCATAATAAGTACTTATATGCATTGAATAAATTCTTAAACCGTTTGAAAGTTGAAATGGTTAATGAAATCAAATTATCGATGCCTATAGTGATTATGAATACATATCTCTCTTTCTTTAAGAACTGTTTTCCTCAATTTAACTATTATATTCGTTTTTTAAATCTTTTTTTTCTTTAAAATCATAATCGACAATTGCATTAACAAATTGACAAAATCGAGAGTTGCATGAATAGTTCATACGGTTATGAAAAAAATCTTTAAAATTAAAATCATCAGTTCATACCTAAAATGTTTCATACAAATAGTTTTATGAATGCAGATTCATAGGAGTTATGAATTAATCATAACATCAGTAATTTTTTCCAAAGAAATGTGCATAAAATAAATGAATATTCATTAAAAGTTAATGAATTTCGATGTATGAATGTCGTTCATTAAAATTATTTTCAATAATTTTTTCAGTGTATGTTGACGACTGGACAATTACGCACAGCTGCTATGAGGTTTGAAAACTTCGTTGTTTAATTACGGTTGGTGTTTAGAAAATTCAAATTCAAGCAGTATGGTGAAATTAATCGGATGGAAACATAGCGTGAGTCAATTTTAGTGGATTGCAAAATTAAATTTTATTGTTTATATAGATAATATTTAAGGAAAATTTTTAATCAATTCAAATTAATTAATATTGTATTATATTAATTAATAAATAAAATTAGTGTAATTGGTTCAATTTTTTTGTTCTTCAAATATGTCCGTCCAGCTATTGAAAATTTAAGTAAGTTTTAGGAAAAATAAGAAGACTAGGGGTTACGGGGACTATAGAAATATGGCTATTGAAGGTGAATGGATGGGAAACTATTATGAGTGGTACATGTTACTAAAAAAATTGAAAACTAATAAATCTGAGACTATAATACACTGGGTTCACGCATTCTTCCAGGCTATCCATTACACCTTTCTTACATACACCCTCTCGCATACATAAATCAAATCAAAAAAAATTAAAGAAAACAACACTCACCCCATGGATATTCCTGACCCCGTTCCTGTTCACAGATCTGCTCAGCCAATCATCCGTCCCTCGGCATCAACTTAGTCAATACCAGCCACTCGCTGGAAGAATCAAGCAATGTTGGATAACTTTCTGGTCTTTAATATGGCTGCTGGTCTTTAATACGGCACGGCTGCGATGGATGCTAGGCGAACTGCTTCAAAAAATGCTGTGTGTTGAGCGCCTATTAGTTCAGGCAATACTACGTACCACGGTATCGAATCAAACAAAAAAAATTAAACAAACCAAACCACGTTGGTTTTCTACATTGATGACTGAAGGTGTCAGCGGATATGTAAACTTGTAAGATGGTTGCAATCTTGTAAGATGGCTTATTGTTGTACACTATGATGTTGATTAACGAAATACGAGCGTGGTCACACCTTAGAACAAACTATCGTTTCCAGCACTAGTAAAAGAGTGTATTTCAATGATAGGCAGAATTAATCATGATCTTCTTTCCTTTTTTTTATTGTTAAATAAGCTGAACGGTTGTTACCAGATATGCAATAATCACCATTAACAAAAAAAAACTGACGAAAAGTCAAAACTCCGTTTCCTGTTATGCAAGATGATTCGAGAATAATTTGGGATTATTCTTCCTCGTGTTGATATTTATTATATTTTCATCTCGTTGGCGTCTCAATACGAATTTAAATTTATATTCAATTTACTTGATCTATGGTGTATTAACAAAATTTTATTATATTAATTATAGACCAGGGTCGATAATTTTTGAAAACAAAAAAAATAATAGTAAGATGAAACCCATTAGAAAAGGAGGAGAATATTATAAAAATGAAAGGAAAAATAATTTACGGGCGATCTGAGGTCGGGAAGGGGAAGGGGTGAGTTTTTAAGGGTAAAAAACGGTTTATCTCGATTTCCGGCAAAACTAAAAGTCCTATGGAAAAAATTTATATGGCAAAGTTGTAGGTAATAAAAAGATCTAAAACTTTTGTTTCGATACTTTTTTCACATAACCTCAAAATTTATGTGAAAATTCAAAAAACCAAGTTTTTGGTTTTTTATTTTTATCTTTTACAAAAAAATTTTTTTTATCACGAAATTTGGTGAAAACTTACCTTTTTATGTCCCAAATACGCTGTAATTTATTTGATTGGAAATTTTTATTTGTTCACCTTATTTTGAATTAATATCGAAAAAGCACCCTAATTTTCAATCGAAAATTCACCCGTCAAAATATCAGCTTTTTTCAAAAAGTTGGTATGCTTTCTGTTCGTTGAAATCTCTACTTTCCGATGGTGAAAAAAAAAATATATTACTATAGTAAATCTTCTCAGAAAATGCAAAAAATGAATTGAATTTTCGATTGAAAATTAGGGTGCTTTTTCGATATTAATCAAAATAAGGTGAAAAAATAAATATTTCAAATCAAATAAATTACAGCGTATTTGGTACATAAAAAGGTAAGTTTTGACCAAATTTTGTGAAAAAAAAAAAATTGTTTTGTAAAAGATAAAAATGAAAAACCAAAAACTATGGTTTTTTGAATCGAAAATTCAATTAATTTTTTGCATTTTCTGAGAAGATTTACTATAGTAATATATTTTTTTTTTTCACCATCGGAAAGTAGAGATTTCAACGAACAGAAAGCATACCAACTTTTTGAAAAAAGCTGATATTTTGACGGGTGAATTTTCGATTGAAAATTAGGGTGCTTTTTCGATATTAATTCAAAATAAGGTGAACAAATAAAAATTTCCAATCAAATAAATTACAGCGTATTTGGGACATAAAAAGGTAAGTTTTCACCAAATTTCGTGAAAAAAAAAATTTTTTGTAAAAGATAAAAATAAAAAACCAAAAACTTGGTTTTTTGAATTTTCACCTAAATTTTGAGGTTATGTGAAAAAAGTATCGAAACAAAAGTTTTAGATCTTTTTATTACCTACAACTTTGCGATATAAATTTTTTCCATGGGACTTTTAGTTTTGCCGGAAATCGAGATAAACCGTTTTTTACCCTTAAAAACTCACCCCTTCCCCTTCCCGACCTCAGATCGCCCGTAAATTATTTTTCCTTTCATTTTTATAATATTCTCCTCCTTTTCTAATGGGTTTCATCCTACTATTATTTTTTTTTACTTTTTATTATTTTTAAAGGCTTCTACCCTGGTCTACTAGTATAACACCACGATATCACAATCATCAGTTTCTTTACATTTTACTTTAACTTTAATCTTTTTTTGAAATCTCATTGGATTAAAAAAAACAAAAGAAATCTTTTTCTGAACCGAAATTGATGTGATGATTTTTCGAATTTTCACAAAATAAACTGGGCCAACATATTGGTTGCACTCAATAAAGTTTTCTTTTGTTTGGTAAATATACAGTACTTACATATAATATGAAATATATTTAGCTAGCAACAACACTATAGACATCACGAAACAAATACCTTTTTGTTTAATTTCGATTCTTTTTTTTTATATCTATTATTTCTCAATTAATATAAATTAAATTTCCACTAACTAAACTAAACATCTGACATTCTTATTTGTTTTTGATAGACAACACAATAATCGTAGAAAATCCAATCAGACAAAAGAAATTAGACTAAGAGAACGATCGCAAGATTTTAGCTGCTATATATAGGTGAATAATAGAATCGATACGGAAGTTTCTTGTAGAATTTATATTTAAAAATTATCGTTAACAAGATATACTGGTTATTAGGTTGCAATAAAAATGGAAAACATTTCAAGGAGAGTTATTATCTTCAAAACATTTAAACGAAATATTCATACTATCAACATGGGTACAGATTCAGGAGAGTGAACAACCGATTTTATCATGGTTTTACAGTGAGTTATTAAATAATAGAAAACTACAGGGACTAAATCAAGCTAGAAAACTAATTTAATTTGACCATATCAAAAGGGTGTTTCCAAATAATCTGTAGGAGATTCTTACGTTCAACAATATGGGACAACTTGATCGTATCATTCCTAATTAAAATTCAGTAATTTTATAAAAAACCAATCTAGACTCAGCAGCCAATTGAAACCCAGTATAATTAGAGTATCTAATAATTACGTATTACAAAATAGCAAACTACAATTGATTTACAGTAGAATCTCGCGGATAAGCATTATATATATGTATGACTAGCGGAAAGAAGAATCGATAATGATAAATATGACGTTTCGAGAACAATTTCTATGCCGATTGCTGGATAGAATTTTAAGGTAGGAAAACGGATTGATAAATACGCACAGCTATTCCAGGTTTGACCACAACAATAGCAGACGGCATTTGGTGTCCACGGAGAATTTAAATTAATTTAGTATAATGAAATTATGCTTGTGAGAACGCAGGGGGGGACTCAAATTCAGTGTATAGCACAAAAAAAAAATATTATTTTTATGTGCAAAATAACTTTGTGTAGCGGAAATTATATTAACGGGTGACCATGAATTAAGTATGAAAAAATATTAGTTACGAAAGTCGCGTGAAATGAAAATGTGGGATCTATGATAAAGTAGTGGATCTATGAATCCAAGAATTATTCAATGGCGGCGCACTTACTTCATTACAGTTTGCCACATTCGCAGGTAAAGAAACGATAAAAAATTTGCAAATCAATTAAAATTGATATCTACTTGCATTCAAAATGATTTTAATCCTGAGGTCCTTAAATCCATTTCTTATTCGTCTGTTTTTAGGGTTCCGTTGTTTATACGGAACACTATTGGTGAGAGTAAAACGAGTTTTTCACATTATATCGATTATCTCGTAAACTATAAATCTCATGGACCTGAAATTTAGGGTGCGTATAAAACTAATCTGTCCACATGAAATGACGGATACAAATAAAACTAAAGTGGTTTTCGTTTGATTTACAGGGGTACGATGTGAAACCTTTGAGCAAATACATTTTTTTATAGATTCAAGTAGGGTATCATATGAAAGGGCTTCATTTCTGTACTCCTTAAAAATTCGTTTTGGAATTTTACACCTCACCTTTTTTTGTATAATTTTGAATAATGACGTTTTCTTCGTGTTTCTTACCTCGATTAGCTCTGAGCCTAACTGGTCGAAAATCTTCAAATGTATTTGGAGTGATAAAAAATTAGTAAGTTTTTAATAAAGAAATATATAAAAGTGTTATATACTCATATTTGTATTTATTAGGGAGTGGAAATGAGGAGGGGTAAAAATACTATTTATTGGTCAAGTTGGATGTCATTTTAAAGAGCAACCAATTTCAGAAACGTTGCAATTTTTGTTAGAAATTTGCGATGCACAGCTTTTGAGTTATTTTCAAAAAAGTGCGAATTTCAGACCGCTCCCCCCCGCCCCTACATTTCGACACTGATTGACAGAAAAATTTGTAAAAATTCACAGAGTTAGAAAATTTGGTAAATTTTGTATGAAAATTATAGCGAATCTCAAATAATTATATTTCTGTGTGTTTAAGGGACGGGGGTAGAGCGAGTAAAAAAACTTTCTTGACCCAAGCGAGTGGGATGTCATTTGAAAGAGCACCTAATTTAGAATTCATTGCAATTTTTTAGAATTTTTCGGTGCACAGTTTTTGAGTAATTGTAAAGAAAGTGCAAAATTCAGACAGTCCCGATTTCTTTAGAATTTTTCGGTGCACAGATTTTGAGTTATTGTCAAAAAGTGCGAAATTCAGACCGTTTCCTCCCCCTACGTTTCAACACCGATCACAGAAAAATTTGAAAAAATCCACAGAGCTAGGAAGTTTGGTAAATTTTAAATAAAAACTATAGCGAATCTCAAATAATTATATTTCTGTGTGTTTATGGGACGAGAGTGGAGAGGGTAAAAAAAATCTTTTTTGACCCAAGCATGTAAGGTGTCATTTGAAAGAGCATCTAATTTAGAAATAATTGCAATTTTTTTTAGAATTTCGCGGTGCACAGTTTTTGAGTTAGTGTCAAAAAATTGCATCTTTCAAACCAAAACCTACGTTTCGACGATGACTGACAGAAAAATTTGAAAAAATTCACAGAGACAGGAAGATTGATAAATTTTGTATGAAAATTATAGCGAAGTCTCAAATAATTATATTTCTGTGTGTTTAGGGGAGAGTAAAAAAAACATTTTTGAACCAAATGAGTGGGGTGTCATATGAAGGAGCACTTAATTTAAGAAACATTACAATTTTTTTTAGAATTTTGCAATGCACAGCTTTTGTTTTATTGTAAAAAAATATTTATAGTATGTAGCCTCTCCACCCCCCTAAATTTCGACACTTGATTGACCGAAAAAATAATCAAATTTAAACCATTTACAAACTGGTGTAATTGAATCTTTTTTGAGTTACCATAAACATCTATAGATCAGATTTAACCTAAAGTAACATTTTTTGAGTCATTTTTGATCAATGTGGATTTGATTGTAATTTACTATTGACATTTATGATTTAACATTTATTTTGTTATGCGTCTATGGTCTGGAAATATAAAGACATTACAATACAACTTTTTGTCAATAATTTTTGATATTGTGTTCTTTTACATTCACGGAATCCTTGGCGAGCGAACTTTATTCGCACTTGTCTGACTTTTTTTTTTTGTTAGATATATGAATTATTTTATATCTTCAGTAAAATATGTCTGACAACATCAGGTACAAAGAAATTCGTTGATTATCAAAACTAAAACCTTCAGATCATAAAATTAAATTTTATAAAATTCCGTCCCTATTTCGGCGCCATTCTATTACATTTTTAAGTAAGCAATTCAACCTAACCCGACAAAACCTTTAATTGTAGGGTTTTGGGTTTTGATCCAATCATAAAGATCGAAGAACTAATAATATTTGTTCAAAATTAGACAAGATCATCTTAACATGGATCAGCGATTATTATAAGTTCGTATATTTGGAAGATCGAAAAATTACATAAAATTATAAACTATTCCGCTTTGGAAAAAGTAATAATTGATCTGTTGGATATATTTTGATGATCGACGAACTCAACATCAAATTTAAAAAATTGCGTATATCATAATCAACGAAAAATAAATAAAATTTTAAATCATTCAGCTGTCGATCTTCAAATTCAAAAAGACACGTCTGGTGCAAATACCTACACAGCAACACATTTACATTAAACGGGTAACATTAATCTTTTCCGTTTTGAAACACGCGACGAACTGCAACGTTTGCTGAACACTTAATCCAAATATTGCGCATAAATAATTCAAAGCACTTGACAAACACAAAAAAATTTCATTGAACAAAAGAGAAATGGTTAATATTTGAATTTTACAAAACATTTTTAATAAGCCAATAATTTATTTTTTTAATATTTAAAACAATTACCACATAAATGGATGTGCAAGCTAAATGAGTATTAATCTAAAGTAATTCAACACAGAGCTATTGTAATATTTATTATGATAACGACGAAGTAATATTTGTTGTTACATTTTGTTTTTAATTTATCTCCATTCCACCGGCTTTACCAATTTTGCATTAGGTATATCAATTCTCAATCAATTTTCTTAACTAAATGTATCACTGTAACTCGTTAAACCCCTAACTCTATAACCGCATTATCCCATAACCCTATACCCTTAAAAACAGCCACAAAACCAATTTCAATCTGGGACTTTCACTATGTATTGTTATGAAGCTGTTTACTCCGTAAAAATAGATTTGTCTAAACAACTTGCTTATACATGAATTAACCCACTCAATACAACTTATCGTTTTTTTATTCATATCCTTTTCAACCCTGTTTGTAATAATATTTCGTTTTTTAACTGAAGTGTCATTTTGTTATGTTGTTTTATTTTCTCACACTTTTACTTAGATTAAATTATTAAATTAAATCAAAGTGCAATGAAAGAAAAAAAAATATATTTGTTTGTATCTTAATAGTCAAATTTATTATCAAACTTATAGTGATAACGAATCAAGTATTCAGTACCGCTTATTTAGTTCGAATTGATTAGTATATAGTAGAAAAATGATAAATTAAGTTAACATCGTCCAATTAATTGTTTAGTGAATTTTTTTGTAACAGAACCGTTCTGCATAAATTTTCAAGATCAGAGAAATATTAAAAACTGATTAGGTGCGGTTTTATAATTAGAACAAAATTAATTTAGTTTTTTAAGATTCATAGATTCAATTACATAATATATATTTGCTTTTATTTAACAAATACCACCATTTTTAGTGAAAGTGGTTTTCTAGTTATTCGGTTGGTAATTTGATAGGGCCACCATGTTTATCATAATTAATTTAATGTTTAAAATTGGTCTAATTTAGAAGTGGTCTAATTTAAAATTTAAATTTTGATCTGTTAGAATAACGACGTAATTGAGGGGTTACTTGAAACTGCAATTAATATACTTTAAGCGTCTTGTAGTTTAACATTTTTTCTAAATTGTATTTTTTAACGTTATAAGTTGATAAAAACATTAAACTGAAACATCAGCATAATTTTTTTTTTGTTAACTTGTAAATGTTTTGTTAATTTTGTAGTGTTTAGTGTTATAAAAAGTTTAAATCTGGACAACGAGGCTCATTTTGTCAACAATTAATCGGAACAATTGATTGGTCAGCATTTTCAACAGTTTATCGGAACAACTTATTGGTCGGCACTGCAAAATATTTATTTTATTGATCCATATTGTCAGAAATTTATTGGAAAATTTATCGGTCAACAATTAAATAGAACAATTTATCGGTCAGCATTATCAACCATTTATTATAACAATTTATTGGTCCACATCGTCAACAATTTATTATAACAATTTGTCGGTCAACATTCTCAACACTTTATTAGAACCGTTTATTGGTAAATATTATTAACAATTTATTGGTCAACCTTGCCAACAATTTATTGGTCAACATTGTCAGCAATTTATTGGAACACTTACTGATCAACATTCTCAACAATTTATTATAACAATTTATTGATTAACATCGTCAACAATTTATTATAACAATTTGTCGGTCAACATTCTCAACAATTTATTAGAACCGTTTATTGGTCAACATTATTAACAATTTATTGGTCAACCTTGCCAACAATTTATTGGTCAACATTGTCAGCAGTTTATTGGAAAACTTATTGGTCACTATTCTCAACAATTTATTATAACAATTTATTGATTAACGTCGTCAAAAATTTATTATAACAATTTATGGGTCAACATTGTCAGCAATTGATTGGAAAACTTATTAGTCAACATTGTCAACAAAATATAAAAATTAGTTGGTCAACATTGTCAACAATTTATTACAACAATTGATTGGTCAACCTTCTCAACAAATTATTGGAACATTGATTGGTCAACAATTTAGTTACACAAACAATTTATTTATATTACTAGATTAAATTACGTTGGCATGAAGAGTTGGATCTGGAACAATTCATGGCTTGAGCCATGAAACCTTTATCTAATATTTGTCAAATGTAAAATTTGTAGTTATAGTGTTGTGTGATGATTTCGGGTTTTTCTGCCTTTGGGGTGGTCAGAGTCTCTGTTCTTTGTCTTTGCTTATTTCATTCTGGATCTCATTTGTACTGAACTGCGGGGAATTATTTCTCGGACACACATGGGTGAATCTCGCTAGAATAAGATACCGCTGGTAGGTGCTAACACTTCGATTTCTTTACCAAATTTATAGGCCGATAACCCTTTAAAGTCCTAACCCTATAATCTCAAGAGTCATGACCTAATAACTCTACAACCCCGTAAAACAGCAACAAAAACTAATTTAAACTTGGAGGTCTGACTATGTATAGTAGATGTTTGGGGGCTCTTGAAGCCAAGTTCAAGGTTGGTTTGGTACCAGCACGTCAAGGTTCAGACATTACCTCAAAAAACCGCATCAATTACAGAAAAAAAGTTCTTTCGTCAGGCTATCGGACCACGTTTTCTAAAGGTTTTCAGAATCACTGAACCTAAAAAAAGGCTTAACTTAAGTACACCACCATCAGCATTAGCGTGACCCGATTTACACTACGAGGAGGTTACATAAACAGATTTTGCACATCATATAAACCTTATAAGGACTGTTTTGTAGTTGAGCTCTTGCATACATAACTAAATAAAATGTAATGGAAAATAACATGTAGAGCTACAGTCTAATAAAGATGACGCCTGTGGGCAGCTTTCCCATCCCGACCAGCGCGGTTAGTAGGGTTCCGACCCCCTCATTTGTAACATGAAACCTACGTGTGCCTAGCATAACAGCATGAAAGTTGTAATCTAGGGACTTAGTCGGTTAACAACATCGCTCCGTTGCCCGCCGTTATCACGTGGAGGTGTTCTGGATGCAGAAACGGGTGAGTTACTACTCTGGATATGTGGGTCGATCTACATAAAAAACAACAAAATGTGTAAAAGGTTGCTTGTTGTGCTTGATCCCTAGGCATATGCACTTTTTTAACTGTTGGAATTTTTTAGGTTATGTCAAACCACGCACGTGCTGAGGTAAAACATACATTGAATTCGAATTCAGTGACCGCAAAAACAAACGACCACAAACACCTAGACCGAAATTTCCTCTTGTGGCTATCTTGTGTGGTTGTAGGGCTATGGAATCATGAGGTTATAGGGCTAGGGGTTTAAATGTTTAAGGGTTACGGGGTTATAAATATAGCTAAGAAATCGATATGTTACCTGGCTTAAGGGTTAAAATCGTTTAGGGTTATCGGGTTTAACCTTAAAGTATATATAAATATAGAGAGAACATAACTTTAAAATTGTATAAAGCGAGACATACAAATGATCACTAAAATCTCATATTCAATTTCTCTTTTCGCCATTTGCATTTCTGTTTATTTACAACAACAAACTTTTTTATTAAATTATAAATTAAAAACAATTAAATAATTTAAAGCTAGAAAAAAATAAAATGTATTCTTTTTAGTTGTGCTAATTTTTATAAAATGAATAAAAATAATTTAAATTTATTGTGTTGTTTCCAGTGATTTTATAATGGAGAATATTTTATAATGGACAAGCAATATTTTCTAACGACACGAACAAATATTTAAGTTATGTAAATATTTTCAAAGTATGTTATAAAAACTTGCTGAAAAACTTTTCGCTATATGGATAAACTAATTTTTAATTCATAAAACAACAAAAATTATATGTTTGGTTATAATAAAATCCAAAACTTCAATCTTTGTTCATTTCTCTTTATACAGTCGCGGGGAAGGAGAAACTATTATTATTTTGTGGTAGGTTTTTTTCTTGTAGATTTAAAAGAGGCTCGCAAAGACATAGCTCGGGAAGACATAACTGTTTCTCTCTGAGACAAATAAAGGAAAACAAACAAACAAAAAACGAGTTGACATAAGACGAGTCACAGTAAATATTAGTTGTGTGATCGGTTGAACGGTTTTTGAGGTTATGTCAAAACGGAGGTTGAATTTGGATTTAGCGACTACAAAAATATATATATATTATACATAGTTAAACCTTGGGGCGAATTTTTTTTTGTGGTAGTGCTATTTTTCCTATTTTACTTCGGTTTTGAAAAAACCTTAGTATTGCATTCATGCGAGTCAAAAGTGAAATTCCTGTTCCCATTTTTTTGGCACTTTTCGACGTTTTGACCTAATGATTCTAAAAAAGCAAAACAAAAAATGTTTACCTGTCTGCCGGCAGACCGTCACAACTCAAAAAAATTTTTTTTTTTTTTAATAGGTTTACTCAATATGAAGAGTCGAGAGGACGATGTGTTCGATAACTGTACCGGAAGTGTGTCAAAACAAAGAAATTTGAATATTTTTTGCTTAAAAAACGTTCCTTTTAAATGATTACGAATAGAAACATTGAATTTGAAGAAATCTTGATGGTCTAGATTGGTATGTGAGACCAAAAACTAGATTATAAGTTTGTCAAAAAAATGTTGTCAAGTGTTCAAAAGAAAGATTTTTATTTATTATTTTACCCAATTTTTTGGAAAAAAATAAAATTAATTATTTGAATAATTATTGAATTATAGAGAATATGGCATTGCAAGTTGCAATTGGCATGGCAAGTTTGTCAAAAAAATAATGTCAAGTGTGTCAAAAGAATGATTTTCATTTATTTTTTTAGAAAATAATAAAATTAGTTATTTGTATGAAATAAAAATGATATTACTATTGAAAATTTTATTGCATTATAAGTTTGTCAAAAAAATATTGTCAAGTATGTCGAAAAAATGATTTCATTTATTTTTTTAGCCAATTTTTGGAAAAAAAAATTTAGCTGTTGTATGACGTAAATGTGTCATGGAAATTTTTGAATTTGTTATAGGTTTTGAAATATTTTTGGAATTTTGAAAAAGTTTGTAGTTTTGATTTTGTAATCATTTTTGAAATATTTTTAGAATTTTGGAAAAAGTTTTAATTTTTGATTTCGTTATAATTTTTGGAATATTTCTAGAATTTTGAAAAAAAAATTAGAATTTTTGAATTTATAAATTTTATATTACCAGTTTTTTTACTACCAGTCCTCCTTGACGAATTGAATGTTCATGAAAGGATGAATATGTGGTTTCAGCATGATGGATGTCCTGCTCATTATGCATTGAATGCACGTTCAATTTTGCAACGGGATTACCATGGTCACTGGATTGGAAGAGGAGGTGCAGTAAATTAGCCTGCGCGATCATCAGACTTAACTTCACCAGATTTTTTTCTTATGGGGGTATCTTAAAGAAAAGTTTTACGAAAAATTGCCAACAACGCGAGAGGATATGAAAGAGAGAATCATCAATGCTTGCAGAGATATCAATGAAGAAATGCTGTATGAGACAGTGGAATCTTTCAAGAGACGGATTGAAAAATGCATTGAAATAGAAGGACATCACTTTGAACATTTAATAAAATAAAGTTGTTAATTGTTCATAAATGAATGTTTGTATTTTATTCCACTAAGGTAAGGCTGGGGGTCCACTTAATCGGGCCGATAATAATCATATAATCATATAATAACGTGCACAAATAACAAAAATGAACTATAGCGAAAGAATTTTTCTAATTTGCCTACGAACAAGAAAGTTATGACCATTTCAGAAAACTACCACCAGGGCGGCGCTCCAATCAAATACGAAAATATCTGAAAACGTGCACAAATAACAAAAATGAACTGTAGGGATGGAATTTTTCGAATTAGCCTACGAACAAGAAAGTTATGACAATTTCAATAATCTGCCACAAGGGCGGCGCCGCAGTCGAATATAAGAATATTTGAATGCACAGAGCTCGAAAAATATTGTAATGAAGTGCTTTCTCATCAAAAGATGAAAATGGCTTAGCAGGATGCGTACCTAGATTTGTTGTAATGCCGTAACGACTAAGGCTCAGCCATCGTGAGTCTGAGATATTATAAACCTGCTGCTTCAGCACAAATGCAGACATGTACGCAATTTTCATGAATTAACAGAAATGGAAAAAAATACAAGTGAAAAGATGAGACTCTGACGACCCCTTTTTACGAAAGAACCACGGTCAGCACGTTTAACCCCCACATTCACTCACATACGCTCACACACACACACACACACACACACACACACACACACACACACACACACACACACACACACACACACACACACACACACACACACACACACACACACACACACACACACACACACACACACACACACACACACACACACACACACACACACACACACACACACACACACACACACACACACACACACACACACACACACACACACACACACACACACACACACACACACACACACACACACACACACACACACACACACACACACACACACACACACACGCACACACACACACACACACACACACACACTCATTCACACCCCTAAATCATAAGAATAAAAATAAATAATTCAGTTTCACTCACCCCATGGTTATATCCCCCTGGCCTTCAAGTCCTGGTTATTTCAGCCCTCCATCAGCACGGCTGCATACGGTTGATTACGTTGGAAATTCGATGAAAATATGTGTATATATAAACGTTGAATAAATTTGTAATTATAGGTGAACACGTTGAAATAAAATGTAACAACTGGTATCAATAAATGTTGAATAATTTGCAAGTTCGGTTGAATACGTTGAGAATACCAGGTAATAATTGGTATAAACAAACGTTCAATAAATTTCCAATATAGTTGAATGCGTTGTAAATAAAATGTAACAATTTGTATCGATAAATGTCGAATAATTTGTAATTATAGTTGAATACGTTGATACGTTGAAAATACCAGGTAACAATTTGTATAAATAAACGTTAAATAAATTTCCAATATAGTTGAATGCGTTGTAAATAAAATGTAACCATTTGTCTCAATAAATGTTGAATATAATTTGCTAATTCGGTTGAATACGTGGAAAATATGATACAAGAGTTCGTAGATAAAAACGTTGAATAGATTGGTAATTAGAGTTGAATACGTTGAGAATCCCAGATAATAATTTGTATAAATAAACGGTAAATAAATTTCCAATATATATGAATGCGTTGTAAATAAAATGTAACAATTTGTCTCAATAAATGTTGAATAATTTGCAAATTCGGTTGAATACGTGGAAAATATGATACACAAATTTGTAGATAAAAAAAATTCGTTGCCAATGGGGCCAATGATGACGTAACTATTGTACCAACAATTCGTATAAAAGTCTGTCAATGATGATATAACTATTGTACAAAACTTTGGTGTAATATTTGAAATGATGACAAAGATATTATATAGCCAGGCGTTGTAAAAGTTGCAAATGATGATACCAACATCTCGTTGTAGTAGTTGAAATTGCTGATATGAATATTATACAGAAATGTGGTGCAAAAGTTGATAATGATGATGTAAATACTATATAAAAATTCGTGGTAAAAGTTGGCAATGATGATATCAATAGGGTATCCAAAAATTCGTTGATGGAATTATTGTACAAAAGTACGTTGTAAAAATTGAAAATGATTATACAAATATAATATAAAACTTCGGTGTAAAATTTGACAATGATGATACAAGTTGGATGAAAATATGCTGTATAAACTTTGATCGGCTAATATAAATATTGTATAAAACTTTGTTGTAAAAGTTGAAACGGATGACGTAAATACGGTATCGAAAATCGGTTATAAAAGTTTGACAATGATGACATAAATCTTGTATAAAACTTCGTGGTAAAAGATTGAAACTGATCATGTAGATGAACGAAATACGAGCGTGATAACACCCCAGAGCAATATATCGTTTCATCCACTAGGAAAAGAATGTATATCGATCGTTGTTGAAAAAACTGTACTATTGTTACCGGATATGTAATAATCACCATAAAAAAAGAAATACAGCAAAATCAAAACCCGTTTCTGTTTCTGCAAGATGGTTCGAGAATCATAGAGATCAACCTTCCTCGTGTCGATGTTGGTTCTATTTCCTTCTGATCCTGGTTCTATTTCCTTCTCTTCCTTCAAATCATATTTACTGCACTGTCATCAAGAATTGGCAATTCCAATCAGAAAAGAAAGAAAGTAATAGACCGCACGAGTACTATCTGAATCGCAAATTAAACTAAGAGAGAAATAATTGTATAGTCGTTCATTATATAGCCGTTTTGACTTCGAAACATCCGAAGAAAGGGTTTCCGATGTAAGGAAATTAATTATGTAAATCAATGTAAGGATCTTTTTTCGATAAAACGAAACGGGCGGCTACGTTGTAATACTGACCATTGCAAAAAAAACAATTTTGCGAAACAAATTATTTCTGACACATTAATAAGAATTATCAATGATTTAATATGAATTGAACGTAAGTTTAATCGATTCTTAGAATGTTTATGTATCGCGAAACAACAATCAACAACAGTATTACAGTGAAACTCAAATCCATAACGGAAAGACAATTTGATAAGAACACCCATACATGAAATCGAATGCTTAACGAATGGTAGGACAATAATTCTTTTATTGTGACGATTGGACATATACGCACAGCTATTTTGAGGTTTGAAAACTTCGTTGTTCAAATACGGTTAGTGTTTAGAGAATCCAAATTCAGGTAGTATGGTGAAATAAAGCGGAGGGAAGCGTAGTATGAATCAATGTTAGGGGTTTGTAAAGTTAAATATTAATGTTTATATATATAAAAAAAACTATGGATTACGGAGAATATAAGCAAATATGACTATCGATGTTGGATGGATGAGAAACTATTATGAGCTAAATATGTTAATGAAAATGTCAACTACTGAATCAGAGACTATAATACACTACGTTCAGGCGTTGTCCCAGGCTATTCATTACAACATAATAGTGGAAAAATTATTGTGATAACTCTACAAATGCAAAAGTTAAACATAGCGGCCATGAAAACAAAATGGCGGAAATAATTTAAAATACAATGAAATCAAAATTAACTCTATGCCTAGACTCCTTAGTAAGTTTAGGTTCTCTAGGTCATCGGTAGTCTCTAAACGAATGACTAACACAAATAGGTCTCAATTTAAGAAAAAGTTGTGGTCCATTAGAAGATCTGGGATCTTCATCTTAATGAAAAATAAATGATAACATTATGAAGCCTATCCAAAAACATACAATTTTTATCTGAAGCTTTTTTTCAAAATTGCGTTGTTTGGAAGATACTAGGTTGTGCCAAGTTAAATGGTTCACCCTGTATATATTTTTAGAATTTTGAAAAAAGTTTGATTTTATTTAATTTTTACAACATTTTTGGAATTTTGAAAGAAATATGAATTTGTGATTTTGTAATATTTTTTCGAAACGCTAAGAGTAGTTTGCTAGATTGCTAAGTGTATCATCTTTTTACTAAATTATGTTAATTTATTTTCTGTTATAATTTGCCGGCAACGTATTGATGTTTCGTGTTAGTTTTGTAATAAATTTCTAAACAGAGATAAAAAAATACTTGTGCTTTAACAAAGAGTTATGTTTGATACCCATCGCTGCCCAAAACTAAAAACCATGTCCTCATAAAAGTTTTTTGCCGAAAACTATATCAAAATCCTCAACCCAGACCGAAGTCTTGATATCTCAGAGCTTGAGATTTCAGCCCTTCCATATTTTAAATTTGAATTTAAACGTATTAGTAGTAGATTAATGTTTAGTTTAGTGTTTAATGTAGTAGTTTAATGTTTTTTAATGCTTTTAAGACAAATCTTTGCATTTCGAGAGCAATATCTCATTTATTTAAGTATTTTTTATATTCGTTTTTTTATCGAGTGAAAAACAGAAAATTATTTATATTACAAATAATATAGTTAAAAATGTTATATTAAACTAAAAACAACCAATAATTAATCAAATGAATTGGATAAAAATTTACAGTATTTTTCAATATTCTAACCTAATTATTTTGTAATTTTGAAATGATAAAATTCTTGATCTGGAAGACCAACGCTAGTGTACTACATCTCAAATGTAGCTACTAACTTCCAAATAAATCATTCACAAAAAACAATCATAAATCTAATGCAAGAAATATAATAATAAACAAACAACAAACAAACCCGACAAACAATTTGAAGTGCCGCGCACCAAAAATAGGTGTTCAAAATTTCGGAAAATCGCTTGGTGCGGAAAAAGGTGTGGAAGAAGTGCTGAATCTTTCTCTAGCACCAAGGTGCGGCACTGAAGTGAGGGAGTAGTGTTCTGCACTACACCGGAAGTGCGGAAAAATTTGGTGCGGCGATGTTAGTGCTGGAGAAGTGTTCGGCACTACACTATAAGTGCGCAAAAATGTGGTGCTACGATGGCAGTGCTGGAGAAGTGTTCTGCACTACACCAGAAGTGCGGAAAAATTTGGTGCGGCGATGTTAGTGCTGGAGAAGTGTTCGGCATTACACTATAAGTGCGCAAAAATGTGGTGCTGCGATGGCAGTGCTGTAGAAGTGTTCTGCAGTACACTATAAGTGCGCCAAAATGTGGGGCTGGAGAAGTGTTCGGCACTGCACTATAAGTGCACAAAAATTTGACACTTAAAGTGTTGTGTTAACACCAAATATAATAATGTTATGCGTCATCGCTCTATTAGTCATCGGCATTATTTGACGTTTATTTGGCATATTATATGTTATGTGCGTTTTCTAAACGTGTGATTTTGTTTGTTTCTGTGTTGTTTTTTGCAAAATGAGCGGATTAAAAGAAAAGTGGCGAAAAGTGCAGGTGACAGGTGATTATTATAGGAAGAGAAAAGCATTATTTAAGCGATTGTTGCGCCAAAATGTGGATGAGGGAAACATTGTTGGCGTTGCAAGTTCATCTCAGGATGTTGCACAAAACAATAATGTCGACTCAACATCATCCAATCATACAATCGACGTAAGCAGCGACAGCGACAGTGGTAGTGACGATGGTGAAAATGCTTGGTGCCTAGAATTGCAGTCCGACTCAGAAAATGAATGCGTAGATCCCTTTCAACAACTGCGTTATTAAATGCAGAAATGAATGGCAACTTACGCGAATGGGCTCTGCAGCACAAAGTCACTCACGACTCATTGAGAGACCTTTTGAAAATTATGAATCGTCGAAATGAAGGGAGTCTACCTTCCGATCCAAGAACGTTGCTTGCTTGCAGTTCAAAGGTGATAATCACAATATCTGGGGTAGGCGGCGAAAAATACTGGCACAATTGCCTCCAAAATTGTCTTCGGTAGTGTTTCGGCACCATCAATGGACCAATGTGCATTTCATTAAATGTGAACATTGATGGTTTGCCATTATTTCGAAGCTCAAGCTATCTGATCCATTCCATATATGTTCTGTTTTTTGCATTTCAAATAGGTGTTGTTAATTTCAATGGGTTTTGCTGGGTGTCTTAAATGTACAAAAATGGGTAAATACTCCTATTTGAGAAAATGCACCTATTTCCCATACACAATCGCCGAAAAAAGAACAGATGAAGGATTTCGAGCAAAAACTGACGAAGAGCATCACAAGAGAGATTTGCCCTTCCTGCAACTGCCAATAAACATGGTGGAAGATGTTATAGTGGTAGACTCTTTGCATCTGCTTGATTTTGGTGTTATGCGGCGTTGTTTAACAATTTGGCGCGAAGGCAAAATAACAAAAAAATGCAAGTGGTTTGCTGCACACATGATCGAGATGTCACAATGGTTGCGACTCATTAAAATGACACGCAAATTCCATCGAGCTGTGAGAGGCTTGGACGAAGTGGCATACTGGAAAGGCACCGAATACCGAACCTTCTTGCATTATCTTGGGCCAGTTTTGCTTAAACAATACCCGTGTTCCTTTTAGGTAAACTTGCTACCCGAACCGAATTTTAAATGGAACGACTTAAATGTGAGGTGTATTAGATTTTTGATCTACTCAACTCAAATTCTTTCTTACCACACGTTTCCGACATTTTTTTTTTGACAATAAATTGTTTTGACAATTTTGAAAAACAATATTGCTAAACAACGTAAAAGAAAATTATTAGTTTGAAGAAATTTTAAGTTTAAATTTTATTTTGAGTTTGTTAAATTTAAGAAAATTAATTGAATATTAAAAAATTTATGAAAATTAAAATTATGATTCATGCAAAATATAAACAAATTAAAGAAAGCTGGACAGAAATATGACATTTAGGCTAGAAATTCTAAATTTGTATAAGCATTTGGGCAAATATATTTGAAATTATTCTCTAAACTGACAAAAACTCTGGCGGTGAATAGAAGCGTAAGTTTGTCACGTAGCTTTACCATCATTTGATATGGTTAACTTGAAAACGAAATTTAGTACAAAAGTAAAGGAAAATGTGGTAAATGGAACACACTTAATATTTACCCCACAATTATTACCACCATTTTCTTATTCTGTTCGGCGCAGCAACTATCTGTTTCTCGCAAATGTATTCTGTGCATTTAAATCAAGCGCATAATATGTTTATTAATTATATTGAGCAGTTTAAATCACTTTACGGATGTGCATTGGTGACAAGCAATATACACAATCTTGTGCATGTTGTCGATGATGTGAAAAAATTTGGAATTTTGTCGTCGATAAGCAGCTATCCATTTGAAAATGCATTGTTTGGCATTAAGTCAATGTTGCGACATGGACGATTGCCATTATCGCAGGTTGCAAAGCGCCTTCAAGAATTGCAACAACATTGTATAACAAAAGCAACACCCCAGAAACTATTTCCAACGTTAAAATATCCGTTTTATATTAATCGTTATTTAAAAATTGAACTACAACATTTTTTGCTAAATAACAAACCAACAGATCAATGGTTTCCAACAAAGTCCAACACAATTGTAAAATTTAATCACGCGATATGCAAAGATGGCATTTTTATATCGTTGGCAGAAGTTTAATATTGACAGACGATTTTTTTAAAACACCATTCTTGTCATCTAAATTGAACATCTATGTTGCTGGAGTGTTGGAACAAAATAAACCGTTAACTTGTTCTCTAGACATGATACAATGCAAAATGGTAGCTATTCAATGTATTGACAATCCGAAATTTGTGTTTTTTCCTTTATTGCACATAATAGAATGAATTTGTTGTTTGCTGCATTCGTTGTATCGCTTATATTTTGCTACACATGCATGTTTTTATATAAATAAAGAAACAATTTTGGAATTCTTTTATTTATTTCTCTTCTCGATGGCAATCGGCTGGGCCATTTATTCATTTGATATTCAGTAGTGCAGCAGCGAAGTTCAAAAATGGAGAGCTACCCATCAAATTACTCCTTTGCAGAGGAAAAAAATCGGTGATATTAACCCATTCACTGGCCGCTTGTCGCAACAATTAATAAATGTATTCGTAAAGTATGCCCACCGAGCTGATCTGGGTACTGTATTTGTGAAAATTAATGCAGTGGTGCAGTCGCATGTGGTATGTATACAATATATAATATACGTACGATGCATATTTTACTCGCAAACAGAAATATGATTAATGGTGCCATATAATCGGCTTTGTACATAGGATCCGTCATTTTCATCTGACGACGAAATGGGACAGGACACTGGGTCCGGACATTCGGACGCACTTTTATCGTCACCAGAGGCCAAAACGTTGTAGCAAAGTCTATTATTTCACAAGAAATAAAGACAATATCACGTGCATAAAAATAGCAATAACAACACGCAGTGATTTTATGGTTGAAATAAACGAAAATACAAATTTTATTTCGTAAAAATATAGTGTAAATGTGTTATTTTATCTTGTTCACTTTGGTTTTATGTGGTAGTTTCTGCTGCTGATCTCGTTGCTGGTAGTGATGGCGTTCCATCGCCGCTCGCCTCTTCGTTTGGTGGTACCTTAACGAGTCGCCAAAGTGAGTTATTTCTTTTATTAGCCTGCTTCTTAAACTCAGAAGCAGAAACCTTGCTGCACGCGAGGGCAGCCATGGCTTTGCTATCGTCGTTGTCTTCTTCTTCGAGGACGTCATCATTGTCGTCATCGTCGTCGTCGCCATCGTCTTCGTGTCGGCTAACTTGCTTTTTTTTCGCAGTCGGAAAATTAGTACGACTAGCATCTTGATCAAAGTTTTAAAATAGTCCTCCACATGTTAGAACCACTTAAAATAGTCCTTCCACAATATAGAACCACAAAGCATACTAAATGAAACTGAAATGAAGTGAAATGAAAAAAAAACACCAAACTGAGTTTGCGCGGTTGACGCGGGCACTATTAGTGTATTTCACATAAAATCATTAGCACCATTGGTGCTCACTTGGACACCAGCAGTGCTAATGATTATATGGGAACTGCACACTGCACACACTGCATCGCATCTTATAATTCGCTAGAATTAAAAATGTCATACTTTTGTATATATACAATAGCGTATTGTCATATACATCAGGCAGTTAACATGGGCATTCTACGCGAGAGGTAAGTACACAGTCATAGTAATATATATCGGATATTTAATACCAATCAAGTTTCATTCACAGAAAAATATACAACTGCTTTCTATAAATATTAGAACCGAGATTCCACGGACATTTGAAGGGTAATAAAACAAATTATTAAAAAAAATAATGAAAAAAAGCAATGACAAAAAGTAATGAAAAAAGTAATGAAAAAAAATGGGAAAAAAAATTATTTTTACCGCCTTTTCTTTTCGAGTGCACTTAAGGTATCGTATTGCGCACTTAAGTGCGCAGGTTCAGTGTTGCGCACTACTCATGCACAACTCCAGCACTGCACCAAGAAGTGCGCAAATCAGCACTTTAGGTGTTACGCACTACTCGAGCACTACTCTAACACCACTCAAACGGTGCGCGATCTATTCAAAATTGTGGGCGGAGCTTAAACAAGTGCGCATTATTTGCCCTTTTAAAAAAAACACATAGTAATGAGCACTAAAATATATAGGTATGCGCACTAATTTTGGTGTTACGTCGAAGTGCTAGAGAAGTGTTCAACACCAATTTTGTCTTCTTGGGAATAAACAAATAGTAAGAAAATCTCAAATGTATTCCAGCACGTGTTGAAACAATAAATTAAATAAAGTTTACGAGCATTAAAACTTACCACAACATAAATAAACAAAAAAAAGATTGTAAACAAAATTAATTAATAACTTGGTCAAATTATTTAAAAATATGAAGGAAAATAAGTGTGTGAAATATGTGTCACATTACATTTTAATCGTTTTAAATTTTAGGTAGATTTCATATAAAAATCTACCTATTGCAATGGGCTTCATCTCGGAATTTCGGAAAAATTTTTGTGCCAAACGACTATATATGATAAGCGGAGACCAAAAAACAAAAAAAAAAAATTTATATATATATATATATATATATATATATATATATATATATATATATATATATATACACCGAATTCTCTTTTTATGCGATAGATACGTTCCTCAGAAAAAAGCATGAAAAAAAATCGCATAAAAAAAACACTACCTACATTGAATAAACAGTGATAGGTTCAGTAATTTTCAAAAACCGTATAAAACCAAATAAATAAGCCAAAATCGCATAAAAAGGACGATGTAACCATTCTTGGAGAGGATTATGGTGGGTACCTATTAGCCTTTGAAGAATGAGGGTGATAGATTTAAATGAAATTGAAATCACGAGTCCAAAATTAGTTTTTTATTTCACTTTTCTTAACGATTAAAAGACGATTAAACATCTAGTCCTTATCTTCACTTAATGACAATGCTAGCGACCGTTTGTGAACTGGTATGAAATCACTATCATCATTGCTATAGATGGTCAACAATTTGGGTGACGAAATTAATTCTCCCTCATGACATCCAGTGCTAATTTCATCGGCTGGTGTTTTTGCTTGATTGACAACAAAATCTGTTATTAAGCTTCGCGATGATTTCTGCAACTGTTGTAGAAGTTCCTGATACCCAGAAATGCAAATCTTCAGGTCACGCTTGAATTTAAATGCCCGTTCAGAATTCGGATCATTATTAATAAAATGATTTTCTAATGAGTAGCAAATTTGAAGACCCTCGAAAAATTTTCGTCTAAAATCGAGTCGTCTTTCGAGTCTAAAATCGAAAACTTTTTCCAAACGTCTGCAAGTGTAGGTGGCTCATTATCAAGTTGATTCAAAATAAATTAGAAGGTTCGTTTTACAGAATATTTTTTAAAAATAGCAATTATGCCTTGATCTAATGGCTGAATAGGGCTCGTTGTAATAAGTGGAATAAACACCATATTCATATTTGGATGTTGTAAGTTCGGAGGCGACGAAGCGTTTTCAACAATCAACAGAGCTTTAAAATCAACTCCCCTTTGCTTTAAATAAACTTCTACTTCCGGGATGAAACAATTATTAAACCACTCGGTGAAAACAGCAGATGTCACCCAAACCTTTTTGTTTGCCATCCACTGCGCTGGTAATTTTTTTAAATCCTTACCCCTAAGCAGGGGTTTGAGCATCCGATCTACTGATGTATTACTGCATAGTAGAAAGGTTGGTTGTCTTAAAACCACTTGCTTTTTTCTCAGCTTTCGCAATGTAGGTTCGGGTGGGCATTTTTTCCAGAATAACCCCGTCTCATCTGCGTTAAACATCTGATCGGGACAGAAACCACCATACTCTATTATTTTTGCCAACTGTTCAGGATAATTCCTGGCAATCTACTCATCTGCTGATGCGATATCGACGGTAATTTTCACATTTCTTTTTAAAAGAACGGTAAGACACTCTGTGCTTGCTGAAAATGCTGTAGCGGAATAAAAATGCTGTACTCTGTGCTTGCTGAAAATGTTGTAGCGGAATGAGCGGTAGAGGTGGATGGTTCTAGTTGCTTCAATTGCTCGTAAAAGCGTAGAGGTGGGCGTAAAACGTGTTGTTCCATTTTATCGATTATACTGTAAAATAGAAAATGTATGAACCTGAATTTTAAGATGTGTATAAAACTAACCTATCCGCTTAAGATGGTGGATACAAAAAAAAAATAAAGTTGTTTTGTTTTACAGGGCTGCGATGTGACGCCCTTTAAGAAAATACTTTTTTAACCGAGTCAAGTAGGGTATATGCAAGGGCTTTACTTCAGTATCCCTTAAACGTTTATTTTAAAATTTTTTACCATACAGTTTTTGGAGTAATTTTGAACAATGCGTTGATTTTCTGTCCACTTAGTTTCGACCTAATTGGTCGAAAAACTTAAAAATTCTTAGAAATAGAAAATGTGGTAGCTTTTTAACGAAAAATATAGCGAAGTGTGAACTATTCATAATGGTATTTATTAAGTGGAAATGAAAAGGAGTAAAAACACAATTTTAAATCCAGTCAAGTGAGATATCATTTGAAAAAGCACTTAATATAATAAACATTGCAATTTTAAAATTTGGCAATATCTCTCTATATCTCGCGTTTGCGTCCCATGGAGGAACTTTGCCGTCTGTGCAATCAGCTTCCAATAGTCTCGTTCTATGACCAGTTGACTCCAGTTTCAACATCCTATATCACGAAGGTTTTCGATGATGTCATCACGCCAGCGTTGTCTTGGTCTTCCTCTTTGTCGAACACCAGCTTGTTTGTTGGGACGCCTTTTAATCATTTTATCTAATGGAGCCCTTTCTACATGACCAAGCCATCTAATCCGGTTGGATTTAATGAATCCGATTATCCGATCCGAAGCTGTCTGATTTCATGATTCATTCGGATTCTATACCAATTTTCATCAACTTTGCATGGACCATAAATTGTTCGAATGACCTTTCTCTTGAATATTGTTAAAATTCTACAATCGGAGGAAGTTAGCGTCTAGCTTTCACTACCAAATGTCGGATTAATGCTTTGTAAAGTGTGAGTTTACACTACCGCGAAAGATGTTTTGATCGCAGTAGTTTTGAGTATGAGTAGAAAACTCTGTATACGGCAGAGACTGCATGTCATTTGACGATGTTTTTACAGACCCGTGGTATTTGAAATTTTCCACGCGTTGCACTTCAGAGTCAGTATGTTTCTAGATGTTGTTAAAACTTAACTTTTGTCGGTGTTGATGCATAATCTAAGTCGTTTTAAGGATAGTCATGAGAGACTAGAAAGAAATCCAACTCATTCTAATTATTATGTTGATAACAGTTTACTGAAGCGAGTAAGTTTTTTTAAGGATTTAGGTGTTGTATTTGATGAGGAATTGAATTTCAATATTCACATTGACGCAATGGCCGCCAAGTCCGGTTCTCTCATGGGATTTATATCTAGGATTGGTAGGGATTTTACAAATCCATCTACTTTAGTAAAGTTATATGTCTCATTGGTACGACCTCATCTTGAATATGCATCAGTTATTTGGAATCCGATTAACAAGAACCATGTTCAAGGAATAGAAAAAATACAAAGGAGATTTACAAGAACTGTATTCATGAATTTTGGATTCATTCGTTATGATTACAATCTTAGATATTAGGAAAATTTAAAATTACTCCCTTCCTATGAGTTGCGGTCTGTAGCTTTGGGACTTCAATCGTTGCAAAATCGAAGGCTAATCACTGGGTTTGTTTTGGCTGCGGATATTTTATGTGCGCGTACTGACTGTCCATATCTTTTAGAGTCTTTAAATATTTGTGTACCCTTCAAACAAGTCCGTCACAGTAAATTCTTATATATAGATATTCATGGTAGTAGCTATGCTGCTAACGAACCCATGATAAAGATCTCGTTGATGGATCAATTGCTCGAATAGGATGTACTTCATTCGTCCTATTCAGTAGGTCTTGAAAGTGGGATCGCCACACTGCCAGCACATCAAGTTAACTTGTTGTAAGATCATTATTTCCATTTTTGATGGCTGTAGATCTTGGATGGAAATCTTTTGTCAGATTTCGTGCATTGGCAAATCACTCTTTCGAATTTCCATTGGTCGCATGTTGTTTGATGTTTTCAAAACAGCTCCTCATCTGTTCGCGTTTCTTTTGACGTAGAAGTTTTGGTGAGGCTTTCCTGGCGCATAGAAAATCAGCTTGGGATGTTCCTTGTTAACCATTTTTATCGCAGTTTTTGTTTATGTTCAATGATTTGGCGGTGCTCGTCGTCCACTCACTGTAGAGTCACTTCCACTTCCGTTGTCAAACCATTGACACTTGTAGAGTGTCTCTTAGAGATCATAAAGTGATCGATTTGATTTTCCGTTCTTCCGTCATTTGATTTCCAAGTTGTTCTGTGAATTCTCTTGTGAGAAAAAAAAAAAGTGCTGGCAATAACTAGATCATACATCATAGTCAGCTCGACTGCACGAAAACCATTATTGTTGCTGGTATGATGCAAGCTGATAGGACCGATATGTGTTTTCAGTTCTGCACTCTTACCAATTTGAGCATTAAAGTCACCTACCACGACTTTTATATCGTACCCCGGATGTTATTGATGACTTCTTCGATTTCTATGAAGAACAGGTCTTTAATGTCATCTGCTTTGTCTTCAGTAGGTGCATGAACATTGACGATCGTTACATTGAATTTTTGCGTGCGGATTCTCAGTGTGCATAAACGCATATTACTTGGGCAGAAGTCAATAACATGCAGATTCAAGCGACGGTGTATGTGAAAGCCAGCTCCGAATTCTCCTTCGTATTGATGACCGCAATAATAAAGAGTGTATTTCGCTGTTTCATGGATTCCACTACCTGGCCCTCTAAGTTCTTGTAATGATACTATATCCAGTGTGTAGCTATCAACTTGGTGTGTGAGTTTTAGGAGATATTCTGGTCTTCTAAGGTTTAGCACGTACCAGGTTCCCATTTTTAAATCGTAGTCCGGGTACAATTTCCGAGGTTGTTATTGTGATAAATCCGAGATAAAATGAAGCCTGTATACAGACTAGCCCTTCGCCAAACCCAAATTTTCGTGAATGGATTCGTCTTGCCTCTTAGGGTCACCAGAAACAACCTTTTTACATGTTGATATTGCGAGCCGCCTGATCCAAGACAGACGTCCACTTCAAACCGTCCCTTACGTGGAGAACAGATGCTTGATTTGCATTGATTTTATGGTGTCAATGAGTCCCCATGGTGTAGAATCATTGAATATAAGTAGTATTTACTCTGCTCCTCCCAACTACACCAACCTAATTCTGTTAGCGTTACACAGGTAGCACGGCGTGGAGTAGAATTTCGGATTTTTGCTACACAAGGCAATGGCGGTCCATTGTTTTTGAATTATTGTCAAACAAGTGCCATTTTAATTTTGACCTTCTTGCATTTTGAGCTTAATGGAGAGAAAGGTTTGAGAAAATTTACAGAGACAGGAAGTTTGATAAATTCTGAACGAAAACTATAGCGAAGAGTTACAGAATTATATTTCTGGTGAGAGAGTGAGGTTAGAGAATGGTAAAAGAAACTGTGACTTAAATGAGTGAGGTGTCATATGAACAAGCACTTAATTTAAGAAAGATTGGAATTTTTTTAAGAATAATGAAGTGCACAGTTAGGAATTATTGGCAATTATTATCCTAGTTATTGGTATTTGAATTGATAAGGTATAATTTCCAATTTGAACCATTTACAAGCTGGTATAATTTAATCTCTCGTTAGTTACTATTAACAGCCATGGATGTACCATTTTGTGTGAAATTTTGCAAATGTTGAATTGGCTCGTAAATGTTAATGTCAATAGCAATTTGTTTTTTATGTGGCTATGATTCGCCACATCATAAAAAATCTACTACGCAACTTTATGTTGATTATTTTTGATAGTTTGTTCTTCTACGTTCACGGAACCCTTGGCAAGCGAATTTCATTCACACTTGACCGTTTTTTTTTGGTTTTGAACTTTTGTGATTTTTCTTATGGATTTGTTATTTATTATTACATATTTTGATATTACATTTTAGAATTTTGAGAGAAAATATATCATTGGTAATCTAAAATAACGTTTTTTTACTTTTAATAGTCCTTTTGTTTGAGAAAATACTTTTCAATAAGAATTTAAAATACTTTTTCGAATTTCCAAACGGAAATCGTTGTGAAGAAGAAGGAGACATAGAAAAAATCGCATAATTCCTAAATTCTATAAAAAAATTCGTAACCGCATAACTTTAAAATCGCATAAAACAAAATCGCATAAAAACAGAATTGAGTGTATATATATATATATATATATATATATATATATATATATATATATATATATATATATATATATATATATATATATATATATATATATATATATATATATATATATATATATATAAACGATATGAGATATAACGAAAACGACCGGCACTCTCACGGTCGCATTTGTTGAGGTAGATCAAAAAAATTTTCTGTACTTGTGTGTTTTAATAATATCTTGGACAAGTTTGTGAATCAGCAAAATCCGACACGTGGTTAAGAAACTAGAGGCTTTTTCTGAAAAAAATTGATTTTTTAAAACCGTTATAACGGCCGTTTAGATACTAATATTTCAAAAAATTTAACAAATTTAGAATCTTTTGAATCTTTTTTATCAATTTGTTTTAAAACTAGATCTCTGCAGTTAGAGGTTCCTGAGTGAGCGGCTCCAACAAAAAAGTTTGCAAAAAAAAATGTTTTTTGAAACAACCGGCACTCTCACGGTCGCATTTAAAAGGCCAGATCAAAAAACCTTTTTTAAAAATGTGCGTTTTGTTAATATCTTGGACAAGCTCGTAAATCAGCCCAATTCAACACATGGTTAAGAAACTAGAGGCTTTATACTAGAAAAAAACTCTGTTTTTTAGATCCGTTATAACGGCCGTTTGGATTCGAATATTTTTAAAAACTTCATAAATTTAGAATTTTTGAAACCTTTTTAATCAGTTTCTTTCAAAAAAAAGACCTCTGCAGTTGGAGATTTCTAAGTGAACGGCTCCAACACAAAAGCTTGTAAAACACAAAATGTGTTTGAATCAACCGGCGCTCTCACGGTTGCATTTGTGGAGCCAGATCAAAAAACCTTTCTTAAAAATGTGTGTTATATTAATATCTTGGACTAGTTCGTAAATCAGAAAAATCTGACACATGGTTAAGGAACTATAGGCTTTATACTAGAAAAAAAAGTGGTTTTTTTAATCCGTTATAACGGCCGTTTGGATACTAATATTTTTAAAATCTTCATAAATTTAGAATTTGTGGAAACATTTTAATCCGTTTCTTATAAATATAAACCTCTGCAGTTAGAGGTTTTTGACTTGTTGGCTTCAACAAAAAAGTTTGCAACAATCCCCAACTACAATTTCCAAAAACCTTATAACAGTCAATGTCAACCTTATAACAGTCAAAAAATAAAAGATTTGAATAGAAGAAATTAATTTTTTTTTCTTAGAAATAAACTATTTTGATATTTTGCAGTAATTGCACGACATATGATATAGAGTAGGTTTGTGTCATAAATTATCACACACATGTTCTGTGGTAGATTTGATATTTGTTTGTTGCAAAATTGGATAAATATAATTTTGCTTGTAGGTAGCTAATTTTCTTTTTAAAATTTGTTCGATATTTGTTTGAAATTAGTTTGTTTTGTTTAAACTAATCTGATACATCAGATTCTACTGGCACACAAAACTGTCTGATCTCGAAATCTACCTATTGCTAGCGGATATACGTGCCGCTTGGACTTTTTTATATTCTTTTTGTCTAATAAACAAATTTGGTTAACGAATTTTACATATATATATTTTTAAGTAAATTTCAAGTATATAAGAAAATCGATAATTTTATATTTTGGTAGGGATGAAAATATTGGGGAATACGATTTTGGTATTATGTATATTGATTAACTATATTGTATATATAGTGGAACATTTCTAATAAACATTCAGAACTGATTTTTAAATTAAACTCTGCGTTTTATTTAGAATTATTTCTCAACTGACGTCACCGAATAGCCTTAGCTAAAGGGACTAACAGTAAGAAGCAAGACCGAGTAATTAGAATTGTTAAAAGCTTGCCTATTACTGGGACAGTTCTCCGACTGAATACGAACTTGACTCTGATAAGATAATCTACATCTGTAGGATAACTTAACATGAGTTTCCAGCCAACGTTTACATCAAGAATTTATAAAACAAACATATTATAACTTCGATCACGACCTCAACAAGAAGATATAAAACCCAAATATATTATACTAGCTTGACCGTTTTAGATTAACTTGTACTCGACATACAAGTACATAGTATAGGTGTAATATAAAATGCATGTTTTTTTAGAAAAAATTTCTAGTCTTTAATTTGTGAACAGGTTGGTCAGAAAGGTTTCTGAAAATTCAAATTCAGAGTAACTTAGAAATGAAATAGCTAGAGAACAACTCACCCGATTTTAACGGTTTGATATACAAGAACAAACAAAAGTTGTTGTTTGATATGATTCTGCGATTAAGTGAGATTACATAATTAAATGATTGTATTTATTTACCGAGAGTAATGGCTCTAGAGATAGTAAATTGCTCAGAAATGGATCTAGCTAACAAAATCAACTTTAAAAAACTAGTAACGAAGCAAAGTAAAATAGTATGTTGCATGTGTAAGGGTATCAAGTTCAAAGTTATCCTTGATCCAATTTTTTAGTCCGTTACAATAAAATAAAATAAACTAAACAAATTAATTATAATTGATGCAATAATCATACAATTTTGAATTCATGGAAAGTACAACTTTAAATATAATTAATCATAAACCTATAAAAATTTGAAGTTTCACTTGACGCTAATTATTTCAACATCAATTTTTTCCATTAATCGTTTTCACAAAGTCAAATGTTTTATTTATTTTATATCCGTTTTCCAACCTACACCATCGAATTATAAGCAAAAAATATTATCACAAAGTTACGTGGGTTGTTTTTATCAAGGGATAAATCATGAAATCGATTAATTTAATTCATTTACCATTAATTTAATTTGGGGTTTCCGTTAAACACGTAGATTAAGATGACATTATTTTATTAATTTGTGGATAATGGAGCAGGGGGGTTGTGAAGTAATGCATTACGTTAACTAATAGTTTGTTGTAGTATCAACACTCTAATCGAACTATTTCGAATCAATCTCTTATCCCTCTTTCACATTCCATGAGAAACTTAAGATTTTATATCTAAACCTCAGATTTATTTTATGTTTCAACCGGCAAAGTTTAATGAATTAAACATTATCCTCTTGTTTTATTTATATGTTCTTATATGATAATGATATAATTTTATGTAGTTTGTGTCTGGAAAGGAAATAAAATTATTTTCTAAATTTGATTATAATACAAGTATGTGAAATTTTCGAAAGGAAATATTTCATGAAATTAAATTGAATTGGAATTGGTGATTTTCTTCATATCTTAGAGATGTTAAACGTATTAAATTTTTAGAAGACTATTATATGTGTCTAAGTGATAACATTATAAAAAGGATTTGTTGACAAAAAACGCAAAATCAAATAATAAAAATAAATTATTATTATTATTTCCTATATGAAAATCCCCAGTATAATCCAAAAAGTACCGATGTTTTGCTACACCGCCCGTATCGTAATGTGAATATTTTTTTCTCTGAACTGATGGAAAATCGAATTAAGAAGCTGATAAAATAAAAAATTTAAACCTGACCATTGCCGATTTTCTTGAAACCTCAATAATCGTTACTATAATAAAAAAATAATATTACTTCTTATTTTTTTGACTAGTTTTGACACAGGGTGGCTCGAAATTTGTTAAGAAATTTAAACATAAGGAAAGTTTAAAGTTAATTTTTGCTCGAACGGATGAACGGATTTTTAAATTTTTTTTTCTTAAGAGATATTAATTATTAACTAAGGATTTATCAAAATATTACACTGATAAAAAATTTACATTTTTAAATCGTTTTAAGTTTGATAATAGAACCAAACACGCTGATCAAAAAAATCCCACGCAAAATTAAATCCATGCAAATCCAGAAATTAAAGGCAAGTGTTCCATATTAGCAAGTAAGTTTTTCGACAATGGCAATTTGGAGAATATGGAAGAGTTGAAATTTCAAGGTTCTGAATATCAAGACTTCGGTCTGAATTAAGGATTTTGATATAGTTTTCGGCAAAAAAACTTTTATGGGGATATTATTTTAGTTTTGGGCAGCGATGTATATCAAACATAACTCTTTGTTAAAGTGCAAGTATGTTTTCATCTCTGTTTAGAAATTTATTACAAAAGTAACACGAAATATCAAAAAAAATTGCCGAAAAATGAGTCCGCATCATAACATCGAAAAATCAAATCGTCGAATCACCAGAAATCACAAAACCGAAAGTTCATACCACCGAATTTCATATCATCGAAAGTTCATATCATCGAAAAGTCATAGCACCGAAAGATCACATCACCGAAAATCATATCATCGAAAATTTGATTCATAAAATCGAAAAATCATACCATCGAAAATCGAAAAAAAAATGTAATGAATAAATCATTACATCGAAAAATCATATCATCGAAAAACAGGGTGTACTCTCCTCACAGATAAAACTTTTGTAAATTAAAATGTTAAGTGTCAGCAGTATATGTTAATTCGGCAATTCGTTTGAAAATGTACATTTATTTGTGGATTTTTTTTTAAAATCAAAATTTTGTGTGTGCAACGAATGAAAAAAACTAAATTCTGAATTTTTTATAAATTGCTTTGAAATGCAGTTTTGCCGGCATGCATTTTAGTAATTTCTTTTGGTTTACATAGATAATATATTATGGGCTATCATATTTTGAAGATTAAGTTTTAGGATTCCAAACAGATTTTTCTACGTTTTTTGAATAATACTATAGGGCTATTCTTTTGAAACTGCGCATGTTTTATAGTTTTTTTTTGAAAATGCTTAAAACATGTGGTATGTTTAGTATTGACGAAATTTGTATTGGCAAAAGCAAGTGTGTGTCAAGTGTTTGTCAAAAAATCATGAAGTGTGTCAGAACACGAAAATGAGCATATTTTTTGCTTAAAAAATCGTTCATTCTAATTGATTACGAGTAGTAATATTCAATGTGGAGAAATCTTGATGGTTGGCATTGCTATGTGGGACCAGAGCCTTGATTAGTGTATTGTAAGTGTGTCAAAAAATACTGTGTTTCATTTATTTTTTAACCCAATTTTTTGCAAAAAAATAAAATTAAGTATGTAATTATTTGTATGACTTGAAATGTATTTGAACATTTTTGTATTAAGTTCCAACTCCTCCCAACTTATAGGAAGAATTGGGAAACATCAAGTTGTTGCAGATTAAATGCCGTTTTTAAAAAAAATGTAATTATGAGAAAGATATTTCTTTTGTAATCGTTTTGTGTGATTCCACGACTTCTGAATAACAGGAACAGTTGGAAAATAAGTATGAATTTTCGATTGTGTTATAATTTTGGCAATATTTTTAGAATTTTGAAATTTCAATCTTTGATTTTTGATTAATTTTTCGAATATTTTTAGAATTTTGAAAAAAGTTTAATTTTTGATTTTATTATAAGTTTTGGAATATTTTTAGAATTTTTAAAAAGTTTTTATTTTGTTTTGATTTTTGCAATATCTTTAGAATTTTGAAAATAGTTTCAATTTTTGATTTTGTAATAAAAAAAAATTTTGTAAATTTCCATGTCCAATTTCATTTTCAATTACATTTACGTCATAAAAACAGCTACATTTTTTTTCCAAAAGATTGGCTAAGAAAATAAATGAAATCATTTTTTGACACACTTGACATTATTTTTTTGACAAACTTGTAATGCCATAACTCTCAATAATAATAATAAAATTTCATTTCAAACAAATAATTAATTTTATTTTCTTCCAAAAATTGGGTAAAAAAATAAATAAAAATCTTTCTTTTGACACACTTGACAGCATTTTTTGACAAACTTATAATGCCATAATTCTCTATAATAATAATAAAATGTCATGCCATACAAATAACAATTTCATGTCATACAAATAAGTAGTTTTATTTTTTTCCAAAAAATGGTAAAAAAATAAATAAAATATGGAGGGGCTGAAATCTCAAGCTTTGGGATATCAAAACTTCGGTCTGAGATAACTCTTTGTTAAAGTACAAGTATTTTTTATCTCTGTTTAGAAATTTATTACAAAACTAACACGAAACATCAATACGTTGCCGGAAAATTATAACAGATTATAAATTAACATAATTTAGTGAAAAGATTATACAATCAGCAAACTACTCAAAAACCTCTCCATTTAGCGTTTCGAGAAAATATTTCAAAATCACAAATTCATATTTCTTTCAAAATTCCAAAAATATTGTAAAAATTAAATAAAATAAAAAATTCAAACTTTTTACAAACAAAATTCTAAAAATATTTCAAAAATTCTTACAAAATCAAAAATTGAAACTTTTTTCAAAATCCTAAAAATATTTCAAAACCTATAACAAATTCAAAAATTTCTGTGTTCAATTATATATACGTAAACAAACAGCTAGATTATTTTTCCAAAAAATTATCTAAAAAAATAAATGAAATCGTTTTTTTGACACAGTTGACAATATCTTTTTGACAAACTTCATGTCAAACAAATAATTAATTTCATTTTTTTCCAAAAAATTGGATAAAAAAATAAATAAAGATCTTTCTTTTGACACACTTGACAACATTTTTTTGACAAACATATAATGCAAAAATCTAAATTTTGGTCTCACATACCAATCCCGACCATCAATTAAAGATTTCTCCAAATTCAATGCTCCTACACGTAATCACTTAAACGGAAAGTTTTTTAAGCAAAAAATATGCAAATTTCCTTGTTTTGACATACTTAACGATTTTTTTGACACACTGCCGGTACAGTTATCGAACACATCGTCCTTCCGGCTCTTCCATTGAGTAAGCCCATTTTTAGAAACCAAAAATTTTGAAATCCGCAGAGCGGTTTTCTTGATTTCGTAGGTTGTGACAGCCGACTGGCCGACCAGCATACAGACATACATTTTTTTGACTTTTTTAGAATCAGTAGGTCCTAAATCGTCGAGAAATGCCAAAAAAGTGGGGTAAGAATTTTACTTTTAGCTCATGAATGTAATACTTAGATATTTCAGACCAAAGTAAAATCTTTATTTTGACACACTTGACAACATTATTTTGACAAACTTATGATACCACAGTTTTCTATAATAATAATAAAATTTCATGTCATACAAATAATTAATTTTATTTTTTTCCAAAAAATTGGGTAAAAAAGTAAATAAAAATTTTTCTTTTGACACACTTGGCAACATTTTTTTCACAAACATATAATGCAATAATCTAGTTTTCGATCTCACATACCAATCCCTACCATCAAGATTTCTCCAAATTCAATGTTTCTACTCGTAATCACTTAAAATGAACGTTTTTTAAGCCAAAAATATGAAAATCTGCTATTTTTGACAAACTTAATGATTTTTTTGACACACTTCCAGTACAGTTCTCAAACACAGCGTCCTTTCGGACCTGTCCATAGAGTATACCTATTTTTAAGAACCAAAATTTTTAAAATCGCTCCAGTGGTTTTCTAGATTTCGTAGGTAATGACGGCCGACCGGCATACAGACATAAATTTTTTTTTTTTGTTTTTTGAGAATCAATAGGTCCTAAAACGTCGAGAAATGCCAAAAAAAAGTGGGGGTAAGAATTTCACTTTTGGCTCATGAATTTAATACTTAGGTCTTTCAGACCAAAGTAATATAAATACATTGCCGGAAAAAAGAAGCCTGATTGAATTGATTTTAAAAAATTCCAAATATTATAATAAAATCAAAAATTCCAACTTTCTTCAAAATCCAAAAATATTCAAGAGAATATTACAAAATAAACAATTCAAACTTTTCTCAAAAGTAATATAGTTTCATTGGACAAATAATATAAAACTTGTTTTTCATCGGTGTAGTCCAAACAAATTAAAATAGATATTTAAATAATGTTTAAATTTTTTATATTTGCAAACGTTTTCTGTTCTAAACAAGAACCATCATCAGGCAAAAAAATATAATATAATAAATCTAACAATTTAAGGAAAAAAGAGAAAAAAGCAAGAATTAAAATGCTATATAAAAAAAAAAATTATTTTCAAAAAAATTATACATAAATAATAAAGAAAAATATGATAATGTAAATTCTGATCCCGATACTTACAACAAAACTCAAAAAACGGTATGCATAAAAAAAAACCTTAAAAGTTTCGTAATTAAAACAATTTTCTTTGATAAACATAAAAACACAACATCATTAAAAATAAAAAAAAATTGATTTAAAAAAAATTTTCAAAAATCAAAATGTGTAATGGATAGCCTGGAAGAATGCTTGAACACAGTGTATTATAGTCTCTGATTCTTTAGTTGTCATTCGTGGTTACCATAAGTAGCTTGTATTAGTTTTTTTTCCATCCATCATTAACAAGCACCTTTTTCGTATAGTCTCAGATTCATTAGTTGTCATTTTTTTTTATTAACTGGTACCGCTCGTAATAGTTTCTCACCCATCCACCATCAATCACCATATTTCTTATAATCTCCATAACCCATAGTTTTTTTATTTATCAAAAAATTTAACTAAATTTTCGTTAGCTGGAAAGACATATTTGAAAAGAATTGAACCAATTACACTAATTTTAAATATTAATTAATATAATATAATATTAATTAATTTGAATTAATTAAAAATTTTCCTTAAATATTATCTATTTAAACATTAAAATTTAATGTTACAACCCACTAAAATTGACTCACGCTACGTTTCCATCCGATTATTTTCACTATACTATTTGAATTTGGATTCTCCATATATTAACCGCTATTAAACGACAAAGTTTTCAAACCTCATAACAGCTGTGCGTGTTTGTCCAATCGTCAACATACAAAGAATTACTATCTTGCTTTGTTAAACATTCGATTTATCTTTGTATGAATGTTTTGCTTCAAACAATCTTTCCGTTATGGAACTGAACTTCACTGTGCTGATATAGTAGATTGTAGTTTTGTAACACCATAACATCGATCGAACTTGCATTTAATTCATTTTAAATTCAATGATAAATGTTATTAATGTCTCGTAAATGATTTGTTCGCAAAATTGTGTTGGAGAAATAATATCAAAAACCAAACAGTTTTGTGTAACTATAAAAAGTTCCTAACAATTAAATACAAAATGTGAATCAATTGCCTTACATCAAACACTGTATTCGAGTTTTTTCGATGTTCAAATTTTGGGTATATAATGAACGACTGTAATGTTTTCACTCTCTTAGTCTGAAATTATTAAATTAGTCTGTCAATTCTGTTGTAAAGATCGAACGATGAAGTTTTTTTTTGACTTCATGTTTTTTTTTAATAAGATTTAATTAGTGAAATTATTAATTTATTTTTGTGAGTTTATCATTAACGAGTTATAATAGTTCAGTCTTCATTTTTAGTTTCGATCACTAGCTCAAATTGTTGTTAAAAATATTTATATGTTTGTGCCTATTAGTTTAAAGTAAAAATAATAAAAAAAAGTTTAGATATATGTTTGTACCATAAACCAACAGGGCGCAGATTTTTGTGTCCGGTTATAAAAAAATTTTAAAATTATAAATAATAGGAAAAAAATTACTATTCGTTTGTGCTGTTATAAAAGAAATAAAGAATATGAAAGAAATTACATCTACGTAGATCAGTCAGGTGAGTTTGATAGTGCAAATTAACAATTGTAACGGGAATCCAATTAGAAAAATTACATTACCTGTTCGGTTCGGCAACCGAAACAAAAATTTGCGCGTTCATTTAAAACAAGATTGTTCATATCAAGGCTAGAACCGCTAGTCTAGATTACTGGTTGAGGTACTGTCAAATTAAACTGTATAAACTGGTGTTCGTGAATGTAAATAAAATAAAAAAAATAAGAACTTATACATAGATATGCTACAAATGTATAATCTCTAAACATAATTCCTAATTAAGATACATACATAGTTTTTAGGGTTCCGTTTTTTATACGGAACACTATTGGTGAGAGTAAAACGTATTTTTCACATTATATCGATTATCTCGTAAACTGTAAATGCTATGGACTTGAAATTTGGCATGCGTATAAAACTAACCTGTCCACATGAAATGACGGATACAAATAAAACTAAAGTGGTTTTCGTATGGTTTACAGGGCTGAGATGTGAGACCTTTGAGAAAATACGTTTTTTTATAAATTCAAGTAGGGTATCATATGAAAGGGCTTTATTTCAGTATTCCATAAAAATTTATTTTGGAATTTTACACCTCACCCTTTTTTGTATAATTTTGAATAATGACGTTTTTTTCGCGTTTTCTTGCCTCGATTAGCTCCGAACCTATCTGATCGAAAATTTTCAAATGTACTTGGAATGATAGAAAAATTAGTACGTTTTTAATAAACAATATAAAAAAGTGTCATATTTCCATACTTAGATTTATTAAGGGGGTGGAAATGAGGAGGGGTAAAAACACTATTTAAAATGTGGTCAAGTGGGGTGTCGTTTGAAAGAGCACTTAATTTAAAAAACAAAGCAATTTTTTTTAGAATTTTGCGATGCCCAGGTTTTGAGTTATAGTAAAAAAAGTGCGAATTTAGACCGTTCCCCCCCCCCCTACGTTTCGACACTGATTGACAGAAAAATTTGTAAAAATTCACAGAGTTAGGAAATTGGCTAAATTTTGTAAGAAAACTATAGCGAAGTCTCCAATAATTATATTTCTGTGTGTTTAGAGGACCGGGGTAGAGGGGGTAAAAAAAAACTTTTTTTTACCCAAGCGAGTGGGGTGTCATTTGAAAGAGCACCTAATTTGGAATTTGTTGCAGTTTTTTTTAGAATTTTGCGGTGCCCAGTTTTTGAGATATTGTCGAAAAAGTGCAAAGTCCAGACCGTTACCCCCCCCCCCCCCCCCCCTACGTTTCGACCCTGATTGACAGAAAAATTTGTAAAAATTCAGAGTTAGGAAATTGGCTAAATTTTGTAAGAAAACTATAGCGAAGTCTCCAATAATTATATTTCTGTGTGTTTAGGGGACCGGGGTAGAGGGGGTAAAAAAAAACTTTTTTTGACCCAAGCGAGTGGGGTGTCATTTGATAGAGCACCTAATTTGGAATTCGCTGCAATTTTTTTTAGAATTTTGCGGTGGCCAGTTTTTGAGTTATTGTCGAAAAAGTGCAAAGTGCAGACCGTTCCCCCCCATGCGTTTCGACACTGATTGACAGAAAAATTTGTAAAAATTCACAGAGTTAGGAAATTTGCTAAATTTTGTAAGAAAACTATAGCGAAGTCTCCAATAATTATATTTCTGTGTGTTTAGAGGACCGGGGTAGAGGGGGTAAAAAAAAACTTTTTTTTACCCAAGCGAGTGGGGTGTCATTTGAAAGAACATCTAATTTAAAATTCGTTGCAGTTTTTTTTAGAATTTTGCGTTGCCCAGTTTTTGAGTTACTGTTGAAAAAGTGCAAAATTCAGACCGTCCCCCCTCCATACGTTTCGACACTAAATGACAGAAAAAATTGGAAAATTTCACAGAGTTAGGAAATTTGGTAAGTTTTGTATGAAAACTACAGCACAGTTTTTGAGTTATGGATAAGAAAGGGCTAAATTCAGATCGTGCCGCTGCCTACCTTTCGACGATGACTGACTGAAAAATTTGAAAATATTTACAGAGACAGGAATATTGGTAAATTTTGAATGAAAATCATATCGAAGACTTATATTTCTGTGTGTTTATGGGATGGGTGTGGGGAGGGAAAAAAACCATTTTTGACCCAAATGAGTGGGGTGTCATATGAAAGAGCACTTAATTTAAGAAATGTTACAATTTTTTTAGAATTTTGCAATGCAGAATTTTTGTGTTATTAAAAAAAAAATATTTTTAGTATGTAGCCTTTCCACACCCCTAAATTTCAACACTCGATTGACCGAAAAAATAATCAAATTTAATCCATTTACAAGCTGGTGTAATTGAATCTTTTTTAAGTTACCAAAAACATCTATGGATAATATTTAACCTGAATTAACATTTTTTTTGCCATTTTTGATCAATGTAGATTTGATTGTAATTTACTATTGACATTTACAATTTAACATTTATTTTGTTATGTGTCTATGGTCTGAAAATATAAGGACATTACAACACAACTTTTTGTTAATAATTTTTGATATTGTGTTCTTTTACATTCACGGAACCCTTGACGAGCGAATTTTATTCGCACTTGTCTGACTTTTTTTTTGTTGCTCTCGAACTTAAGGAAATTATACTGTTAATACAAATATATGTCCTCGTATTTTTTTTTAAAACGTTTGATTGATATATTAAATTTCTGTCATCAATGCAATTCTGTATTTTATTGGAACTGTAAAATAAACTGATTCGGCGATTAGTCATAAGCGTTACGGCAATTTAATTTTGGTGTACGAAAACTCCGCGAGTGGATATATTTCAACGAATTATTTAACTTCGTCTTGGTACAATTTATTACATTTTTTTTTGGATTTCAACGCATACGGCAACAATTACCTTTCAACGTATTGCTCCACCATCATTGATACAAATTATTACCGTTCTATTTCCACGAATAATTTAACTAGTATTGGTACAATTTAGTACATTTTTTGGATTTCAACGCATACGGCAACAATTACCTTTCAACGTATTGCTCCACAATCATTGATACAAATTATTCCAGTTCTACTTCAACGAATAATTTGACTATTATTGGTATAAATTATTACATTTTTGATTTCAACGCATCCTGCAACAATTACATTTCAACGCATTCGGCTGTAACTGCTGTAATTGTTACCATACTCACCTGTGATTATAAATTGATTCGTCGCTTATGTTTACAATCCGATCCAACGTTTCTACTTAACATTTTATTCAACGTTTATAAGTACAAAATTATTCAACGCTGATGACGGCAAGGTTAATTAACGTTTCTACTTACCATTTTATTCAACGTTTATAAGTACAAAATTATTCAACGCTGATGACGGCAAGGTTATTTAACGTTTCTACTTATCATTTTATTCAACGTTTATAAATACAAAATTATTCAACGCTGAGGATTGCAAGTTTATTTAACGTTTCTACTTATCATTTTATTCAACGTTTATAAATACAAAATTATTCAACGCTGATGATTGCAAGTTTATTTAACGTTTCTACTTACCATTTTATTCAACGTTTATAAGTACAAAATTATGTGTGAATGAGTGTGTGTGTGTGTGTGTGTGTGTGTGTGCGTGTGTGTGTGTGTGTGTGTGTGTGTGTGTGTGTGTGTGTGTGTGTGTGTGTGTGTGTGTGTGTGTGTGTGTGTGTGTGTGTGTGTGTGTGTGTGTGTGTGTGTGTGTGTGTGTGTGTGTGTGTGTGTGTGTGTGTGTGTGTGTGTGTGTGTGTGTGTGTGTGTGTGTGTGTGTGTGTGTGTGTGTGTGTGTGTGTGTGTGTGTGTGTGTGTGTGTGTGTGTGTGTGTGTGTGTGTGTGTGTGTGTGTGTGTGTGTGTGTGTGTGTGTGTGTGTGTGTGTGTGTGTGTGTGTGTGTGTGTGTGTGTGTGTGTGTGTGTGTGTGTGTGTGTGTGTGTGTGTGTGTATGTGTGTGTGTGTGTGTGTGTGTGTGTGTGTGTGTGTGTGTGTGTGTGTGTGTGTGTGTGTGTGTGTGTGTGTGTGTGTGTGTGTGTGTGTGTGTGTGTGTGTGTGTGTGTGTGTGTGTGTGTGTGTGTGTGTGTGTGTGTGTGTGTGTGTGTGTGTGTGTGTGTGTGTGTGTGTGTGTGTGTGTGTGTGTGTGTGTGTGTGTGTGTGTGTGTGTGTGTGTGTGTGTGTGTGTGTGTGTGTGTGTGTGTGTGTGTGTGTGTGTGTGTGTGTGTGTGTGTGTGTGTGTGTGTGTGTGTGTGTGTGTGTGTGTGTGTGTGTGTGTGTGTGTGTGTGTGTGTGTGTGTGTGTGTGTGTGTGTGTGTGTGTGTGTGTGTGTGTGTGTGTGTGTGTGTGGGCGTATTTGAGCGAGCAAGGGGGTTGAACGTGCCGACCGTGGTTCTTTCGTAGAAGGGGGTCGCCAGAGTCTCATTTTCGCACTTGTATTTGTTTCCATTTCTGATCTATTTTGTAAATTGCGTACATTTCTGCATTTGTGCTGAAGCAGCAGGTTTATACTCTCTCCTATCCACGATGATTGAGACTAAGTCGAACGGCAATACAACAAAACTAGGTACGCATCCTGCTAAGCCACTCCCATTATCATCTTGAGAGGCACTTCATTGCAAATGATATAAAAAACTAAGGAACCAAAAATTCTAAATAATTGAAATAAACGAAAGGTATCCATTGTCTAAATAAATACATTCAGATTGTTTATTCTATTGTTACTGAAATCTTTCTTTTTAATGAAACAGATTGAAAACATAATATTTCAGGATGCTCCCAATCTATTTCATGATTTTTGGTGAGAACATGATCACATAAAGCACTATGTGATTTGTTACCTCGGGAAATATGGTATTTGTGACCTTTCATTCTATTGACCAAATATTGTTTAGTTTCACCGATATAAGACAATCCACAATTGACATCCGCACAATTAGACTTACTAGGAGGGCCCGGCGTGCTTCGCTACGCTTATAAATAAAGTTTTTGCGTAGACCACGCTTATAAATAAAGTTTTTGCGTAGACATTTTGTTGACGTAGAAGCAATGATTTCAAAAAGTGATAGTTAGAAATGCTAGCATATAATTTTTAATTTTTCTTTTTAAATATATTAATGAAAAATAATCAGAACTCTAGCTGATCAGTTCGGATATATGACAAATTAGCGATCAAATAAGTTAGAGATCAAATAAGCTTACTTGAAAACTTATTTGATCGCTAATTTGTCATATATCCGAACTGATCAGTTAGAGTTCTGATTATTTTTCATTCATATATTTAAAAAGAAAAATTAAAAATTATATGCTAGCATTTCTAACTATCACTTTTTGAAATCATTGCTTCTACGTCAACAAAATGTCTACGCAAAAACTTTATTTATAAGCGTGGTCTACGCAAAAACTTTATTTATAAGCGTAGCGAAGCACGCCGGGCCCTCCTAGTATCAATAAACAAAATAATCGAAATAATATCGAAAACCTTCCATGTACAAAGACAAAAGACGACTGAAATAAAATACACTGAAATTTTATTAGAACGCATACAATACGTTTATTACTACCCACTACCAAAGAAAATATAAAAAAATAATACGATAACACGATCTAACTCAAAACCTATCTCACGCATAAGAAAAACTTCGAAATGAAATTACGTTTCGAAATGAAATAAATGTACGTTTATTCACTTCTAAAGAAATAAATAAACTGAGAAAAAAGAAATATAAAAAATAAAATAAATTTTTAAGTTTCGTTTTTGTTGTTCGATAGCTAATATATAAAAAAGAAAATATAAAAAAATAAAATTAATTTTTAATTTCGTTTTTGTATGTATGCAAACTTATAATGCATATGTATATAAAAAGTTTTTAGTATATAATAACTTTTTTATTTATGATCCGAAAAATCCCAATCCCAATCCCAGACCTAAGTTACAGTAATATCAGTTAGCACTGAAAATTTGAAATCAATCAAAATTCGAATAAAAAAGCCTTGGGCTCCACAAAATTTTGCGTTAGCGTATTAATATATAAGATAAACTAAATTAGAAAGATGTTCAAAAGGAATGGAATCTTTTAAACGTGTGAAAAATACGATTACGTAACGTGTTACAAGGTTTTCCTACAGCTTTGACATTATATTTAGAAAGTTCAAAATCTAAATTTTCAAATAAACCTTTAATATATGGAAGAGATACATATTTTATTATTGAATTATCGTAATTATTAGTAGTTGTAATTAAATTTCTATTAAGTTTTAAATAAGTACGATTAATATGGTGATCAATAAAATAATTAGGATAGTTATTTTCAAGAAGAGTCCTTTTTAATAAATCAAAACTTTTTTGATGAAACGAAAAATGAGATAATTTTAAAATTTTTTCAGATAAAATCGTTACGGTATTTATTTTATAAGAAATAGGTAAAGAAGAAATATAATTTAGATAACGACCAGACCAAGTTGGTTTTAGAAACCAATCTGCTATTAACATCACATTTAATCATCACATTTAACCACTAAAGTGTCTAAAAAAAAAAATTTTGTTTCCACTCTCAATTTCAATTGTGAATTTAAGTCGTGGATGAAAATCATTAAATTTTTCAAGAAAAGAGTCAATTAAGTTACAAGGAATTGAAGTTAGTATATCATCAACATAGCGAAAATATAAAGGAGGAGTAAAATTAAGAGATTCAATAATTTTTGTTTCTAAATATTCCATAACTAAATTAGCTAAAACAGGACTTGCTGGAGAACCCATTGGTGAACCAAAAATTTGTTGATAGAAATGATTATCATAAGAAAAATAACAATGGTTGCAAATAAAGCCTTGAAAAATAACAAATAGTATTTTTTAATTAATATTAAAAATTTTTAATTAATAAAAAAAAAAATTTTGACCTAGAATCTGGAACTCTGGAAAAAAGAGACTAAAATAAAACACAAAAATTATAACAAAATCAAAAACTGAAACTTTTTCAAAATTCTAAGCAATCCGAATTTTGAAAAAGTTTAAACGCTATAAAAATAAAACATTAAAATAAACAGGTCGATAAAGACAGAAGCTCTTTTTTAAAGAAAAAAATAATTTTTGGAATATTTTTAAATTTTGAAAAAAAATTTAAATTTTTGATTTTATGATAATTTTTAAAAATTTTAGGATTTTTGAAAAAAGTTTGAATTGTTTATTTTTTAATATTCTCTTAAATATTTTTGGATTTTGAAAAAAGTTGGAATTATTGATTATTACAAAATTATTACAAAATCAAAAATTGAAACTATTTTCAAAATTCTAAAGATATTGCAAAAATCAAAACAAAATAAAAACTTCTAAAAATATTTCAAAACTTATAATAAATTAAACTTTTTTCAAAATTCTAAAAATATTCCAAAAATTAATCAAATATCATAGATTGAAATTTCAAAATTCTAAAAATATTGCTAAAATTATAACATAATCAAAAATTCAAACTTATTTTCCAACTGTTCCTGTTATTCAGAAGTCGTGGAATCACACAAAAGAAATATCTTTCTCATAATTACATTTTTTTTAAAACCGACATTTAATCTGCAACAACTTGATATTTCCCAATTCTTCCTATAAGTTGGGAGGAGTTGGAACTTAATACAAACATGTTCAAATACATTTCAAGTCATACAAATAATTACATACTTAATTTTATTTTTTTGCAAAAAATTGGGTTAAAAAATAAATGAAAATCATCCTTTTGACACACTTGACAGTATTTTTTGACACACTTACAATACAATAATCAAGGTTCTGGTCCCACATACCAATACCAACCATCAAGATTTCTCCACATTCAATGTTACTACTCGTAATCAGTTAGAATGAACGATTTTTTAAGCCAAAAATATGCTCATTTTCGTGTTCTGACACACTTCATGATTTTTTGACAAACACTTGACACACGCTTGCTTTCGCCAATACAAATTTCGTCAATACTAAACATACTGTAATAAACTTCGTCCAGAATGGGTTAATTTACTCATAAATAACCAATACATTCGGCAAAGATGAATTAAAAAGTTAACTCCTTTTAACTAATACAATTTGCTAAATTAATGTAAATTAAATTTCTTATACAAATGTTTACAGGAAAAGGAGTGTTCATAAGCAACTATAATAAAATAAAATAACTTAAATTAAATTAATTAACACTTTAAAAATAATTGAAAAACCTAAAGAAAAAAATATTTGTACTTCTATCTTGTCAATATTATTTATTGTTTATTTTTATTAAACATCATAACAGTATTATTCATGGTAGGTGAATTCTTGTATGATGTTTATTTTGTACTAAAAAGTATTGCATTCTTCGTAGATTGTTATAACATACAGGAATTCATCTACAATCGAAAATTCGAAAATGAAAAATCATTTTTTTTATTAACTTTGTAACTTAGATTTTGTATTATAAATTCAATTATATTTGTGATTTCATATTAAGCAAACGTGTACAAAATATAAAATTAAAATTAAATAAAAGGATTTAAATTTATCGTGGCCTATTGTTTCTAGAAACAACTACAGTGAGTACCAGAAGATTCTGCTTATTTGTTTTTTAATATAAATAAGCGCACAAAATATCAGATGGTGAGTTTTAATTTTGCAATTGAAAGTGTGTTACAAATATTCGCAAGTATAAGGAATAATCGGGTGGTACTTGAGCCTGGGTACTAATAGTGAAAGAATTTGAGCCTAGTGGAATAGTAAATACAGATATTACGATTCCGACTCTCATTGATTCAAATTGTGGAAAGCGGTGAAATTTATTGTACACAAATTGGAGACCCTGGAATTTATTGTAATTAAAATCGGAAGTTGCTGTAACTGGTTGATAAATATAGTTTGAGATTTTGTTAACTAAAGATCTGTCTTTTACTGTCGTATTTGCTCAATAATCGAAAAGGACCAACGAAGAGTCGTTACAATACCACATGTTTTAAGCATTTTCAAAAAAAACTATCAAACATGCGCAGTTTCAAAAGAATAGCCCTATAGTATTATTCAAAAAACGTAGAAAAATCTGTTTGGAATCCTAAAATTTAATCTTCAAAATATGATAGCACATAATATATTATCTATGTAAACCAAAAGAAATTACTAAAATGCATGCCGGCGAAACTGATTTCAAAGCAATAAATAAAAAATTCAGAATTTAGTTTTTTCATTCGTTCCACACATACAAAATTTTGATTTTTCAAAAAATCCACAAATAAACGTACATTTTCAAACGAATTACCCAATTAACATATACTGCTGACACTTAACATTTTAATTTACAAAAGTTTTATCTGTGAGGAGAGTACACCCTGTTTTTCGATGATATGATTTGTCGACGTAATGATTCATTCATTACATCGAATATTTTCGATGTAATGATATTTCGATGATATGATTTTTTTTTCGATTTTACGATTTTCGATGATATGATTTTTCGACTTTGTGAATCAAATTTTCGATGATATGATTTTCGGTGATGTGATTTTTCGATGCTATGACTTTTCGACGTAATGAATTTTCGGTGTTATGATTTTCGATGTTGCGATTTTCGGTTGTGTGATTTTTCGACAGTATGATTTTTATTTTTCAATTGATTGCTTTTTTTCGATGTAACGATTTTCGATGGTATGATTTTTCGATGATATGACACGATCCGCGAAAAATTATAATAGATCGTAAATTAACATAATTTAATGAAAAGATGATACTGTTATGTCTTTAATGTTGTTTTAATTAACGACACTGTTTAGTTTAGTTGAAATGTTAACAATGATTTTATTAGTTTTGATGAAAAACGTGTTCTAGACAGAGTTGTGAAAACTTGACCATATTTTCCTGAAACTTGGCATATAAGTAGTATGGACAAAATAAAAAATACGAATTATTTTAAAATTTTTTTAAAGTGCATAGTTTGAGCACAGGGAGCACCCCAACATTCATGAAAAATGAAAATTCTGCCAATCCGATGTAACTTTGAGATCAAATTGCTCAAGAATGGCTATACCGATTTCATCAACCTTTTTTTTGTTTGATAGATGATTAGTTAGCCGTTTGAAAAAAAATTAATTTATTGTTTTTATAATTAATTTTTAAATAAAAATATTAAAAAAACTTTTATAAAGATAGTCGAAGATCAATTGGAATTAAATTAATTTTTTTTTATAAATATTAATAATTATAAAAAATTAATAAAATCAATAAAAATAAAATATTAATAAAAATATTTAATTTTAAAGATTTTTAGTCCGTCTAAAATTGTATTTGTTCATTATTTTCTCGAACAGTTCAAATCATCAAAAATGTTTAACCACTGAAGTTCGAGAAAATAATGAACAATTAGAATTTTAATCGGACTAAAAATCAATAAAAATTAAATATCTTAAGAGCACGAATTAACGCCTCTTTGTAAATTTGATATATTTTAAAGTAAAGTTAGAGCTATATTTAAAAAAAAAAAAATTTAAAATTTAATTGATTTTAAAATTTTTTGTTAGTGGAAGTTGTTTGAAAAAATGAAGAAAAATTCGAATTTCAATCGTACTAAAAATCTTTAAAATTAAATATCTCAAGAACAAAAATTAACGCCTCTGAGTTAATTTGATATATTTTAGAATAAGGATAGAACTATTTTCAGAAAAAAAATTAATTCAATTCCAAGTGATCTTCGACCCTAGCGCCATCTTTAAAAAAGTTTTTTTAATATTTTTATTTAAAAATTAATTATAAAAACAATAAATTAATTTTTTTTCAAACAGCTAGCTAATCATCTATCAAACAAAAAAAAGGTTGATGAAATCGGTATAGCCATTCTTGAGCAATTTAATTTCAAAGTTACATCGGATTGGCAGAATTTTTTATTTTTCATGCATGTTGGGGTGCCCCCTGTGCTCAAACTTTGCACTTTAGAAAAATTTTAAAATAAGTCGTATTTTTTATTTTGTCCATACTACTTACATGTCAAGTTTCAGGAAAATCAAAAATGGTCAAGTTCAAATTTCGACTTTTCACCTGCGTAGATCACGTATAAAAATCGTATAAATATCGCATTTCACATTTGCATTCGAATATAAATAAATATTATTTTGTACTTTTATTTTTACTAGAAACTTTTGTTTTAATACCTAGTTAGTTGAAGTTGTTTCTAATTCTAATCTCTAATCCGAGTGACAAAGTTAGTATTTCAAACATGTAGAACACCTAATTATTTGGAAATGTTTTGTTTTACACTCGTTTCTACTTGACACAGGATATCACTTCTTTTTGTACTTTACAGATAGTTTTGACTATTAAACTTTAAACTGCACCTTTTTCACGAACTAAAATTTATATTTTTGATGTTTTTTGTTACTGATATCACGAGTTTTTGTAGTAAATAATAAATTTTATGAGCTTGGATTATAATGAAATAAATAATAAAAGTATACCACTTTAACGATTGATTGAATTATTTCCAATTTTTCTGCGCTCATAAAAACAACATACCCAATAATCCGCAAGATATATAATTTGGGCCAAAGATTTATCTAGTGGTGTGGGTTTGTTGGGTGAACCTCGCATATTGGCACCAAATATTATGAGGACTATACTAGAATTGCTTAAGCATATGATGTAAAACCAAAATATAAGTCTCGTCATGTTTGTTATTTGGTCCAGATTCTACAATAATTTGTTTATCGCCTTCAGATGGACTTTCGATATTAAACATGGCTTAGAACTATAAAAAAAATGTTAGTAACAAATTTAGTTCAAGTATCATTGCTTTAATATTAATTTCAAATTTCTTTAATATTAAGATTAATTTCAATGTGATTTTTCAGTATACAAATACTGAATTTATATTGTCTCACTTTTGTTTTATTTAACTAGAAACTAATTTTAATAAAACTATTTTTGAATTAAAAATAATTTTCAGAGTATGTAATTTCATATTTCAAAATAAGATTCAACAAGCGTTTAATCACATGTTACGGTGAAAATTTTTGTTTATTTGTATCTGCAAATCGACTAAAACTATGCAATTTGCTGTCCTACTTGAAAAAAATTTTGACAGCTATAAAAGTAGATCATTAGAAAAAGTATTTGTATACCCGGGAACATTATTAGGGACAAAAGCGTTAAATAGCACATGCGGTGTTGTTGTAGGGGTCTAGTGATCGGCACTTTACGGTGCAGTTTTTAATTTCATTTAAGTTAGATCGATAAATACAAATGTTTAAGAAAAAAGCTATATAATAATGTTTTTATGACAACTTCCTTTCTAATGTTTCTTAGTCAAGACCAGAATTATCATAGTAAAATTTCATTAAATGATATTTTTGAAGAATATAAAACGAACACACCAACCATAATGTTTATAATTTAAAATTTCTAGAAAAAGTGATTGAATACTCTAAATTATTGTTTGGGACAAAGGCTCTAAATAACGCACTCCAATATTTTGTTGTAGGGTCTACCTATTGGCACATTATGGTATAGATTTTTATCTTGTTAAAACCTTTTACGCAGAATCAGAGTAAAATTTTAGAAAAAAATATTGCAATCCAGGAAAAAAAATTATTTGGAACAAATTCACTAGATAATATACCCCGCTCTTATTTAAAACACATATTTCACCCTACATATGTCCATACGCATTAAAAGATTTTACCCTACAAATGTCCATACGCATTAAAAGAACAAATTATAATATGTAATGTTTTTATGTCACACTACAAACCAAATATATTCCCTTTTAAAATTGGTCTTAGCTCTTAGCTAAATTGCTTTAGCTTTTTTATGCAAAATCAGAGTAAGATTAGATGATAAGTTTTTACTTTTATGACAGTTTCCTTTCTAATTTTTTTTTAACAACAGAATCAGAGTAAAATTGACATTTGTTGATTTTTTTTTATTGTAAAAAGCGTTCAATAGATGGAGCCAAAGACAGTATGAAACTTATTCGTATTAAATTAACATTAGTTTCTCAAAACTCAAAACTTTTTTCAAAATGTTATATTTTAACAAATTTTGTTTACAGTCATGTGTATTAAAGTCATTTCATATTAATATTTAAAGGTAAGTTTATGTTAAACGAGTCGCCATAAGCTTATTATATTATATGCACAACATTAGATCAAAACCTTTTTTAGAGGTTATGTCTACTAGGTTCAGCGTAAATAAAGCAAAAGTGGTAATCGCTATTTTTTTTGTTCACGAACAGCGATCTACCGCATCGCTTTGATATCAACTAGTTTATTATATTTTGACGTTTTTGCTTAAGATGGAAGAATGGTGCTGCCAACTCTAATATCGATATGTATGATATCGATATATACAGAGTGAACTATTTAACTTAGCACAAAAATAGGTCTCAATTTAAGAAAAATTTGATGGTCCATTAGAAGATCTAGAATCTTCATCTTAATAAAAAATAAATAATAACATTATGAAGCCTATCCAAAAAAAAATTTCAAAATTTTCAAAATTGCGTTGTTTGGAAGATATTGGGTTGTGCCAAGTTAAATGGTTCACCCTGTATGTATATAACACGCCCCTCCTTTAATTGTTTCTGAAACGTTGGGGTGTTACAATAACTCGACCAGATCGGGTTGTAACACGATTGTTGTCTTTATTTTCAGATATACGTGGTGATACGGGAATTGAACAACTGCTGAATTTAATTTTGATGTGCTTGCTTCGATTGGATATGATGTAGGATTGGCTGAAGGGTTAGTTAGATTGGTTTGTGAATTTATTGGTAGATTTGTTTTATGTTGCATCAACGGTATTGAAACATACACTGAATGAATTAGTTTTTATTTGTTTTGGTACCTTATCATTGCCGTCATATTTGAACGGTCGAATATAAAATCTATTGCGGATATACGTTGAACCGTTGTCTGTTTGAACTACATAAACACGGTTTGGTTTAACTTCTTTAATAATTCCACTAACATATGGTTTATCCATCTTTAATCCAAACCAAACTTTATTACCTGTTTTTAGCGGTGGTAATATTTTTGATTTTAAGTCTGCATATTGTTCGCTTTGTCTTTTTGATAATTTTGATTTAACATTGCCAATCGGAAAATTTGGACGCAGTCTGGCAGGATGAGTCGGCAACAAAGTTTTAAGACGACGTCCCATCAATATTTCAGATGGTGATGGAAGATCATATTGTGGTGTGGTTATATAGTCTAGCAATTTTAAATTTATATCTTTTCCATCTTCGAATGCTTTTTCCAACAATTTTTTTATCGTTTGAACTGATCTTTCAGCAAGACTATTTGAACGAGGATTATACGGAGATGATGGATTGATGTAAGATACCCCATGAACTGTGAAAATCTGTCATTTCACTTGAATTAAACGGTGGTCCTTGATCAGTAACCAATTCATCCGGAATACCGTATCGCGAATAAACAACTTTAGTGCCATTCATTGATTGAATTTCAATAAATTTGCTGAAATAATCAACGATTAATAAATATCTGTTATCAGCTAAATCAAAAAAATCAGCGGCAATCTTTTGCCATGGACGACTCGGTAAGTATCGGTCAGCTAATGGTTCATGTTGATTCGATCTTTAACGAGACTGACAAATTTCACATCGATTGATATATTCTTCAATTGAAGAATCCACACCAGGCCAATATAAATATTCTCGTGCCTTCATTTTACTAGAAACTATACCCCGGTGAGATACATGTAATATACTTAAAATGCGTTGTATTTCTGATTTTGGTACTACAAATCGTTGACCACGACAATATATTACCTGGAACATATTTTAAGTCAAATTATACCTGTTTGTTCGAAGAAGTAGACGTTGTAATCTTGGTGTTACTGCATCATATGGTTTTTCTTTTAGTCCAATCAACGGACGATGATCGGTTTCAACTGTTAAATGACGACCGTAAGTATAGTAATGGAAATGTTCCAATCCAAAAACGATTGCTAGGAGTTCCTTTTTTATCTGGCTATACCGTTGTTGAGTTTCTGTCAGCGATGCTGAACCATATGTAACCGGTCGAACATCTTGGATTAGTGTTGCACCAAGTCCATATTGGCTTGCATCAACCGAAAGTGTTACTGTTTTATTTGGATCAAATAAGGTTAATGTTGGTGCTTTCGTCAAAAGTTTCTTGACATTATTGAAGGCTAATTGTGTGTTTGCATCCCAAACCCAACTATTTTTTAATTTTAATAATGGTCGAAGTACATGTGTTTCATTTGATATGTTTGGTAAAAATTTTGTAAGATATCGAACCATTGATAGGAATCGGTTCAATTCATTAGACTTAGTTGGTGCTGGAAATTCGGAAATTGCTTTAACTTTTCTTTCATCAGGTTGTATGCCATGTTTAGAAACGTTGTGTCCCAAATAAAAAATTTCCTGTTTTGCTAATTGAACCTTTTCACGATTAAAATTTAAACATTCACGACGTGCGATCTCTAGAACTTTCCGTAACAGTTTACAATATTTATCGATTGTTTTTGTACCGAATGCTCAATCATCAATATATGGTTGTATGGTACTAATATGTCGCTCATTGTTCGTTGAAATTCTTCAGGAGCGTTGTTGAGTCTATATGAAACGATATCTGCCAAATGGTTTTGCAAATGTTGTTAAAAACGAGCTCTTTTCTTCAAATGGCTGCTGCCAAAATGCTGCTTTAGCACCAAAAACAGTAAAGTATTGACTACCTTGAATTGATGATAACAAATGATCAATGTTTGGTACTGGATAATGGCATCTTTTAATTTCTTTATTTAATGGTCTAGGATCTAGAACAATTCGTAATTAGTCGTTTTTTTCGATAAACAGCATGTTGCTGACCCAGTCGGTTGGAGTTTCTAAAACTCTATGCTAAAATTCTATCGGATACCACTTTTTCATGCAGTGCTAATGGTATTTTCCTAGCAGCTGCCACAAGAGAAACTGTATTTTCACGTAAAACAATTTTTACAGGACGATTTAAGTAGCCTCGACCCTCAAAAACATCTTTAAATTCTTCAAGAATTGATTCGTGTGTTTCCTTTTCGAATTTCAGTTTATTTGGCACAATTTCATTTATTCGTTGAATGAGATCAAGTTTTTCACATGATTCGAGTCCAATAATTGTTTTAGATTGAAAATTTGTTACAACAAAACGAAGATTTTGATTTAGGTTTTTCTTGGTTACACCATTAATGAAAGATTCACCGATGCTAGGTATTTAATTGATTTAATTTCAATTGATGATTAAAAAATTTCTGGTTGTAATGTCCACTCTGAAATAACTTTAATCGACACTATATTTACGTGGGCACCGGTGTCCAGTTTACACGAGATGGCATTGCCATTTAAGATTAGAATTTCATTCCATTCTGAATTTTTACGGATCTCATTTTTTTGTATCCGTGCAGCATTAATTATTCCCATTTGAAATTCATCTTCATTTAAGATTATATTCGAATTTTTACACTGATCAGTTGATTGCATTTCCTCAATTTACCTTTATCGCGTTGCGTTGTTGTTGGTTGTGATAGACTACGACAAACCGATGACCAATGATTAAGTTTACCGCACTTATTGCATGTTTTTCCGAAATCCGGACACTTTTTTATTTCATGTCGTAACCCACAATTATTGCAATCAAATTTTTTAGCACTGGAAACACTGTGATTTACATTTGTGTTCTTTTTTATTATCTCGACTTGATTACTTGAACCAAGTGACATTTGATTTGCATGTATACGAGACAATTCACAAATTCGACTTTGTTCTACAACTTTTTTTTTCATCTAAATCTTTTTCCCGTAATAATCTCTCGGAATCACGGATATTTCTAGATGAAGCAGTTCCAAAATTGCAATCGACAGCCTGTAATTTAACTTTGTCATAAAAATGATCAAATGTTTCACTTTGTTCTTGCGTTAAGCCCCAAAAAATACTGTTTTAAATAATACTATTTCACTTTTACCAGTTTAAAATAGACTGTCCAAAGCTGTAAACACTTGTTTGATTGTGATTTCTGTTGTACTTGATGCCGGTTGTAAATTCAATTCCTCGTATTTTCGCTTTAGATCATGTCCGCATAATAACAAAAATAAGGCAACCTTCATTTTTTCTGGTTTATCATCATAATCAGTTGCAATTAAATAATTTTTGAAATCGTCTTTCCATAGACGCCATTGTTCTCCTTCTTCACTTGTTGATGAAAATGGTTTTAATGTTAATGGTTTTATGGCAGCCATGTTTGATAAAAACCCAATATGAAATTTATTTGTATCTTTAGCGTTTTAGTTACACTACTTCTGACACCATGTTATGTCTTTAATGTTGTTTTAATTGAGGATAAGGATTTAATTGAAATTTTAACAATGATTTTATTAGTTTTAGTTATAATTAAGTTTTACAATATATGTTATTGTTCTATGTACGTTGTACATGTGATATCAACTAGTTTATTATATTTTGACGTTTTTGCTTAAGATGGAGGAACGGTGTTGCCAATTCTAATATCGATATGTATGATATCGATATATATGTATATAACAGATACAATCAGCAAACTACTCAAAAACCTATCCATTTAGATTTTCGAGAATATATTACAAAATTTCATATTTCTTTAAAAATTCCAAAAATCCACCAGAAATTTTTTTTCAAAATTCTAAAAAGATTGCAAAAATTAGAACAAAATCAAAACACTAAACTTTTTTCAAAATTCCAAAAATATTCCAAAAATTATTACAAAATCAAAAATTTATATTTTCGATTACATTTCATGTCATACAAATAATTAATTTCATTTTTTTCCAAACATTTGGGTAAAAAAATGAAAATCATTCTTTTGACACACTTGACAATATATTTTTGACAAACTTATAATGCAATAATCTAGTTTTTGGTCTCAAATACCAATTCCAACCATCCATATTTCTTCAAATTCAATGTTCCTACTCGTAATCACTTAAAATGAATGTTTTTAGGCAAAAAATATGCAAATTTATTTATTTTGACACACTTGACGAATTTTTGGACACACTTCAAGTATATCTATCAAACACATCGTCCTTACGTCTCTTACAATTGAGCATACCTATTTTTAGAAACCAAAATTTTTGAAATCCCTCCAGCGGTTTTCTAGATTTCGTTGGTTTGACGGCCGGTCAGCCATACGTTTTTCTTATTGCTTTTTTAGAATCGGTAGGTGCTAAAACGTTGAGAAATGCCAAAAACAGTGAGGATAAGAATTTCACTTTTGGCTCGAGAATGCAATACTTTTGTCAAACCGAATTAACTACCAAAAATTTCAAAAATAAAATTCCAAAACACAAATCTTAAAAATTTCTCATATAAAACAAAGCAAAAACATTTGGACTCCAGCAGCCAAATTCTGTAATTGTGAAGTGGTGAAGTGATAAGTTTTTTAATGAAAAGAAGCGAAGAAATTTTTAACACTTCACCGCTTCACAGTTACAGAATTTGGCTGCAGATTTGGATTCCGATCTTCGGCTGGCTGAAATCTTTCTTTCTCAGTTTTGAAATAAATATCACTTTAGCTGTTTTCAATGATTTCAGAATATACGTAAGTGACTTCGAAATTTGTCCACACTTTATTTGTCCACATTGGTGGATTGGCGAGAAAATTTCACTAGCCTAAAGTTGAGAAAACTTCAGTCATCTCTGGTGATTTGTGTCTTAAAGACGTGCCAAGCTCACTTAATAAGATCCTCCGTGAAAAGTGTTGCGACAAATCGCCAGTCCTCTGAGCTTGGTCATCTATGCGGTTTATTATTAACGTCATACGACGAACGCAAAAATTTAAAATAAATCCACAATTTGTTCGAGGTATGTGTACGTTAAACTGAGTTTGAACAAGTTTGATCTTTAATGAAACACCCCTAATGGTGATTGAGCAACTTGTTTCGAACGCTTTGGTGATTGCATGGTTCACCTCCTCTACAGATTATTTCAGTGAGATGTATTGTGTATAGTCCTTTTAACTGTTACTTGATGTAGGATCTCCTAAGATTTTATTGAAACAGATCCCATCGGGTGTTGCTAGGCTTTACTCAGTCTTACCCTTGTTGATCAAAATATTCCAAATGTTAAATGCACATAAATTCTTTTCGTTTAAGTATCGTTAGGGAGGAACGATTCTGCTAACCTCTCCTTAGCTAAGATAAACTTATCCTTTACCGTAGTAACATCTTCGATCCTTCCGAAAATACCTAAAGAATTCCTGCCTCGAAATTTTCACTGTCTATTTGTCTTGCCACAATAGATTATCACCACTGGAAGCGATTACAAAACCAATTTTGATTCCACCAAAACACAATTTGATTCCGAGATGGGGTCTATGGATCTGTCATCGGTCTTCAACATAAGGTGTTGGCATTTTTTCCATCCCGACAACTTAAAACTTTAATGTTGTAACATATGTATGACTAATCTAATTAACATACAAGACAAATGTTATTCTTCCCATTAAATTAACTTAAATAATTAAGCAAGTCATCAACCAAAACAAATAACAAATAATATAGAACAAAATAAGTATATTCAACTTAGCTCAGATGTCTAAATTCTCATAATGTATTTTTAAATGATGAAATTTAACCTACATAAAATTATATTAAAATTGATGACTGCAACCTAAAATATTACAAAATAAAATAATATTAAATTTATGCAAATTTAAATTTCCTGTGACGTTAAACGTTTCTCAGACCGGCATTCCTGAGATTGCACACTTGTGAGTTGTCGAGATCCTGTCTTTTTTTCTCACAACAAACTTAGGTCGACCTATCTTAATCTCTGCTCCGAGCAGAGTGCTACGAAAGTTATAAACTGTTTCGCGTTAGCTCATCAATACGTTGTCGGAAAATTAAAACAGATCATAAATTAACATAATTTAGTGAAAAGATGATACACTCAGCAAACTACTCAAAAACCTCTTCATTTAGCGTTTCGAGAAAATATTACAAAATCACAAATTCATATTTCTTTCAAAATTTCCAAAAAATTGTAAAAATTAAATAAAATCAAACTTTTTTTAAAATTCCAAAAATTAGAATAAAATCAAATATTTAAACTTTTTCTAAATTCCAATATATAATATTCAAAAAATTCTTAAAAATTCAAACTTTTCCAAAATTCTAAAAATATTGCAAAAATTATTACTAAATCAAAAATTCAAACTTTTTTCAAAATTCCAAAAATTATAATAAAATCAAAAATTTAAAATTTTTCAAAATTCAAAAAATATTCCAAAAACTCTTACAAAATCAAAAATTAAAACTTTTTCCAAAATTCTAAAAATATTGCAGAAATTATTACAAAATCAAAAATACAAACTTTAACAAAAACTATATAACAAATTCAAAAATTTCCATGTCCAATTTCATTTTCAATTACATTTACGTCATAAAAACAGCTACATTTTTTTTTCAAAAAATTGGCTAAAAAAATAGAAGAAATCATTTTTTGACACACTTGACAACATTTTTTTGACACACTTATAATGCCATAATTCTCAATAATAATAACAAAATTTCATTTCAAACAAATAATTAAATTTATTTTTTTCCAAAAAATTGGGTAAAAAAATAAATAAAAATCTTTCTTTTGACACACTTAACAACATTTTTCTTGACACACTTGACGATTTTTTTGACATACTTCCGGCTACATTTTTTTTTCAAAGTTACAGTTATCGAACACATCGTCCTTTCGGCTCTTACCATTGAGTGTACCTATTTTTAGAATTCAAAATTTTTCAAATCTCTTCAGCCGTTTTCTAGATTTCGTCGGTTGTGACGGAAGGCCGGCAGACAGACATAAATTTTTTTTTTTTGCTTTTTTAGAATCAGTAGGTCCTAAAACGTCGGGAAATGCTAAAAAACGTGGGGGTAAGAATTTCACTTTGAGCTCATGATTTCAATACTTAGGTCTTTCAGACCGAAGTAATGGTGTTTTGTAGAACAAAAGATTTACACATCGAATTGGGTATCGAATGTTTTTCTGACCTGTAATTTCAATTCGAGTAATAAAACCACAATAATTTAAGTTATATATTTTATGTTATATCTTCAAAGAATTTAATTAAAAATAAAATTAGTTTTGGTAAATCGAATCAAAACCCTTAACTTATAAAACCAATATTATTAAAGCACTTAGTGATGAACATAAAAATTTAAAAAAAAAACAAACCTCTTGTTAAAACTAAATATAATTAAAACTTACTGGAATTTTGAATTATATCATAGAATTCAATTAAATTAAAAAAAATTGTATACAGATAACCCGAGTTCATGTTGACCAAATTAGTATTAATTCTGTAAAATTGGAGCAATAAATTTTTTTATAATATAATTTTTCAATATTCATTATTATATGTATATCCTTTAAGCTCTTTTACTTATTTATGTAATTTAAAAAAAAAAAATTTTTGTTCCCACAAATTCAATGAACAATTTTAAAAATTATAATATAATATCTATCACTAATTTTCGTATTAACTATCAATGGATCCGGTTTTACTTGACTTTCAATTCATTTTATAATAATCCTTACTCAAAAATATATTCTTATTTTACTAATTTAAAAATTATTTATGTAATATATAAATAGATTCATCAAAAACTATAAATAGATCAAGCTTTTTGATTTAATTTAATTACATTCAATTACATATTACATAACTAAAACTATTATCTGATTATTAATAAAATTCAAATATATTATAATTGTAATAATAATAGTAATAATCACAAATAAATATATATATAGTTTAATTAAAATAGTTTTATAGTAATAAACGATTGAGTAAAAATATTTGCTTAATCGTACTCATGACTAGATTCCCGTTTACTTAATAAATTTTCACGTTCATCTTCATTAGACTCAACAATCGTTGACGATGGTGTGGAACGGTTTGTTAATTTTGTCAAACCCTCAGTCAGTCCCGATTCAGTTAATCTGGAAAAGATATGCAAGAGAAACAGATGATACTTTTTATTATATTAAATTGAGATAAAGGAAAATGAAATCAATGTTTCGTTTTGATAAAAGAAATTTTATTATTAAAATTTAATTATAAAAATCAAAAATTTTTTTTTCACATTTTTGAAAATAAGTCGAAACCTGTGCGGTAGAAAATTACAAATAACAATGTTTTGGCTTAGTCTTCAACTATTTCTTACAATATATGGCACTAAAACGTAAAGCAGTACCATCCAGGCCTTCAGATAGGAACAAATATTGCACGAGCTAAGGCCATAATAATGTCCATTTGACTGTTGGATGCGACACTTAAAACGTCGGACTTCGCTCAGTTATGGGTTGGGGCGGTCATTAAAATGAACGAAAAACAAATAAACCAAAATAGAGAGGCTTCGATTGCTATCTGTAATCACCTCCATGCCTCATAATTACTTATTCTTTTTACAAAAATAGCTGCCAAGTGACAACCAAAAAAAACCTCTTTCTGTTTATTGCTTTTTTGGATGGGGAAATAAAAAAAAAATTAAAAAACACAAATTTGTATTAACACACGAAAATTAAAAACTAAATTTGATTCAAACAAAAGTTTTATACTATATTAAATTCACACATCCGGTTCACATAATTTAATTTAAAAAAAAAATGGAGAAATAATCATTACAAAATGGAAAATTTTGAATATTGATTGAAGTATATTAATTTATATTATTGCTATTATTCCTCTCATTTTTCTAATTAAAAATGGCGCAGATTTGCGAAATGATGTGAATTTAATTTATTTTAGGTTTTCGATGGTGTTGTTTTAAAGTTTTAAACATTGTGTTTCTTTTTTTTTTTAACCATTGAATATTTTGGCATCAATTTACTATTCCATCTCCATTCAAATTTTATAACGACTAAAAAGAAGGAAGTTTTATATTCGATGAGTTTGTTTTATATTTTATTATATTATTCTTTTAACTGTTAAAAGCGCTCCTATCAACTAGCAGAACAACTAATGGCATGTTATATTTTGCAATTTTGTTATATTAATGAATATAAACATTATTTTTAATTTAATTCTATTTTTTGATAACAAATAACGAAATTTTTCAAATATGAGCCAAATATGGATGGATCATAAATTTAATTAAAATTTTTGTGTATTATAATTCTTATAACGCTTGAAAAAATTTTACGACAAAACCTTGATTTTTTTTTTATTTCCTTATAATTTTACAACTGTAAATTTATCGTAAATTTATTTTTTAATTAAACATTTTTAAAGGATAATTATCTATTTTATATTGAACAAAAAGGACGATCATTCACAAATAGGCACAATGAACACATATATAAAATCCAAAATCGAACTACGCACAGAATATTAGGGAGTAAAAATCAAACGGAACGCTATCATGATCGCTTTGAAGAACTGGAATTCCATAAATTTAAAATTTAAATTTAAAATTTTTTAAATGATAAAATTTACGAAATAATTTAATAATTAAAATTTAATTTAATAATTTAAAACCTCAAATCGATAAATGCAACCGATGAATACACCGTAACAGGTTACATCATAATTGAAGAACACAGAAATAGAGATTTAAGAGGTGGACTTGTTTCTTTAATGTTTAGCAATACATGGCGACCTTGCCAAATTCTAATACATAATTACAAAAGTCGTCGTGTATTCATTATTTACATTTTATTGTATTTTAGTAATCAATAATAATTTGCCGATGATAATGGAGGATAATGGATTCTATTTTGTCGTTAACAACTTGTGAGTAGTCTTCATCATTTTATTGTTGTTATTATGTTAGAGATCAATTGTTCCGGCAGCAACACACACCCGGGGTTAAAGTATTTACAAGAAATGAAATACAAACATTTTATTGTGGGCTCTAGATTTTTGGAATGAATGGGGTCCAAGAAAATGTCTCGAAATGTCTCGCCAACCAATCCGCTCCGAAATCGCCAAGTGATGGTAGAATGATTTCTGGTACTCTAATTCTTGATGAGATTTGATTGCTAGAATTAGGGTCGTGAAACAAAGACGATTGCAAAATATTACTAGGATAATAAATTTAAAATTTCTTAAGGTTAATTCTACAATATTCGTAATATTACCTTAATAAATTTGAAATTGATCTATAAAATAGTAACAATACAATTACGTAGAATGATAGTTGTCCCTTCATCGATCCACAAAATTTTATCAGTCACCCATAAATTGGTATTTTGATTACTAGAATACAATAAAATATAACTAATGAACGCACCATTTGGTCCTTCGAGCCGGATTTCTGAAATCAACAAAATTACTGCAGCTAAATTCTGTAACTGTGAAACGGTGAACTATTGTTAAAAAAATTTTTAGACTTCTTTTTTTGTGCCGTTTAAACTTTCGTTACCCTTACGGTCATGTACTTGCTCATTTTAAACGTCTCTACTCTATTTAGATATTACTTTGAAAAAAAAAAAAAAATTATACTCACATTTCCACCTCGTCGTCATCCTCACTTTCTACTTGGAAATAGGGATGATTTGATGTTGGTCTAAACAGATGTCCAGTTAATACGAAAAAGACATATGTTGCCATTTCTCTGAACCAATCATCCAACCAACCATTTTGGAATGCAATTGTAATCTAATTATTAAAAGATAATTAAAAATCAAAAATATTAATAGTAATCAACATTCTTACTTGTAATAAATAAACTATACATCTTGTTGAATATATATAGCATAGCACCATAATATAAAATAATCGGAAAACTTTTAATTTTCGTAAATTGGTAGCAGCTTTCCCATCTGTTGCTGAAGCCTTTTGTAAATGATGAATAGACCAAACAACAGGACATAAAATGGCAAGACAACATATCACGTCAACCAACAAAAATATGTAATCCCAAGTTGTGTGTTCAGCATAACCCTGTTCACTTTCTTCTAGTATAATATCTGCTATATTTGCAAGTACCTGTAAAATATTGACGTTGAATAAAGTTAATTTAAATTGAAAAATGGTTCACTTACTTGTAAGGGAATAACAATCATAAACAATTTTTTATCACGATCTGATAAAATATATTTCACAAATGTCCATCCTGTTCCAATTAACACTAATGTTATGAATAAAACCGCTCCTTTCATTCTTTACATAAAATATAAAAAAAAAATTAGAATACCGAAAAAATATTTTATCTCAATATACATACAAATGAGTTATATAATACAATATGGCCCATGCTTCCACGTGTTCTCCTTTAATTCCAATAAAATGATAATTTATTGCATGAAACATTAGAGACAAAGATTTCAAAAATACAAGAACTGCCATTAAGTAATGAATTTTGAAAACGGGATGCCTGAAATAAAAATATAAAACATAAAAAAATATTTTAAAATGGATAAAAAATATTTAACAACTCACTTGCTTCTGTTTAATATATAAACCCAAAATAATCCCGATAATAAAAATAATATTGACATCATAAAATATATAGCAGGTAATGGCATTTCACCGGCTGATAAATAATTTCCATTATTATTTTCTTCAATATCAGCAATGAAATTTGTCGGTACGGAATTATCTTTATAATTTGGACAGCTATGATAGTATAAATTATAAAGTCCTTCTTCTTCGTCTGATCCTATGTACATTACAAACTAAAAAAGTAAAATATTTTAATAAAACAATTTAAGTTGATACATTCAACATTTTACTTCAAATGAATAAAACACTTGGTTATCTCTCTTTGTTTCTTTTAATTCCAATGATAGTTTGTTACATGTTTTAGACGGTGTTGGTGGTTCTTCATGTTCCGATGGCATATAATTTCTTCGTCTGCGTTGAACAACTAAACTATTTGGAAACGAATTTCGTTTCGGACGAGATGCCAAAAATGGAATAAAATCAAGATTTTTGAAAATATTTGGCTTCCAGTCTGACGAGCAATTAACGTTAACTCTGAAAAATAGTTGAAAAATAATTAAAACAAAATTACAGAATTTTTAAACAAAAAATCACGATGGCATACAATTTCTTAGCAAAATCCATTGTGAAAAACATAATTGGTCCCTTTTGCTGTTTTGTTGCATCCTCGTTTAAAATACATCGATATTGATGAGCATCGATATAGGGATTCATCTCATCTATGAACGTTTTGTCTAACGTGAAACCAAACTGAAAAGATAAAAGTGAAACTCGTTATTTACTTTATTAATTATATAACGAATTTTAATTATTACAAATCAATCACCAATGCAAAAAACCACACACAACCACTACTAATAGTTAATACACCCCAGAAACAGTGAAAAAATATCTAAAAATTTGCAGGGCTGGTCAATGAAGTTTAGATGAGCTATTTAACATAATCATGCGAAAAACACAGTTTTTGCGCCCACTAGTTAATATATAGTTAAGGCAAACAAATCAAAAGAAATAAAACGAAGGAGAATACGATTTTTCTTGCCAACAATTGCAGCAAATAAAACACAAAAAAAATGTAACATTGGTGACAGCGGTGGGATAGTTAGTTGTAAAATTGGTTTCATTCAATGTTTAAATAATGTTTTAAATGAAGAGAAACGAAGAAGAGTTAATTTTAGAATAGGGTGATCCAAAATATTTAGCCAGGGTAGCTTTGAAATCCAATTGCAAGAGAACGGGTAACTCGGTTACAACGGTTTATGTGTGTTGGTAAGGTAGAGGACTGACAGAAAAAACAGTAAACTTTTTGCTTACACTGTTAGAAATATTTAAAAATTAAACTTTTGAAGATGGGACTGATGTATGCCAAAATATAAAGAAAAATTTTATTTTTATTCTAAAGATAATAATTTTGAAAGATGTTTGCACCTGAGATGCAGGTTAACAATTTTAGTTGTAAAACATTTTTCACGGCAGTAACGCCACCTATAAACATTTTATTTCGATAATATCCTTAACGGTGTAAGCAAAAAGTTTACAGTGTTTTTAAAATAGACCGTCAATTACCTTTCCAACATAATTAAAACCATTAATATCGGGTAATTTGTTCTCTTTTAATTTGATTTCAAGGTTCCCTTGAGTTAAAATTTTCAGAAATTATTTGAACCACCTTATTCTCGAATTAAATACATTTAAGTTTTTCTCTACTTGTATGCCAAGTATGAAGATGAGCAAAAATGATCGGGTTCAGCGTCGGTCTTCCAGATCACGAGCTTCATCAGAATATAGAATGCAAAACGAAATGAAATACATAGAAATGTATTACTTCGATTCTTATTTCACACGTATGTGTTTACAAAGTATCATCAAATCGGAGATCAGACCTTATAACATAACGGAAATGATGAAACGAAATTTGTGGTATGGCTCATCGACAGTAAATAGTGAAGAAAGACCTACATCGATTTTAATTCTAGATTTATATTTCTGTTTGTACGAACGACAATGTACATGATATGTACATTAAAATGGTTTAGAATTATAATTCACAAAAGTAAGATTTTTGAACATTTAAATTTTTAATTAGAATTTTTTCAGCAAGCGATTTTTGTCAGATCTGTCCCGTTTTCTGGACGTATAAATAGGTTGTTAACATCTACTAACTTAATACATCTCAATACTTCTCTACAGATACCAAACATTTGAAAAACGACCAGAATCATCCTTGTTTCAAATCCTGAGAAACCCGAAGATACGGCAGAATCGTACAGACGGATCTCTATCCTTTCATGGTTCGCAAAAACTGATTGAAGCACTTCTGCTCCCAAGGCTAACCGGATTTTTTTAAATTTACCGTCACACCAACATGGTTTCTGGACACATAGTACAACCAGCGCTCTTTACAGAACTTAAAACCAAATCCGTGATGACCTGAACCAAAAACGACCATGTGCTACCAAAAACGACCACCGATAAAATGCTAACAAAACAATACTTTTAGACTTGGCCTGTTAAAAAGAGCAACATTTTTGCAATGAAATCCTATCAACGACTTCGACACCCAAAGACATAAAGAAAACAGCAAAATGCTTTCAACGACATCATGTAAATTATAAAATGATAAAATTATCGGAAACATTGACGAGCTTATAAAACTGGCTTTAAAAGACTTCACAATAAAGCTGTTGAAAACATAATTAAAAATTACGCTTCTGAAAATCCACAAGTCGCTGAATAAATTCAACCATCTCAAAGCATAAAATCCACTCTAGCTCAATTAAATTCGATTGGTCATGTATCTTAAGAGTTAAGGAACTACATGAATAGAATCGAACTTTAAATTATTGACAAGTGCTCCGAATGCACCTATTCAAATGTCTTGAAAACTCACTCAACCAATCTAACGAAGTAAGATTTGTGGAACCGTCCAAGGGCAGTAACAGAGTTCCTGATTTTAAATACAAAGCCGAACTGTTAGCACCACATCCGTCGCTACAACAACAACATCAAGTTGTAGGAACTTGCCAGCAATTGGAACAGAAGTTTTCTGTCCGATGAAAAGATGGAAATCATCTGGCATAATTTTTCCATTGTGTTCTAAAAAAAGACTCATTCTAGCCGTTGTTTCTTATATTTGGTATCTAGAGAATATTTAGAAATGTGTTAGCAACTGAAGTGATGTAATTCACACCCTCAGAACCAATATGTTTGCGCATGATGATAGCTTTTGATGGCTTGATTTTTCTGAGTTTCAACTTCTTTAGAGAACATGATATTCGACTGTAAGTCTGGGAAATCTAGACTTTTTCTCATGTTAATTTTAGTTAGATTTTCTGTAAACTGTGTATTAATTTTTGTTCCGCACTTGATTTTACTATCTGTTGGCATATTATACTTGTTCCAATTTTAGATTTACTCACAGATTTGCTTTACTCATTATTCACGAGCACTTTCCTTCAAACGGTAAAATGCACGAACAAATTAATCCCGCCTGGAGAGACGCTGCCATAAACCTAAAAAAAGTCGCCGATTGGGGTGATCAAAACCTGGTCAATTTCAACTCTACCAAAACACAGCTGTTGATTTTTTCCAGATCAAAGACCGAGTTCCATAAAGATATTTTATTCAGTATGTGTGAGAAACCAATAGGTGTATGTAAAAATATTCGTTTATTGGGTGTCACAGTTTTAAATGACCTACTCTGGAACGGTCATGTAAATGCGATGGCAAAAAGCGCGTCTAGAAATCTCGGTGTCCTAAATAGATGCAAAAAATTTTCACTCCATACAAATTGTTTCATGTTTATAAGTCCTATATTCGTCCCTGCATGGAGTATGGTTGTCAAGTTTGGGGTGCTGCTTCTGTTTCCATCTTGCCCCTCTTGGACTCTGTTCAAAAACGGGTTATACGAATTGTGGGTGATGGAGATTTGACATCAAAGCTTGATTCCCTACAACATCGTCGCACTGTTGCTGAGCTCGTTGTTTTTTACAAATATCGTCATCAACAGTGCTCAGATGAAATCGGCAACATCATTCCTTCAACTTATTCTTACCCCCGTCTCACTCGGCAATCGGCTAGCGCAACCAGTCAAACGGTCGAGATCCTACGCTGTCATACTGGCAGATCGCAGAAAGATTTCTTTGTTTGAACTGCATACAAATGGAATAGTTTGCCGGAATCCATAGTCTCAGGTGGTTTCAATCCGCAGAGGTTTAAAAAAACGTTCATCAACCCCTTAGAGCGCAAGTTGTTGTGGGACTTGCGTCTTAAAAGATATTTATGTGTTGTTGTGACACATATTGTAAACCCTATAACACAACACTTTTTATTTAACAAAAAAAAAAGTTCTCGTCATTTATTTTTATTGTTTTCTATGACTAGTTTGCTTATTTACTTGCTGAGGCTCGGGTTTCTGTTTGTGTGGCAAGTACTCACGGTTCTGATGTAAATTTCGGTTTTATATTTTGAATCCTTTCAGAGGGTATGCAGGGCGTATGCAGGGTGCTCGGCGTCAGAGAGTGATAAAATTTGTTTACTGAATGCATTTTCAGTCAAATTCGTAAAAATTTATTGGTACTTTTTTTTTAACATTAAATATGTTGTGCAGTAAGTAGGAACCACAATATATGTACAGTACTTACTAGGGTGGCCCTTAAAAACAAAAATTTTTATTTTTTGTACGGCACCCTCCCATTTCGTGTGAATACCCATAAAAATATTATTTGCAAAATCTGATATCAATCGGTCAATTCTAGGACGTGCCTCCGACCACTTAAAGTGGAGAAATTTTGTTCTGGACCCTAAAAAAATTTTTTTTTTTTTGTGCGACACCCTCCCATTTCGTGTCAATACCCATAAAAAAATTATGTGTAAAAATTGAAATCAATCTTTCAACTCTAAGGGGTGCCCCCGGCCACTTCAAGTTGAGAGGTTTGGTTGTGGCCATTACAAAGAAAAATTTAAATTTTTTGTACGGCACCCTCCCATTTGGTGTCGATACCCATAAAAATATTATGCGTATAATTTGAAATCAATCGGTCAACTCTAAGGGGTGCCCCCGGCCACTTGGAGTTGAGAGGTTTTGTTGTGGCCATAATAGAGAAAAATTTAAATTTTTTGTACCACACCCTCCGATTTGGTGTCGATACCCATAAAAATTCTATGTGTAAAATTTGAAATCCATCGGTCAACTCTAAGGGGTTCCCCCGGCCACTTAAAGTTGAAAGGTTTGGTTGTTGCTATTACAAAGAAAAATGAAAATTTTTTGTACGACACCCTTCCATTTGGTGTCGATACCCATAAAAATGTTATTTGTAAAATTTGAAATCAATCGGTCAACTCTAAGGGGTGCCTCCGGCACCTTAAGTTGAGGGGTTTTGTTGTGGCCATTATAAAAAAAAATTTAAATTTTTTGTACGACACCCTCCAATTTGATGTCGATACCCATAAAAATATTACGTTTAAAATTAGAAATCCATCGGTCAACTCTAAAGGGTGCCCCTGGCCACTTAAAGTTGAGAGGTTTGGTTGTGGCCATAACAAAGAAAAATTTGAATTTTTTGTACAACACCCTTCCATTTGGTGTCGATACCCATAAAAATATTATTTGTAAAATTTGAAATCAATCGGTCAACTCTAAGGGGTGCCTCTGGCGACTTAAAGTCGAGGGGTTTTGTTGTGGCCATTATAAAGAAAAATTTAAATTTTTTGTATGACACCCTCCCATTTCATGTCAATACCCGTAAAAATATTATGTGCAAAATTTGAAATCAATCGGTCAATTCTAAGACGTGCCTCCGGCCACTTAATGGCCAGAGCTAAACCTTTCAAGTTTAAGTGGCCGGGGGCACGCCTTAGAGTTGAACGATTGATTTCAAATTTTGCAAATAACATTTTCAAGGGTATTCACACGCAATATGGGGGTGTCGTACAAAAAATTAAATTTTTCTATGTAATGGCCAGAACAAAACCTTTCAAGCTTAAGTGGCCGGGGGCACGCCTTAGAGTTGAACGATTGAATTCAAATTTTACACATAATTTTTTTATGGGTATTGACACGAAATGGGAGGGTGTCGCGCAAAAAATTAAAAATTTTTTTTTAAGGTCCAGAACAAAATTTCTCAACTTTAAGTGGCCGGAGGCACGTCTTAGAATTGAGCGATTGATTTCAAATTTGGCAAATAATATTTTTATGGGTATTGACATGAAATGGGAGGGTGTCGTACAAAAAAAATGAAATTTTTCTTTGTAATGGCCAGAACAAAACCTTTCAAGTTTAAGTGGCCGGGGGCACCCCTTAGAGTTGAACGATTGATTTCAAATTTTACAAATAATTTTTTTATGGGTATTGACACGAAATGGGAGGGTGTCGCACAAAAAATTTAAATTTTTTTTTAAGGTCCAGAACAAAATTATTCAACTTTAAGTGGCCGGAGACACGTCTTAGAATTGACCAATTGATTTAAAATTTTGCAAATAATATTTTTACGGGTATTGACATGAAATGGGAGGTTGTCGTACAAAAAATTTAAACTTTTCTTTGTAATGGCCAGAACAAAACCTCTCAACTTTAAGTGGCTGGGGACACGCCTTAAAAATGACCGATTGATTTCAAATTTTGCAAATAACATTTTTAAGGGTATTCAAACGTAATGGGAGGGTGCCGTACAAAAAATTTGAATTTTTCTTTATAATAGCCAGAACAAAACTTTTCAAATTTAAGTGGCCGGGGGCACGCCTTAGAGTTGAACGATTGATTTCAAATTTTACACATAATTTTTTCAATACCCATATTGACATGAAATGGGAAGGTGTCACACAAAAAATAAAAAAATTTTTTTTAAGGTCCAGAACAAAATTTCTCAACTTTAAGTGGCCGGAGGCACGTCTTAGAATTGACCGATTGATTTCAAATTTTGCACATAATATTTTTACGGGTATTGACATGAAATGGGAGGGTGTCATACAAAAAATTTAAATTTTTCTTTATAATGGCCACAACAAAACCCCTCAACTTTAAGTGGCCGGAGGCACCCCTTAGAGTTGACCGATTGATTTCAAATTTTACAAATAATATTTTTATGGGTATCGACACCAAATGGAAGGGTGTTGTACAAAAAATTCAAATTTTTCTTTGTTATGGCCACAACCCAACCTCTCAATTTTAAGTGGCCAGGGGCACCCCTTAGAGTTGACCGATGGATTTCTAATTTTAAACATAATATTTTTACGGGTATCGACATCAAATTGGAGGGTGTTGTACAAAAAATCTAAATTTTTCTTTATAATGGCCACAACAAAACCCCTCAACTTTAAGTGGCCGGAGGCACCCCTTAGAGTTGACCGATTGATTTCAAATTTTACAAATAATATTTTTATGGTTATCGACACCAAATGGAAGGGTGTCGTACAAAAAATTTTAATTTTTCTTTGTAATAGCCACAACCAAACCTTTCAACTTTAAGTGGCTGGGGGAACCCCTTAGAGTTGACCGATGGATTTCAAATTTTACACATAGAATTTTTATGGGTATCAACACCAAATCGGAGGGTGTGGTACAAAAAATTTAAATTTTTCTTTATTATGGCCACAACAAAACCTCTCAACTCCAAGTGGCCGGGGGCACCCCTTAGAGTTGACCGATTGATTTCAAATTTTACACATAATATTTTTATGGGTATTGACACCAAATGGGAGGGTGTCGTACAAAAATTTAAATTTTTCTTTGTAATGGCCACAACCAAACCTCTCAACTTTAAGTGGCCGGGGGCACCCCTTAGAGTTGAACGATTGATTTCAATTTATACACATAATTTTTTTATGGGTATTGACACGAAATGAGAGGGTGTCGCACAAAAAAAAAAAAATTTTTTTTTAGGGTCCAGAACAAAATTTCTCAACTTTAAGTGGCCGGAGGCACGTCTTAGAATTGACCGATTGATATCAGATTTGACAAATAATATTTTTATGAGTATTCACACGAAATGGGAGGGTGCCGCAAACTGTACAATGAAAAAAAAAATTCTAGTGTAATCTAAGGGCCACCCTAGTACTTACATATAGTAAGTACCTACTTACTGTACCACCTTTTTCACGTAAAAAATAGCAAAAAATGTGACGACTTTCGTCCTATAAATATGTTACCAATACTTGAAAAATTATTAGAAAAATTTGAAAGTCAACAATTTGATGAACATCTTGATACAAATAATATTTTAATCAAAGAACAAGCTGGGTTTAGAAAAGGATATTCATGTGAAACATCCATAAACTTCGTTTTACATGAGTGGCGTAGATATCTTGAAAATGGCGAAACAATACTGGCAGTTTTCTTGGATTTAAAACGAGCCTTTGAAACAATTGACCGTTGTATTTTATTGAGTAAACTAAAATGTTATAGAATTAAAGGAAAAGAACTATTATGGTTTCATTCGTATTTAACTGGACGAACACAGTACACAAAAGCAAATGATACCCTGTCTTCAGAAAGTATTGTGAATCTTGGAGTTCCCCAAGGAACTGATCCTTGGGTGTTTTATTATTTATATTATGTATATATAAATGATATTCCATTGGTACTAAAATATTGTAAAATTGCTCTATTTGCCGACGATACTCTTCTATACATATGCTGCGACATTTGCTCTGGCTGGGTGCATTTTAAATGCTCCAATCTCTCATCATCTGAACTTAGGGCTTTTCAACAGGTTAAGTCCAAAGAATGGCTATGCACTAATTGCAACAAAATTGGTAATGACCCAGTTGCGCTGATGAAAGTCCTAATCACTAGCATTAATGCCTTTCGATCATTCACTGAATCAGCTCACCAAACCTTTGCACAAGAGATTGGCACGCTAAAAACGACTCAAGCCAGTCTCGTGTTGGATCTCCAGAACATATCTGCTCTACTTCAAACTGCCTCTCTAGATTGGTCTAATATTAAAGTCTCGGTTGCTGAATCCGCTACTGAGATCATCTCACTCAAGACGGATCTGTCTAGTGTCATCAAGAAGGTTGAGTCTTATGACTCTGCAGTAGCTTCCATCTCAGTTCTCAAATCTAAGCTGTCCTCTCTTGAAACTGACAACCAACGTCTCTTGAGGTACCAAAGACGGAACGATATAGTTGTGTCTGGTCTTCCAACCACTGGCCTTGATCTTCGTAGCACTCTTATTAAAGTTCTGCGCTTGTGTCTGCCTGAATTTGATGAAGTACAAATTGCCTCATACCGATGGCTTAATCCAACTAAGTCCTCTGCAGTAGTAACCATCTCCCACACTCATACCCGAGATAGTATCATGTACAAGTACTTTAAAAGGAAGAAAATTCTTGCTTCTGATATCATTGATGACTTAAATGATAATCACTCCATTATATATTTGAATGATAATCTGCCGCCTGTGCTGGCAGCCCTAGTGAAGCAAGCGCGACTTCTTAAGAAGAAATCTATTATTTCCAGCTTTCGTATAGGTGTGGTGTCTGTCGTCATTACTAAGGATGACACATCTTCCAACTTTTTTGACCTGTCTACTCTGAAATCACATTTTCCCATAGCTTGACCATCTATCTATGCTTGCCTCTTTCATTTTCAAGCAATCTTTCATGTTCTTATACTTCTGCTCATCTCTCTCACTGCATTCTCTTTTGAGACATGTATTTTTTTCCATTTGTTCTTAGTTTTAAGTTTTGTCTGTTTTTTTCCTCTTTCCTAATTTCCTGTCCATTCCCTAGTTGTTCCATCCTTCCTTTTCCCTTATCTCTCCCTTATTATGGCAGGTAGTCAAGTTCGTCATGTAACTGGTACAGCTGCTGTTAGTCATATTTCAAATCTCCTAAGTGGTCGCAAGGACCTGTTTAATGTTGGTCATATTAATGCGCAGAGTCTAAACCCTAAATTTCAATCATCTAAACTTGATGAAGTCAGACACCTCCTTAAGGGTAACCATCTTGATCTGGTTGGTATTTCCGAAACCTGGTTCAAGCAGTACACTACCAATACTGCCACAGCTATTGATGGTTATCGTCTCCATCGTCTGGATAGGCCAGTAAGGAGGGGTGGAGGAGTGGCTCTTTATGTTAATTCTAAGCTCAAGTCTAAAGTTGTTCATGTGTTTTCTGAGTCCCATGCCGAATTACTGTTTGTGCAGGTCACCATTGGAGAATTGTCTGTGCTTGCCGTTGTCGTTTTGCCTCATGGTGGAATCGAAGCGGTCGAAGAAATTATTGAGGAAATTGCTATTAGATATCCCTTTGTAGTGGTGATGGGAGACTTTAACGTAAATCTCCTGTTACCAAACCCGCAGGCTGTCTGTAATTCTTTTGCTGACAGACTTGGTCTTACTGTAATTTCCAATAATTGTCCAACTCATCACGCGTCTTCTTCTCTCCTGTCTCAAACTCCGAGCAGTTCTAATGATTCCTTGGGCTCTTATATCGACTTCTTTATGGTTAGTGATGAATCCCTAGTTGACACTCACAATCAATTCTGGAGCCCTGGCCTCTCGCATCACGCCTTCATTATCATGTCACTTAAGATCAAGAAAGTTCTTCCTAAATCCCATAAATATATTCCTGACTTTGATAAGGTTGACATGGTTAGAGTAGTCTTTTCTTGATGCTGTAAATTTTCATCCAGTTTACTCCAGTGCTGATATAGGCGTTATGCTTAACTTTTTAAATGAGGTTGTTCGTCAACTTATGGACAAGTTTTTACCATTCAGAAGGGTTTTGAACCGTAGGATCTCCACTATTGATTTTTCTCCGGAGATATTACATGTGAGGTCGATGAGAGACCAAGCTTATCGTGAGTTCCTCAGAGATGGCAGTGAAGCCTCTTGGGATCTCTTTCGGTCACTTAGAAATAAATTTAGGGGGTTGGTGCGTAGGTCCAAACTTGCTTATGGCGATAGAATTTTCGGAGGAGTTCACTCATCGTTTGATCTGTGGAGGAAAATAAGAAACACCGGTGCTACAGCTGATAAAGAGGAAGCTCCTTCCCTTAGTGAAGCTGAGCTCAATTGCATCAATAATAATTTTGTCAAACCTAATAGTTTACCTCCTCTAGATCGATCTGATTCTGATCTACCTGAGGACTCAAATGCTTTCTCGTTTCGCTCTATTACTTATGATGAACTACAGAGTGCATTTCTTTCAATCAAATCGAATTCTGTCGGATTCGACAATATTCCACTTAAGTTTCTTAAGCTTATCTTTCCAATGATCTCTCATCATATCCTACACTTGGTCAATTATGCCATTATGGCATCGTGTTTTCCTAAGGTTTGGAAGATTGCTAAAATCTTGCCGATTCCCAAAAAAGGTAGTACTGATTACAGACCTATCAGCATCCTATCAGTATTGGCCAAAGTCTTCGAGAAACTTATATACATGCAACTGTCGGAACACGTCTCTAGACTTGGGCTCATTTATAACAAGCAGTCAGGCTTCCGCAAGCACCATAGCACCACGTCCACATTGTTGGATGTCTCAGATCAAATAAGATTCAATTTCAACAAGAAACAGCTCTCCGTTCTCCTTTTCCTCGACTTCAGCAAGGCCTTTGACTCCGTTGACCACTCACTCCTAGTAGCTAAGCTTAAGTCTCAATTTTCACTATCGTCATCTGCTTGCAACCTCATTTACTCTTATCTAACTGGTCGTTTCCAAGGTGTCTACTCGGACGGAAAGATTTCTAATTTGTTACCAACTACCAAGGGTGTGCCTCAGGGATCGATTCTTGGACCATTGCTTTTTTCACTTTTTATTAATGACATAGCTAGCTCTTGCTCTTTTGTCACAGTCTACCTCTTTGCGGATGATGTTCAGATTCTGCATGCTGGGCCACGGTCTAACTTAAATAACTGTGTTGTGGAAGTGAATTGTGACTTGGAGTCTATCTCCAGATGGGCAAAAGATAATCGTCTGGTGTTGAATCCAGTGAAATCTCAAGCCATCCTATATAATTCCAACACTGTTGCCTGTCCTAATCTGATCCAAATTAAACTCGAAGGCAATGTTATTCCTTTTTCCGATAGAGCGAAAAATCTTGGGATCATCTTTGATGAAAAGTTGAGCTGGAAACCTCAAATCAATGCGTTGATGGGCAAAGTTGCTGGTATCATCAGGAGATTGCGCTCTTTAAGCAGCTACCTTCCCTTTCATATTAGAAAGCATTTGGTTTTATCTCTAGTACTTCCGCTTATTGATTATGGTATTGAGGTTTCTTCAGGGTGCACGGAGGACACGATTGCTGTTCTCAAGCGATCTTTTAATCACGCAGTCAGGTTCGTCTTTAATTTGAGATCTCGTGTCCACATCTCTCCATTTGTTTTTCAGCTCCTAGGCACCTCTTTCCGAGACCATGTAAAGATTCGACTTCTATGTCAACTGTACAGAGTCATTAAATTCCAGTCTCCATCTTTTCTTTTGAGGTGGTTTTCTGCTGGTCACTCAAGAAGACAACATAACCTTGTTCATCCACAAGTCAATTGCGCTACTTGGGAGAGGTCGTTCGTGGTGAGGGTAATTAAGCTCTACAACGATCTGCCTCTGTTCATGAAGCGATTCAATTTTTCTCCGTCCGTTTTTAGAAGAGAGTTAATGGGTCTCTTTGGTACCGATGTTATTTGACTAACTGCCTCTTCTTCCAGTACCAGTTTAATCTGTTTATTAGTCTGAGACTACTCATGCCTCCTTCCAATTCTCCTTTCCTCTTCCTTCCTCCTTTCTCCTTCTCCTCTTCATCCTTCTTTCCTTCCCTTTCTCATTATACTCCTCCCTCTCCTCCCCTTGTCCTACATGTTTTGTTTCTTTTTCCTACTCTTTCTTCTTTTTTTCTTTATCTTTATTTTCGGCCTTCCTTCTTTCTATGCAGAACTGTTAGCTTTTACCATTCCAGTTTTTTCCCTCCTTCTACTTTATTCTTTTTTTTTTGTTTTCAGGTCTAGTCTTGTTTGGGACAAGGTCTGCCTCGATGTCAGTGGGTATGCTAGTCAAACGTACTACAGCTCTCTGTCCTGTGGGTAACCGCCTCACAGTGCCAAAATTTTGCTACTGTACAACATTATGGGCCTTTGGCCTCGTTGTAAACAAACCGTTTCTCTGTACTTCTCTTTTGGCACTGTGATGGTGGTTACTCTTATTCTTTAGATCTATTGCAGCCAATGTCTAGATAACTATCGAGGGTGAAACCTGCTTGCCTATAAGTAGCTAGCTAATTGCCTGTTTTTAATCTTAGCTTCTTTGAAATTATATAAGTTAACACTTAGGTTATTATCTTTTTATATAATGTAACAGTTCTTCTGTACAAGAATATGGGCCTGTGGCCTCCCTTGTAACACCGTTGTTGAATTGTATTGAATAAATAAATAAATAAATAAATAAATTTTGAACCCGAACCGAACCCTGAACCGAACCTGAACCTGAACTTTCTATTTAGATTAACCTGAACCTGAACCTGAACCCGAACCCAATTTTTTCAGGGTTTCAGTCCCTGATAAAAACAATAAATTAATTTTTTTTCAAACGACTAAATATAATCATCTATCAAACAAAAAAAGTTTGATGAAATCGGTATAGCCGTTCTTGAGCAATTTAATTTTAAAGTTACATCGGATTGGCAGAATTTTCATTTTTCATGCATGTTGAGTTGCCCCCTGTGCTCAAACTATGCACTTTAAAAAAAATTTTAAAATAAGTATTATTTTTTATTTTGTCCATACTACTTATATGCCAAGTTTCAGGAAAATCAAAAATGGTCAAGTTTTCACAACTCTGTCTAGAACACGTTTTTCATTCATAATAGAATAATTCACGATATGACATACATGAAGAATTAGGGAAGGGAATAAGGATTTCAAAAAATTAAGTGTGATATTGTCAAGACAAGCGGCATTATGCGTAACTGAGTAAAAGGCAGCTTCCAGTGCTACCTGCGAAACCTGTAGAATCAAAAAAGAGCGCTAAGCCTTCAAGAAAGGCGCAAGAGGCAGAAATTGATTAGTCATAACAAAGCACTAATCAAATGTTAATCGGGCTCATTACCTCACTAAGAAGAAATGAGTCAGCTTGGGACTTAAACAAGCAGACTTAATTCTCTTTTCCATAAATCGTTTGTTGAATCAACTCGACTAATTAATTTAATTCCCAAATCATGTTTAGTCCTACCCTTCGTACCATTGTCCTAAATCTATTACAATATAAACAAAAGGAATCCTAGTTGTCTTGCGAATCATCATTTAGACAAACTGCATAAGAACAATCAGGCAGGGCACTAGTACTCAGCATTTCTTGAGTGAGAGAAATGGAAGCTGTCTTTTGCCAACACACAATTCACAATCCAAAACTTTTCTTATTAGAAAAATTCTATAGCTTCGAAGAAAATTAAACAAATTCTATTTCCACTTTTTAATGCGTATACAAAGCTAATTTCAATTAAACTTATGAAAATTTTAAAATTTGAGATTAATATCTTATAATCAGATTAATAACATTACAGTAGTTAAAAGTAATAAAAACAATGAAAAACGATATCTTATAATTTCGAAGAAAAAACAACAACTTTCGTGTGATAAGACAAGTTTTTGTCTAAATAATCTTTGTAAATTATTCAATATATTTTGTTTACGTAAAAATAAAAATCAACCTGTAATTTTAGAGTCAATTAAAGTTAAATATTGCAACTCACTTTATCGCCTTCTGTAAGCGGTTGTACTTGATAGTCTTTTAATTTCACATACAAAAATCCTCCTTGATAATATCCAAATGAACTAATTAAAATATAAGATCTTGTATCCGACTGAAAAATAAATAAAATTAAATATATTCAACTCATCTTTTGTGTAAGGAATCCATTAATTCATTTACCGAAATTTCCAAATTATGTTTTCGACAATAAATGAAATTAATAAAAAGTAGATTTAGAAGAAGTAAGAATTTGAAATTCATATTGAATAAAATGTTTTTTTAATAATATTTTGTGTTAATTTATTTTTATATTTTTTAATGTTTTTCTATCGATAAACTTCACAAATTAAAACTTTGAGCTGTCAAATGTCTATGGATTTATTTTAGAATGTATGGATTGGAAGACTATTTTCGAAATTCGGAGATTTCGAAAAGTATGTCGTTTGTTTGACAGTTAAATTTAAAAAAAAAATCGTTTCATCGTTTTGTAATTGCAGCAATGTTCTCGGTCTTAAAAGAAATCGAAAAGACACCTATGGTGCGTACCCGACCATTTTGAATTTCCTTAAAACTTCGATAATCTTTAGTATTGTTACGGTTATAGCAAAATCATAACAAAACACTACAACAAATTAATGAAACGAATAGTGTTTTGTTAAACCTGCGACGATAACATCAATCAACAGATGGAGATAGTCAACAATAACATGGCTACAACCAAGGATGAAATCAGTTTGAACGTCAAACAAATAATGGACGAGATACTTCTCGAAATATCTACTACGTTACGCGAGGAAGTAGCCAGAGCTCATCAAGAAGTGAAAGAGCTAGAGCAGAAAGTACTTGATGAAAACAAAAACGTACTTTCAAAAGTAGATGTGTGGATGTTATTGTGGTATCTCAGTGAAACTCAGGGAAGAGTAAGTAGTAGCTGTATCCTTGAAGGTCGATTTCCTTAGAGTTGATTGATGGCTTATATACATATACAATTACTTTCTAGTTTCTATAAAACAAACAAATCAATTCACGTTGCAGTAGATCAATATGGCGTTGCATTAAACGTTTAATAAAACAAACAAGTTATACTGCTTAGTTAAAACAAACTTTTTAATATATTGTTAGATATAATGCACAACTGACAGTAGATGTACAAACAAATGCATCAACAAATTTTTTATATTCTATAATCAACAAATTTTAGAACTTTTTCGAATTGATTAAAAATCTTAAAACAATAGAATAAATTTACTAGTCTTAAAAACGTTTTGCTCAACAATGACATGGCTAGACGTTAACATGGATGGATCTATATAAAAATTTATTAAAGCTGATCGCAACCAACACTTTATTAAAAACTAAAGCTAGTTCGCCACATACACCCCCTTATCAGTGATATTGTTTAATCAATATCACGTAAGGGTGTGTTTACACCATTTGGCGAGAATATTAACAATGACAATTCATTAAATTAGAAATATTTGAAAATATATGAATAACGCAAGAAAAATTGTTTTTTATTTAATGATGGACGTCAAAAATATAGATGGTGGACGCGTGATCCTTCCAGTTCTAGTGGTGAAAGTTTGAGGCTGTAAATTGAAATGCACTGTTTTTTTGGTTTTGATCACGGGGTCAGCCATAGGATTTTGATCTTGCTTCGAAGAATCTGAAACTGGGATCGAAATTTGATCGGAGTTAGAGTCGTGACTTTCTTTCGTAGAAGTCGAAACAGAAGTCGAAGGAGAGTGCTGAGGAGAACTATGAATTAAAGGTTCGTGAACTGTTAGTGGTTCGTCAGACTTAGTGTTATATTGATAACTCGGTTTAAGTCTGTCGATACTAACTTTTGACGTTCTACCTTTAATTTCAATAGTGAAAGTTTTGTCATCTCTGTCGATGACAAGAAAAGGTCCGTCATATGGTTGCTGCAACGATCTACGAACCGTATCTACTCTGAGAAAAACAAGTGAACATGTTTTTAAATCGTTGAAAACAAAAACGTTGTTTGTAGAATGACGAGAAGAAGTAACAGGTCGGAGATTGCTAAAATGTTGTTTGAGATTAGTTACAAACTCCGATTGTGGAACCAATGTCGTTTGTTCCGATAGAAAGTGCCCCGGCAAGCGTAAGGTAGATCCATACACTAATTCCGCGGAGGTAGATTTAAAATCTTCCCGAAAAGCTGTACGCAGTCCAAGAAGTATCGTCGGGAGAGTACGTGTCCAATCTTGTCGATCATGACACATTATGGCCGCTTTCAACGTTCGGTGAAAACGCTCGATCATGCCATTACATTTAGGATTGTAAGCTGTGGTTCGACGATGTTCGAAACCTAACAGCTTTGAAAGTTCCGAATATAATTGAGATTCAAATTGTGACCCTCGATCGGTCACAATGAAATTAGGAACACCAAAGCGAGATATCCATCCAGAGTAAACAGCAGTGGCTACGGTTGCAGCCGTAATTTCTGGGATTGGTATTGCTTCAGGCCATCTTGTGTATCTGTCGATCAGAGTTACACAATACCGTTGTCCTTCAGACGAAGGCATCGGTCCAATGATATCTAAATGAACTTCGGAAAATCTTTCTGAAGTTGAAGAGTAATTAGATAGAGGAGATCGAGTGTGTCTTGAAACTTTTGATTTCTGACACTGTAAACAGTTTCGAGTCATTTCCCGGACATCTTTTTTTATTGACGGCCAGACCACGGCGTCAGTCAGTAATTTAATAGAAGCGTTGATTCCAGGATGAGAAAGGTTGTGCATTTGCACGAAAACGGTTTGGCGGAACTGTTTTGGAATAAATGGACGTTGTTTCCTCGTTGAAACGTCGCAGTAAATAAATTTGTCAGAGCGGAAGGATAGAGGAAACTGTTGGAATTTAAGCGTCGTGCTGTATTCCGAAAGTAACTCCTTCAACTCTAAATCGGTAGTTTGAGCATCGGCGATTGCCGAATAATCGATGCTCTCAGGTAACTGGAGTTGATCAATGCGTGACAAAGCGTCAGCAACAACATTGTCAATTCCAGATACGTGTCGTATGTCAGTTGTAAATTGGCTGATAAAATCCAGATGACGAAATTGTCTAGGACTAGCTTTGTCTGGATTTTGCGACAAGGCATAAATTAATGGTTTATGATCGGTGAATAGGATGAAGTTTCGCCCTTCTAGAAGGTAACGAAAGTGTTTGATGGCTAAATAAGCCGCCAAAAGTTCACGATCATAAGCGCTGTAGCGCTTTTGCGTTTCCGTTAATCGAACAGAAAAGAAACTGAGAGGCTGCCATGAATCAGTGACGAGTTGTTGAACGACTGCACCAATCGCTGTGTCGGAGGCGTCGACCATGATAGCGAGTTGGGCATCAAGAGATGGATGTGCGAGCATCTTTGCGTCTCTGAGTTTGGTTTTGCAATTTGCAAAAGCTGCAAGAGAATCTTTTGACCAGTTAATTGGTCGTTTGTCGTTCTTTTTAGAGCCTTTAAGAAAATCGTTTAGCAAGGCTTGGTCACCGGCAGCGTGTGGAATGAAACGACGGTAAAAGTTGATCATTCCGAGGAAACGACGGAGATCTTTGACCATTTGTGGAGTGGGAAAACTGGAAATTATGTCCACTCGTTCGCGTGTTGGTCTAATTCCGTCGGAGGAGATGGTATGACCTAGGAAATTAATCTCGGCTTGTGCGAAGTTACATTTGCTGAGGTTAATGATCATACCGGCGTCTTGCAGTTTCTGAAAGACGAGTTTAAGATGTCCTCTGTGTTCAGCATAAGACGTAGATGCGACAAGGAGGTCGTCTAAGTAGACGAAGCAGAAGTCTAAACCACGTAAAATGGTATGCATGTGTCGCTGAAACGTCTGACCGGCGTTTCGTAAACCGAAGCCCATTCGGGTAAATTCGAATAATCCGAATGGAGTAGAAATAGCCGTCTTCGGGATATCATGTGGTTCAATCGGTATCTGGTGGTAAGCTCGCACTAGGTCGATAGTTGAGAAAATGTTGCAACCATTCAGTTGTTGCGAAAAATCCTGTAGAAAGGGAATGTTGTATTTGTCAGGAACAGTGACTTTATTTAAGCCACGGTAATCCCCGCAAACACGAAAACCACCATTTTTCTTCTCGACCAAGTGTAGGGGACTGGACCATTGACTGCTAGAAGGTCTGCAGATACCTTCCTGTAACAGTATGTCGAACTCAGTCTTGGCAGCTTTGAGTTTGTCTGCCGCTAGTCTGCGAGTTTTGCAGGAGACTGGAGGTCCAGTTGTGATGATAGCATGTGTTACATCATGTTTCACAGCTAGAGAGAGACCTGAGTCAAAGGTTAGTTCTTTGAACTCGCGCAATAACTCGTTGATTTCACGAGGTAATTTGTCATTAACGAGAACAGATAAAGAAGGAGTAGAAATAGGCGCTGTTCCCGCTGACGTGAAAATGTCAGATAGTGGATCAATAATACGTCTCCGTTTAATGTCAACCAATATGCCGTATTTATCAAGAAAGTCTGCTCCAATTATCGGAACTGTGACATTGGCAATAATAAAATTGTGAACGAATGTACGTCGAAGTCCTAGTGTCAACGTTAATGTTTTCGTCCCATAAGTCGACACAGTCGTAGAATTAGCTGCAACCAAGGTAAGGGGAGACGTTATACTAAATTTTTGAGCGGAAGTAGCTGGAAGGACTGACACTTCGGCTCCAGTATCAATTAGGAATTTTAGTTGATTAATGGTATCGAAAACCATTAATCGATAAAGGTTACGGCTGTCACCACATTCCGCTATTTGCGGTGAGCCTGTTCGTTTTTTGAACTTTCTTTGAAAATAGAATATTGCGAACAATTTGGATGGCATTTTCTAGCAAGGTTACCGAACTTGTGGTGGTAGAAACAAATACCATTGAAAAACTGAGGAGGACGTGAATTAGATCGTGATCGAGGTCTACGATCTGTGGCTCGAGAAGTAGTTCGAGATCTAGATCTATTCATGTTAGAAAGTTGTTGGCTTAACGCCGAAATTTGTAGTTCCAATTTTTTGTTTTGTAGCTCTAGGTTAAGAAATTTTTGCTGGATTAGAGGAGTATCAAGACTAGAAATTGCAGCATGGTTTGAGGAATTGTCGGTATGTTGAGAACCTTGAGCTAAACTGCAAATTGGTGCAGATATGAGTGCACTATATACTGCATCGGCGGTGATGGCAACTGCATCAAGAATATCTTTATTTGCTGCAATAGCGGCTCGAACAAGGGGAGGAAGTTTTTCGCTCCAAATAACCCTTAGGGTTTCATCTTTGAAATTTGCTTTCGCTTCCGATCGCATAGAGCGTAACAGTTCGGATGGACGTTTGTCACCTAAATCCATCCCACGAAGAACAGTGCGAATTCTGTCTATATCAGACTTTCCCAATCTGGTAAGAAGAGCTTGTTTGATTTGGTCATATGGACGATCAGGGGCAGGTTGGGCGATTATATCGCTAACCAATTGAGCAAGCTCTGGTGTTAAGGCGCGACAGAAAACCTTATATTTGTATTTTTGGCTTGTGACTCGATCGCTGCTAAATTGCGATTCGAGTGTGAGGAACCATAAATCTGGTTGAGAATGCCAAAAGGGTATAGGAGTAAATCCTACGGCATTAATGTCGATGTCGCGTGTAGCTGCAGGAGTAGTATTACTACTACAAGCTGTTTGATCGTCGGGCGATATTCGGTTATGATTTTTATTAGCTGCTGCTAAAGCACGTGCAATGGCGGCATCGAGCTCACATTGCGAAAAAAAATTTGGGGATTCATCAGAATCCAGAGGAGGCGTGTCCGCCATCTAAACAATTTTTTTATATAAACTATATTAAAATAAAAATACTAGTCTATGTTTGTATACGGAATCGCGTTAATATTTCCGATAAAATTAGGAAAAGTGACTATACTGAATTACAAATTCAGTATTTATCTTTAATCACCAAAGAAATAATTCAAATTGAGTTAATTCTAATGTTGATATTTTCCCATTTATAGGTAATATTATTATTTCACCCACAAGGTTAATTTAATTATAGTTATATGATAATTAATGATTTAATGATAATTAATTTATAAATTAAAATTTTTTAAAATATAAGTCATGCGGAATGACATTAACCAAAATGCTTTTTTTATAATTAATTAAACAATTTTTTATAATTAATTTTTTTATAATTAATTAAACAACCTTTAAATAATTGATCTATTTAATTTATTTTATGCTTTGAGATACCTGATTGCATCCAGATCACGTCGGGTTACCAGATTGTGGATGTTATTGTGGTATCTCAGTGAAACTCAGGGAAGAGTAAGTAGTAGCTGTATCATTGAAGGTCGATTTCCTTAGAGTTGATTGATGGCTTATATACATATACAATTACTTTCTAGTTTCTATAAAACAAACAAATCAATTCACGTTGCAGTAGATCAATATGGCGTTGCATTAAACGTTTAATAAAACAAACAAGTTATACTGGTTAGTTAAAACAAACTTTTTAATATATTGTTAGATATAATGCACAACTGACAGTAGATGTACAAACAAATGCATCAACAAATTTTTTATATTCTATAATCAACAAATTTTAGGACTTTTTCGAATTGATTAAAAATCTTAAAACAATAGAATAAATTTACTAGTCTTAAAAACGTTTTGCTCAACAATGACATGGCTAGACGTTAACATGGATGGATCTATATAAAAATTTATTAAAGCTGATCGCAACCAACACTTTATTAAAAACTAAAGCTAGTTCGCCACAGATGATTTTGAGATAGGGTTGCAAGATGTTGAAAATGCTAAAATTACTACACATTTGGTTCCACTAGTAGCAAATATCAAAATAAAGCCACCATCGTATGATGGTACCACATCTTTCGGCATCTTTAATTTGCAGTTTAAGACCAAAGCGGATTAAAATGTTTGCAACGCTGAAAAATCGACTTGCTGCATTAATAGTTGCGCTTAAGGGTGAAGCAGCTGAAACACTACAAGCGGTGCCGGAATACGACCGCAAAACTTATGTAGAGGTGATGATGGCGCTGGAGCGAAAATATGGCAGCGACCATAAAAAGGAATTATACAGGGTTGAGCTAAAACTTCGCCTACAACGAAATGGAGAATCTCTTCAGGACTATTTCTCGGCTGTAGAACGAATTGTTTATTTGGCACATTCTAATACTCCACCGTATTTTATGGAGAAGATGAAGATAAAGATACTGATGGCATTTGTGATCTAGTTACACGAATACAACTCACAATTTTTTTTGTAAATTTACCAAAAATATTGTACATTACAAAAAAATTATTTGAAAATGCCAAAAATTTATTTGATTTACAAATTATTTTTGGATTTGAAGGAAAAAAATTGTAGTTTTATCATGTGTTGTATATTTATAAAAATTTTGTAAAGGTGACTTTTATTTTTTTGAGTGCGGGTAGAGTTGGCTGATGACAACGGTTACAGACCAAGACCACGAGAGAGTGTCAGAAGTGACAGAATTCGATGCTGGTTATGTGGCGAGTTGAGTCATATTTCGAGAGAATGAGAAATATTAGAAGAAAACGAGCATGGTCAGCATCGCCTATGCAGCGACGTTCAGCAGACGAACGGGTGCAAACTAGAAAGGACGATAGAGTAGCACCGCATCAGTTAAACTACTACGAGCCAGCCTAGAGGGGCGTAAGCTGGCTCCCACAGCCGATTGCCCCATAACCTTCATCCATGTTTCGAGATTGACAAGAGGTGGTGACAACCTTACTGTTATGGCTAATTTTGATGGAAAAGGTTATGTCATCACATTGGATACGGTAGCAACAAATACAATTGTCCGCACAGATATAGTGAAAGGGAAACTAAAACCAGCAAAGAGATACCGAATGCAGACGGCAACCGAGGAAAGTGCAAGTATTAAAGGCAAGCAAATTGTTAACATTGAAAAAGGGAATACTCACTTTCAACATAAAGTGATTGTCGCTGACATTGTGGATGAAGTAATCCTGGAAATGGACTTCATGAGGCCAAATGGATTCAAATTCAATGGAAATGTTGAATTGCCACTCCAATTTATTGGTGAAGATTCAAATTGTGTTCGTCGAATAATATTATATCACAGAGGAAAGCTGCCACCCTAATCAGAAACAATCATTTGGGGAAAATGGGGCTGTGGAAGCCAACAACGAACATTAAAATTGTAAAGAAGTCGTTATAGGAAAAACCTTAGTTAGATCGGATGCTGACTACAAAATACCAGTAAGGGTTTAAATCTGCCAGACACACAGAAAACATTCAAGAAAGGATCAATCATTGTGCAATGCGAAGAGGTTGCTAAAATAATAAAATATGAGCAGAAAAACATCAACAGCTCGGTCAACACAAAACAACAGAAGGCAGAAATGGAACAACTTGTGCAGAAATGGACAGAAGGTCTTTCAGAAGAGCAGAAGAAAGCAGCACGTCAATTGTTGGAGCGACACAAGTCTGTATTTTGCAGTTGACCTGAAGAAAATGGCGGAACCGATATAGTGAATCATCGTATGGACACTGGAGCAGGAAATCCGATACGCCAGGCACCAAGGCAATTACCATTTACTAAAAGAGAGGAAGCTGATAAAATGGTGAGGGATATGAAAGAAGCTGGTGTAATCGAGCCTTCAGACAGTCCCTGGAGCTCACCTGTGGTGTTAGTTGGCAAGAAAAATGGGAGTTTAAGATTGTGTTGACTACAGGAAATTAAATACAGTTACTAAGAAGGATAGCTACCCATTATTGATGGTACACTGGATACATTATCGGGGTCAAGATTGTTTTCAACACTAGATTTGCAGAGTGGTTACTGGCAGGTGGAAGTTGCGGAGGAAGATCAGGAGAAAACGTTATTCAGTGTAGGTAATGGACTATGGCAATTCAATGTCATGTCATTTGGGTTATGCAACGCTCCCGCAACTTTTGAACAGGGAGGGGAACGGGTACTAAAAGGTTTACACTGGAAAACATGCGTTGTATATCTGGATGACATCATCGTCAAGGGGAAAGACTTTGATGACCACTTGAGGATCTTGGCGGAGGTACTGGAGAGGTTGCAGCAGCAGGTTTCAAGTTAAGACCCAAAAAGTGTTCACTTTTCAAGGAGGAAGTAAAGTACTTGGGACACAATGTTACGGCAAAAGAAATTCATACCGATTCTGACAAGATTGCAGCAGTTATGAACTGGCCAAGACCAAAGAACTTGCATGAACTATGAAGCTTTCTTGGATTGTGCACATATTTCAGACGGTTTGTACCATTCGCCAACGTTGCCAAACGATTGCAAGAGCTAACCAAAAAAGATACGGCATTTGAATGGAATGAAACTCAGGAACAAGCATTTGTGGAGCTCTGAAGGAGATTATGTACGGCTCCAATTCTATCCTATCCTACACCTAATGTGCAGTTTATATTGGATACTGATTCCAGTACTGAAGGTATAGGAGGAGTCTTGTCGCAGAAAGTGGATGGTCAGGAAAAGGTAATAGCTTATTTCTCCAAAATGCTATCCAAGCCGGAGCGGAATTATTGCGTAACTCGAAAGGAGTTATTGGCTATTAAGGAATGCGTCAAACATTTCCATATATAAATACTTGTAGTGTCAGATATTTCATCTCTGAACTGATGGTGCGTTAAGATGACTACTCCAGCTCAAAAATCCAGAGGAGCAAGTAGCACGCTGGATCGAACGGTTGCAGGCATACGATTTGAGCATTGAACATCGAAAGCACATGGGAACGCTGATGCATTATCGAGACGAACCTGTCAAGTTGAATGTAAGCATTGCAGTCGACAAGAAAGCACGGAGAACATTATCGACGTACGATTACTACAAGTGCTGCCTGACAATGAGTGGACTACTGAAGCCATAAGGAGAGATCAATTAGAAGATCCGAGTCTTGCACCCATCATCGAGTTCAAGGAAAAGGGTTGCAAACCAGTATGGGAAATCGCTGATAAAACTCCAACTTTGAAGGCGTACTGGGCCCAATGGGAGTCTCCAGTTAAAGAATGGATGTTTAAAGAGAGTATGGGAAAGCTTAGATGGCAAGATAAAGCAATCCCTTACAGTGGTACCAAAAGGGAAAATACCAGCAGTATTGAAGGAGTATCACGAGGGAACGAGTGAAGGTCATCTTGGGATCAATAAAACTCTTGCAAAACTACGACAACGGTTTTACTAGTCAGGGACTAGGCAATCAATTATGGAGTGGTGTAAAAAATGCGACAAATGTGCGGCGGTATAAGGACCCGCCCGAAGAAGTCATGGAAAAATGAAGCAATACAATGTAGGTGCTCCATTTGAACGGATCGCAATGGATGTAGCAGGGCAATTTCCAACAACTGATAGCCAGAACATACATAACCAATAAGCAACCACCATCGCTGAAGCTCTGATAAATACAGTATAGAAGCGGAAGGTAAATAATTGGATTAGCCGCTATGGAGTTCCTATGAAGATCCACACTGATCAGGGACGGAACATTGAGTCGGCTGTATTCCAGAAAATTTGCCAGATGCTCGGAATTAACAAAACGAGGACGACAGCTTCGCACTCACAGTCAGATGACATGGTGGAGGTATTCAATGCTACATTGGAGGAGTTTCTAGCTAAAGTATTTAGTAAGAACAAACGTATTTGGGACCAACATATTCCTTTATTTTTGATGGAATACAGATCAACAGTTCATATTTCCACGGCCATGACACCAACTCAAACTATTTTTTGGAAGGGATTTAAGACTACCTAGTGACCTTAAATTTGGAGCAGTATCATCAACATCATTGTCTGCGCAAGAATACGCCAACCGAATCAGGGAGAACCTTGAGGATATTCTCAAGCTTGTTAGGCAGAAGATACAACTGACCAGTGATAGAATGAAAGCCCGATATGATATCCAATCTAATAATAAAGGTTTTGAAGAAGGTTGTGACTGATTCATACATGTTTCAGACCCAGCAGTACGAAAACCTGCAAACAGCTCTAGAGACCAACTGAATGCAACGAGTTTGGTTTTATTAAAACGAATTTAATCTGATGGCCATGTATCCTGAAAAGGTAAGTACGGTGTCTGCGTTTCAAGCTTGATGTTTCGTAAAATGAAATTATTGGTTACCTGCATAGTTCATTTGGAGTATAACTTCCACCAGGTTGCGCCTTTGTCTTTTTTTGTAGTTCGAGAATCAATAAAACTGCTCTTTTTGAATAAAACTAGTTTAACCGGTTTTTGATATCGATTTAGTATGATCAAAATTAGCATAGGTTTAGTGACGTTTTTTACTGAATAATTGATGAATACGATCACAAATGGTACTCTTTGCTTTTCAATTTCATACACCACTTTGTAATACAATAATAAACAAGTAACATCTAGTTTGCTACAAACAAACGTTTAATTCAACGACAATTATTTAAAATTTGGAACATTTTGAAATTTCGTTACGAAATCCGGCTCGAAGGACCAAAACTGCCACAAATAAATTCATTACAATGAAATCTGGATTCAATTCCTTACATAAGAGTAACAAAACAGAAGATTAATATGCAGTACAAGGTACAGCTTCATTGTTACATGCATTTTTCGTTTCATTAACGTAATCCGGCTCGATGGCCCAAACTGTTCCATTATTAATAAAACAAACTGGTGTGGAATTTAATAATATAAAATGTGAACTGTGTATCCTTGTCGACGGGTAAAACTTCTTTATGTTTTAATTCAAATTAAACCAACTATTCGATTTTTTTGCCTGAACTTTATTTTTGATAATTTTATATATTTTTGTTTAACTTAAATTTAAATATTATATTAAAATGTTTATGTCAAATATTAATTTGTTCATAAAATTTTTACAGTATTTTTTTTTTTTGTTTATATTAAAATAACATTAGATTTATAGTTGAGTTTATGTAAGAACCAAGAATTGATTGCGGTTGTTCGTTTGTGTTTGAATTACTTTTGTGACATAAATTTTGTTTTTTATCAGAGATTATGACAGATCCTATAAAATTATATAAGGGTGAGTGATTGTAAAATATAGATTCAATATTATTTAAAGAGTTAATTTTCCTTGTCTAATTTCATATATTTCGTTTGTATTTGAAGAGCTGCTGCGTAAGAAGAAGCTAAGATATAAGTTTGAATTGGTATAAAGAATGGCAGACTTTTCGGGATTAAAACGGAAATATTTGTCGACTTATAACACGACATGTGATATGTGAATAAATATTGAATTCATGTCACTTAAGTTATCGTTTCTCTTTTGTTTCAAAATTTAACGGTTCTTTATAAGCACAGGTTCAAACGGTTTCCAGAACTTAATAAACTAATTCAACTAGTTTAGTAGTTGTGATTGTTGCATTTATAATTACATAATGCTATTTAATTAAATGTAAATGATTTAGAAATAAATAATTTTGAAAAAATGTGAACAAAATAACGATATACTAGGATATATTTTTTTTTATGCTGAGGTATTTTATTTCAGTATAAAAGTTATTTAAAAAAAATATTGTTAAATAAATTTCATATTAAATATCATATATATGTATAGTTGCTTGTAACATAAGCTTTTTTACAATAATTATTTTAAAAGTAAAAATAGTTTATTGGTAAATTTAACCTGAATATATATATGAAATATTTATATTAAACAAAAACTTTTGTTTTATGTACCCCGTTGTAAAATGTCAATACGATGATATATATACAGAACATAATTTCTTACATAAATACATAATATTTAGTTTTAAAGAAAAACATTAATATATCCCAATATTATGCATAAAAAATAATTTAAACATATTAGAAATTATCGTTATTTATATAAATATATATGTTTCTATTGCTTTAGAATATGCAATAACAATTAAATATTACTTGACAATTTTATTATTCTATTTAATTACCTTGCACAAAAAATTTGAAAAAAAAAAATTTTACCTTTGTTAGGAACAATCGGAAAAATTGAAAATAATTAATTCATCAAAGAACGAAATTTAGAAAACAATTTGTCAAAACATATTTCTTATTTTATAAACTGTAAACCTAAATTTAGATATCGAACATCGGTTTTATGTAAAAAGAAAACGACAAATTTTTTATAAATCTTTTCACAGTTTCAACCTCTAATATCTTATTAAAAACCTATTTACTTAAATCAAAATCCATAAAAAAGGATTGTGTTCATTATGAATACAAATAATTTGTAACAATGTTTTTTTTAGTTCATTTTTAACGTATTAACTACTAAAGGCTATACTGATTTAACGTTATTTCAATACCATTACATTTCTACATAAAACGCTGACGTTTACTGCATATATTTTGAACTTCCATATTTACATCTAAAGGACTTGCTGGCCTTTTGCAGTGACGCGCTATTTCACCAGTTACGAATGCATATAACTCTGGTGCTCTGAAAAATAAAAGTTAAATGTTATGAATGGTGAGTTATCATAAAGTTCTATAATAAAAATGTTGGTGTCATTACCAGAACTAACGGATTACAATGTCTTGATAGAAACTGTAACAAAAGTTTTATCAAGATTCATAGGATTGAGATTTAAAATTATTTTATCTGTTTGGAAGATTTAAATTTGCCCAAAGCGAAACAGTTCCGTTCCATTTAGTTTCAGAATTTTTTATCAAGGTTTGATCAAACTACTTTCTAGCCTGACTATACCGTTGTCACTTTGTGTATTATTACCTAAAATTCCATTAATTTTTTTGTATGTTGATCCAGAGAATGAACCACATTTTCGTCAAAATCCATGCAGGCTATGGAGACTTTAATTACACACTCTAATAATTCATGACTAATTGTAGTCTAGCTGTTTTTAGAATTGTTTTCCATTATACAAGTTACAACCAAAAACTCCACCTATTTGTCTAACCCACTAGTTTCCACTAGTAAGTCAAAGTTTTCAAACAAAATCATCAAATAGAAATCAACGTTTGTCATGGTTTAAAACGTCAAATCTTTGATAAATGGGCGGAGTTTTATTGTAACTTATGCAATAGGTACGGTGACCATCTGTCCTGTATTTTACAGGACTGTCCTGTTTTTTGCCATGCTGTTTCTTGAGATTTTTTGCAAATACAGGCAGGACAATGTCCCTTATTTCCTAATTTGATATGCAAATGTCCTCTTTTTTGCATAAACTTTACTCGAATATGCATTTAAAATAATAATTTCTCTAAATTTCCCTAAAATTTGTCTTAATTTCCTAAGTATTACAATATCGAGCCAAATGTCAAAATCATAGCCCCACTTTTCGGCATTTTTCAACGTTTTAGGTCCTAACGATTCTCAAACAGAAAAAACAAATGTTTGTCTGTCTGCCGACCAGCCATTATAACCAATAAACACTAGAAAGCTACTTTAGCGAGCAAAAAAATTGGGTACTTCTTTGAATAAAATAAAGTAAAATAAAATTTAGTATTTAATTTTAGTATTCTAGTCATGAAGACGTTTGTTATTAGTCCCTGTGCCTACATGGCTTCACAATTACACACCAGAATCCAAAAGCCAGTCAGCTGAGTGGACAGCAGTCGACGAACCGAATCCAAAGCGAGCAAAGACGCAACAGTCGGCCGGTAAGGTGATGGCGTCTGTATTTTGGGATACGAACGGAATAATATTCATCGACTATCTCCAAAAAGGAACCACCATCAACAGCGAGTATTACCGTGAACTTTTGGATCGATTGAAGGCTGAAATCGCAAAGAAACGGCCACATTTGCAAAAGAAAAAAGTTGTTTCACCAAGATAATGCACCGTGTCACAGATCGATGAAAACGATGGCAAATTGAATGAATTGGGCTTTGAATTGCTTACCCACCCACCATATTCTCCAGATTTAGCCCCCAGCGACTTTTTCCTGTTTTCAGATCTCAAGAGAATGCTTGCTGGAAAGAAATTTAAGTCCAATGATGAAGTAATCGCTGAAACTGAGGCCTATTTTGACGAGAAAGAGAAATCGTACTATAAAAGTGGTATAGAAAAGTTGGAAAATCGCTATACTCGTTGTATCGCCCTCGAAGGCAACTATGTTAAATAAAAAAATCGAGTTTTGTCAAAATGTTGTTTTTTTCTTACTTATCCTACGGACTTATTGAACGACCTGTTATCTGTTATTTTGGACTGTTTTGATATTTCATCATTAACTCCCCATGTTATTAGTTTTAAATTTTATTATTTTATTTGTAATATTTTTTCACTTTGCATATATCCTCGGTCTGCCCTGCCACCTTGTTACACGTTTCTAATAATTGTAGACCGAAAAACTTAATAATATTTTAACGGTTATGGTGGACGATGTAATTAAAGCACATCGTTCTGAAAAATACTCCTTGCAGAAAATAATTTCGTTAAAACAATATAAAACACCTGAGTAAATCTGTAGACAACATAAACAAAATAACACGCAACAGGAAATTGAATAGTTTTATCTAATATGATAATAAAACAAGAACTACACAGTCTATGATAGGAATCAAACTAAAAAGAGCAGATTATTTCAAACGAGTATGACGAAATTTTGGAGATTGTGTTATTATGTTTTTGTTGTTTAGGGTCGATTTATATTCTAGAATATCGGACAGTTATTGCCATTGTTTCGTTTTTCGCATTTCGTTTATTTATAAAAGTTCGATTTGGGCAAAGTATAAAGCCTTCTACGACTATAAGGGAACGAAGACGTCGATTAAGCGATGTTCAATTCAAACCAACTCCGTCACTTTTTGTTAGAATTACATTTAGATGATGGTAACCATGATAACAAAGATAGAATTTGGGAGATCTTAAGCCGGAAGCTCTCTCGAATGTTTTCCCAGCTTTGAGTCCTATGACCCCATGTTGGGTGTCCTGCACGTACAACCCTGAGATGAGAAGTTTTATGCTCTACAGACTGAAATAGACGGCCACTCGAAAGCTTCAGGGCATGCGCTTTCAGGGCAAGGTGACCCCTTGGGTATCGAGTTTTTCTATGTTCAATCGCAATAATACGCGTAATAGTTTGTAGTTGTTGCAATGCGTAAGATACATCTTTCTGCGACTGAAAATTATACCACTTAGAAATTAACTTTCGAGCTTTCGAAACATATGTTCTACAAAAAATTTGGGATGTGTGATTTTTGATCATAAAATCGGTTATTTGAGCATACACAACTAACTCTTGTAGCAGTATGAATTTCTTTTAAAGCGAAAATTTCTTCCAGAAATAGCATTTTCTTTAGTTATTCGGTACTCCTTGAAGAAATTTTCGTCATTATTATGGATCACCCTGTTTAAGGTATAGGATAACTTTTGGCCATCACTGACGAGTTGCCACCACTGACAAAGAAGCTTATTCGGCCATTTGAAGAAACCAAACCGAACATTGTTTCATAATCAGTATTTTAATATTTATAGTATACATGAAAGACTGAAAGACCTAAGTATTACATTCATGAGCTAAAAGTGAAATTCTTACCCCCACTTTTTTTGGCATTTCTCGACGTTTTAGGATACTGATTCTAAAAAAAGCAAAAAAAAAAAATGTACGTCTGTCTGTCGGCCGGCCATCCGGCCGTCCGTCACATCCTACGAAGTCTAGAAAACCGCTGGACGGATTTCAAAAATTTTTTTTTTCTAAAAATAGGTTTACTCAATGGAGGACGGAAAGGACGATATGTTCGATAACTGTACCGGAAGTGTGTCAAAAAATCGTCAAGTGTGTCAAAAAATCGTCAAGTGTGTCAAAAAATCGTCAAGTGTGTCAAAGGAAATTTGCAATTTTTTGCTTAAAAAACTTTCATTTCAAGTGATTACGAGTAGGAACAACGAATTTGGAGAAATCTTGATGGTCGGGATTGGTATGTGAAGCCAAAATTTAAATTATTGCATTATAAGTTTGTCAAAAAAATGTTATCAAGTGTGTCAAAAGAAAGATTTTTATTTATTTTTTTTACCCAAATTTTTGTAAAAATAAAATTAATTGTTTGTTTGACATGAAATTTTTTTTATTATTATTATTGAGAATTATGGCATTATAAGTTGTGTCAAACGAAAGATTTTTATTTATTTTTTTAGCCAATTTTTTAAGACATGAAATTTTATTATTATTATTGAGAATTATAAGTTAGTCAAAAAAATAATGTCAAGTGTGTTAAAAGAATGATTTTCATTTATTTTTTTGGAAAAAAATAAAATTAGTTATTCTTATGAAATGAAATGTATAATGAACATGAAATTATTATTATTGAGAATTTTATTGCATTATAAGTTTGTCAAAAAAATATTGTCAAGTGTGTCAAAAAAATGATATCATTTATTTTATTAGATAATTATTTGGAAAAAAAAATTTAGCTGTTTGTTTACGTTGGAATTTGTTATAGTTTTTGAAATATTTTGGAATTTTGGAAAAGCTTCAATTTTTGATTTTGTAAAAGTTTTTGGAATATTTTTAGAATTTTGAAAAATTTTAAATTTTTGATTTTATTATAATTTTTTTAATTTTGGAAAAAGTTTCAATTTTTGAATTTTTGAGAACTTTTGGAATATTTAGAAAAAGTTTAAAGATTTAGAAAAAGTTTAAATATTTGATTTTATTCTAATTTTTGGAATATTTTTAGAATTGTGAGTACAGAAAAATATAAATTTATTACATTTATTAAATAAACTTCAGTTAAGAGTTGATATATTTTTTCTTCGCTGAGTTTAGATACTCCTGTCGGATTGAACGTTATAAACGACTTCCATTAATCTAAATTCGTCATCGATGTAATTACTTATTCTCTCATTATTGCACCAGAAAATGGTTCAATTTTTCCATGAAATTTAAAATAGATTGACAAGAACGAAATAGGAAACTCTTGTTCAATATAATTTGTACCAATCTGTCTCTCTTCTTCGGTTAGTATTTCTTTATCATACATTTCGGTGGGTGAAATTAGAAACGCAGCATAATGGCAACGTTTCAGGGCCATTTTTTTATCTGTTAGCGAAATTATTTTTTGTTCTGCGTTCAAATTTACTTGCAAATCACACTGTGCGAAATTTAATTACTGTTTGTTTTGTACGGCGGTACAAAATACTCAGTTACCTTTTATTTCATGTTCTCTCAAGTCAAAACTCAAAACAGATAGAAAAAATTTTAGCACAAAATAAAAATTAAAAGGAAAGATATTTCGCAGAAAACGAAAACAGTTGAGTCTAGTTTACACGTGGCGAGTAAACATGCGAGTTGAGCAGACGAGTTAATGAAGTACAGTTACTGGCATCGTGTGAACACATAAGGCGAGCTTCTCGAATGTGCGAGTAGGACAGAGACAAGCAGGCGAGTTACTACAACATATTTTATTTTAACTTGCCACTCGTCTTTCCTCTCCACATTGAAAAATATGATGGTATTGTATTCTGTTGATTTCGACAGTAAATTATTTGATTCTATAACTAACAAATACTATAAAACACCGAATATTTGCTAATTTTGGTTACTTATCTGTCAAAATTTTTTAAAAAGAAAAACAACGAAAAATCAACTCTCATATAACTGGCAAGTAACTGTCATCGTGTGAACAGTACAGACAAATACAGCTACTGTCCAATTTCTTTTAGGTGTATGAACAGGCGAGCTACTGTCTACTGGCATACCAGTAGCTCACATAATGTAAACTGAGCAGTGGGCTTTAGTTGTTTTGAAGAAATTAAAAGAAATTTTTAGGATTTTTTATTCAAATTTGATGTTTCATAATTTATTTAGCCTTTTATTCTTTTTTTGTAAATTTTGATTTAAATCAGCGATTTTTTTTTTAAAATCAATTGATTTAAATCATATGAACCCTGCCGGGTTCTATACTCTCCATCGTCTGTCTTTACTGGACCAATAATGTAGCGTGGGATCTTACGCTCAAATACAGATAAATGTGATTCGTCATTTTGTGTAAGGCTCCACGTGTGACCCATACATCACAACCGGTCTAATCAACGTCTTGTATAACTTGAGCTTAGTGTTAGTTGATACACATGGTGATCCAAGGAGAGGCTTAATTAAGTAGAAAGTTCGATTACCTGCAACGATTCGAGCTTTTATACCTGTTAAGTATGCTGTTGTTTGCTTCAAGAATTGATCCCAAATATTTAAAAGATTCAACTCCATCAATTCGTTCATCGCCATATCAAATCTTTCTTCTCAGCCTCTCTTGAAACATTCATGTTTGGTTTTATTGTAGTTAATTTGCAGACCAATTTTTCTAGCACCACTTTCAAGCGACTTGAAAGTTTCACTCAACAGCTTCACTTCGGCCGAGGATAACAACATCATCAGCGCACGCGGTCATCTGTACTGAGTTTATTGACAAGATATTGTTGTTATTCGGTAGTTTCTTTTGATGGCACACATATTCCAAGGCTAAATTAAAAAGTATAGGAGAGATAGCCTCACTTTGTCTTAAACTGGAGTCGACTTTAAAAAACTTTGATATTTCGATCTCTACTCGTACACAGCATTGAGAGTTCTGTACTGTCATTTTGCATAGTGATACCAGTTTACCAGGGATTCCCATTGACACCAGAGCAGACCATAAAGTCTCTGGTTCGAGAGAGTCGTAGGCCTGCCTGAAATCAATGAAGAGTTGGTGCACAGTTATGTTGAACTCTCAATGCTTTTCCAAAATCATCCTTATCGAGAAAAGTGCATCGGTGGTACCTCGGCCCCGCCGGAAGCCACACTGATATTCTCCAAACAGTTGTTCAGCAAATGGATTAATTTTTGATAGCAAAATGTAGGAAAAGATCTTATATGCTGTGCAGGAGAGCGATTCCTCTGTAGTTTGCACTTTTATGGATTGGTATCAGCATAGCTGTGTTCCAGTACTGTGGGACGGTTTCAGTCCGCCAGATCATTTGAACAAGTTCAAACAATCTTAAGAATAGAGTTTCACCACGATGTATAATCATTTAGGATGTTATATCGTCGATACCAGGTGCTTTAGGGTGCTTCTGTTTACTGGATAGAGTTCATTCGCCAGCCCTCCCAAGATATAAACTTGGCTAGTGATATCTCAGTGATTGCCAGTGGTATGAGATATCTCACCTTAGTACACAACAGAGACTTAAGTAAGGGAGCTTGTCAGTTGTTACAAGCCTACATAAAAAAATAAAAAAAAAACAAATCGACGAAAACTGATCCGTCACACATGCTGATGTATCAAATAAAACTTCTAAAAGTAAATGCTTTAGTAGGCAAACATTTGAAAAACAATCTAGTTTTCGTCTATGTTGAAATCTTGCTTTTGAAATTTTTTAAAATGTGAGGAACAAGCTTAATCCATTTTTTTACTGCTTCCACATTCACATCGGTCGGCACTTTCACATGACATAATTTTTAAAACAATATTGTGCTTTCACCTGAGTTTTGTCAGCCACTTTTTTAGCTTTTTTTAAATTATTGCTCCAGGTAATGTGTAACGTTAGGTGATCTCGCCTGTTTAATCAAAACCATTACTGCCTCTCATTTTTACAATGTCCAGTTTTTTTAATGCTCAAATTTTTAAAAGATCTTGATTTCGGTATAATTTTTTATATCTGTTTTACAATTGAAGTTAGGGTTCTAGGACCACGACAATTTGAATTAACGGTCAATTCCATTTCACTTTTTCCAGAATCAAATTGTGATATAATGTTCAATTTTTACTTGCTGGAAAATGTCTCCAATTATTTCTCCATCTAACATCTTGCCAGCCATTGAGAATGGTCAACGGTGTAATACGTGCCACTTTTTGCATTGCATGTCAAACCCTGAATTTGTTGAAGAACAAAAGACAAGGGGAAGTATGCATTACGCACATAACGTGTCACATTCAAATCAAATTCGTAGATTATTTCATTCCAACATTGTGGGAAACAAAACACAAAGAAAATTCAAATGTAAACAAGACTTTCACTGCAAAAATCTGCAACGAATCCTTGATTCGTTCATTTAAAAGTTTTCAACCAATTAGAAATGAGATCGGTCGGCGATTGCAGATTTGTTCAATATAGAATTGCATCGTAAACAAAATTAAAACACGAGTGATTTGAGAAAAATGGCTTATATACGACCAAATAATACAAACTCAATAACAAGTTAGGAAAACCTTCCCCTTAGACCCAACAGAAGGAAACGGTAAAACGTTCCTAATTAGATTGATTCTGGCTGTATTTCAATCACAAACTGATTTTGTCTTAGCTCTTGCGTCAGTCTACATAACTGCGATATTGCTACCAGATGGAAGATCTGTTCATTTCGTTTTGAACATTCATTTCATTCAAATACCAACATGCAACATTTCTAAAGCATCCGACATTGGAAATATATTGCAGAAATGCAGTTATTCTTTAGGATGAATGGTACACAACAAATCACTTGAGGTTCCTAATCGATCATAGCGATTTGTGAAGCAACATCAGACCATTTGGAAACGCATTAATATTGCTTGCAGGATATTTCAAACAAACAGTACTTTTGATTTATCGATCGACACCAGCCGGCGAAAAAAAGTTCTTGCTTGATTAACTACAAATATGCGTTTCCAACTGCAAGACCATCAATCAGTTGAAGTATTCTCACATCAATTCCTGGAAATTGGAAACGGAAAGATGACGAAGGTTCATTTCACCTCACCAAAAAATTTACCCGCCCTCATACTTCTGCAGTTTGGTAACGTCAAAAGAAAAATTGGTTGAAAAATTATTGCCCAATATTCAAACCAAATATAAGAATCACAACTGGCTGAGTGAACAAGGTAACAACGGTAGAACTTTTGAACCCCTGTGAAGAAGGTTATATTTTTCTTTTTTTTTCATTTTATTTGCAAAAGAAACTTTTCGTCATCTTTTTTATTTATTTTTTGAACAATACTTATTATTTGCATAATTGAACAAAAAATTAACAAAAATTATTTATTTTTTACGTTTGGAAAGCATCAAATTTGAAGCAAAGGTTAAATGCGTATTTTAAAGAAAATATGGCGGTGGCTATTTTTGATCGAAGGTAAAATTGAAAGTTTAATCCTTTATAACTTTTGACCCCTCATTTGCGCAATTTTTTTTTATTCAGAATTATAGGAAAAAATTGACAGACGGCGTTGAACGAACACGCGTTTTTTATTAAATAAATAATTAATAATAATAACCATGGAAACATTATTTGAAATTGCAAAAATTTGTAATATTCCGCTTATTAAAAATATTTGCCGAACGTCTGCCTGTAGTAAATATATGTACATATAAAATAAATATAAAAATCAAGTGAATACCTAACATAAAAAAATACATTAAGCCCAGTTGCCATCATGTCACATAAGTGCTTTAAATGTAAGAATGTTGAGTTGCCGGATTCATCAAATAGTAAGACAGTGAATTGGCTAAACTGTGATTGATGTAAGAAATGGTTTCATGCTCTTTGTGCTGGTGTGCTGAATGAAGTTGATTTTAAATATCTACAATCCAAAGATAAATGGTTTTGTGGTGATTGCATCAAAAACAGCAATCTCTCACGTGTTGTGTCGAACTTAGTGAAGGAAAGTGGAAAGAATATTGGTGGCTCCATAGTGGAGAGATAGGTAGGGGTCATGAAGAAATTTGATGAGATGTGGCCAAAAGTGACGGAGCTCTATAACAAAGTTAAAGAAGAAATGAAAAATGAATTGGCCTGGTGAATGCTAGTCTGGTGAAACACATAGGGTTACTAGAAAACCAGATGATCTTATGCAACAAGAGAGAGGACTGGAGAAATAGAAAGGTGCTAATGGTCCATGGTATTCCCGATTCTGTTAACCGCATATGATCAGCAATTTGTTTTGAAATTATCGGAAGAGCTGCAAGTGCCAAACTTTACACTAAATGATGTTGAGACTGTGGTGAAATTATCTAGGAAGCTTGGTGATGGCGTTGGAACATGTTCTATGATGATCTGATTTTTCAAACAACTGAAGCGTAATGAGTTTATGGCAGCCTATTACAAATGCATTAAACTGCTACTAACATGTATTGAGCCCAACTTGCCGAGGAGTAGAATCTTTATTAACGAGGACTTGACAAAACCTGTAAGTGCAATTCTCATGGAGGCTAGGAAGCTAGTGAAATCGAAGGCTATTTTCAAAGCGACCATCCGTAAAGGAATGGTGGTTATTGTGGCTGGGGAAAATGGTATTCCAACGATTATAAGAACACAAGAGGAGCTAGAACCTTACAAGAGGTTGAGTGGAATTTTTTGCAAATGTTTTGTGTATTTGTGTATTTTCTAACTTTAGTAGTTAATTATTTTTATTTATATTGTTATAGTTATTTTTGTTATCTAGCATATCGTTTAACACACGGTGACTTGGTAGTTGTTTGGAGCTTCATGCATTCTGTATAGACCTACCCTAGATCGTATTATGGTAAAACGTACTCGTAGTAATCCATACTCGTGTCATATTAATGCGCGTAGTATTCATGTAAATATTGATAAGCTACGGATGAAATTTTATAAAACTACGCACCATATAATAGGGGTATCAGAGTCACATCTTAAAACATCGCATACGAATAGGAGTGTTCAAGGAGGGCTATAAACTATTCAGGAATGATGGATTAAAGAGAAGGGCCGGTGGCGTTGCATTTTATGTGCGGGATGATTTCGCTAAACAGTATCATGTTAATGTTCATTCTAAGGGATCCTCAGATAACATAGAATATTTATCTCTTGAGTTTGTTATAGATCTATCCAAAGTTGTTGTTTGTGTTGCTTACATGCATGTTAGAGGTCTTCCCTTGGACGAATTAGGTTTGTATGCATTTACTGAAGATTATGATACTATTATACTAATGGGTGACCTTAATATTGATCTATTGGATCCAATGAAAAGTAGGAACTTAAGAAATATATTTGAACCGTTAAATCTGTGCTCCATCCAAACAAATCTGACTAGAACTAGTGATACATAAAATAGGCTTCTTGATCAATAGGCATCTTGATTGTGTTTGATTTAACTAAATTACTAATTATTACGAATAATAAAAGAAATTATAAATTTTTATGCTGCAATGCAATAAATTCAAACAAGTTTTTTTTAATAAAATAAACCACATGGTTTGAGGAAAAATTTAGTGAATGGTTTTCAATTTTTTTTTATTGAATATTATCAAAAAGAAATTATTGATAAATAACTAAATAACTAAATTCAAAGATATGGATGTTGCTTTCATTCTGGTTAAATAATTTTAATAAAAAAGTTATTCGTAAATATTTTTCATACGGTGTTATATGAAAAATATAATAAGCTAAAATTGGCTATCACTTGGTTAACTAAAATAAGATTGTGTGATTAATTAAAATAAGAAATAGTGAAAAGTAGGTTATATGGTTAGCGCAGTAGGGTATTCTCATATTGAATTAAAGAAATTAAATTGATGTTATTCATAGTGAATTAATGAAACGAAATAGAGGTTATTCTTGTGAATTAAGGAAATTAAATTGAAGGCATTCTTTTGAATTAAGGAATTGAAAAAGGAATTTAGCTTTAAAATAACTGGATCAATTGAGCCATTTATCCCAGGAAGTGATTTTGGGCAATACTTAATGAGGATGGAAGAATTTTTTAAATGTAACGACGCACAGTGGGATTTTTTGTGCAATAAGTAATTTTTTCCACACATAAAATTTAAAAATGTAATGATGATGCAGTTTTGTAGAAAATTGATTCAATATGAAGAATCCATAAATTGTATCCCAAAAAAAAGTTTATTTGTCTTTGAAATAATGAAGTAAAGTCACATGTAAATTTTGGTCCAAAATATTGAAAATTGTTTACGCACTTCTATAGTGTTTGTACGTAAGGTAACTTTATTGCTCTAATTTAAATAGTGATTATTTTCAAATATAGCCTTTTCTGCGTATTTAAAAAAAAAATTATAAAGTTCGTTCATATGGTTTAAAAGATATGATAGTATAAAATTTGTTCTATAATGTGCCGTGATTGCAAACTTCCTTGGAAGAAAAAAAAGGTTGCTCGGTCGTGCTAGGTGCACTCGCTATAATAAAATGAAAGGTAAGCCTCCATACTATCAGTTAAAAAAAAAAAGTTTAAATAATTAATAATCTTTTATAAAATCATAAAATTTCCAAATTTTGGGTTCTATGGGCGGTGGGTAGTGGGCGTGCCCAATTTTTATGGAACTTTATTTTATTCTTAATTGAGGTAATAAAAGGCTCTGTGCCAAATTTCAAAAACTTTGGGCATAAAAATAAATTTTGGGTTCTATGGGCGGTGGGTAGTGGGCTGGCCAATTTTGATGAAACTTTATATTTTTCTTAATTGAGCTAACCAAAGGCTCAGAGCAAAATTTCAACATTCTACGAGCACTCCTTATATTTTTTGCCAAACATTATATGAACAAATCCCACTGTGCGACGTGCTGGATACAAAACAGGTGTCGTTATCTGTTACCTTTATCGGTCCCGATACTTTTGAAATTCTTTGTCGTTTGTTACATTCAGATTTACCAACATCGAAAAAGTACGATGAGTTAACAAAAGTTTTAAGAGATCACTTCCAGCCTAGCCAAATAGAAATTGCGGAAAGTTATAAATTTTTTAAGAGAGATCAAAAAATCAATGAAACTATCAATGAATATATTGTGGAACTCAAAACGCTCTCAGCTACTTGTAACTTTGGAGGATTTGTAGAGAGAGCATTAAGGGATAAGTTTGTTCTGGGTCTTGTGAATGAAAAAATTCAAAATACTTTGTTGTCTGAAAAAAAATTAACTTTTAAGAAAGCGTGTGAAGAAGCGTTGAGTATGGAGATGACTAGGAAAGAACAAGGCAAAATTAAATCAGAGCAATCATCTTCTCAAATTCATCACGTTCAACCGTTCACTACTAGAGGTCGACAACATGTGCGGAGTGGAAGTAAGCGAAGGGCGTCAATATATCAATCGATCGCCTACTCCATTTAGACGACTTAGAAACACCAGTGGAGAAAGTGCATCGTCTAAACCATTATCAAGAAGTCCAAATACAGGCAAAAGGATATATAACTGCAACAAATGCAATGGAAGTCACCTAATTGACCAGTGTCTAGCTCGTAACTGGAAATGCTTTAACTGTGAACAGATGGGTCACTCGCGAAGAGCTTGCCGAAGGAGATGGGGTTATCGACATTCAAGCAGCAGTAGAGATAGGGAAGTAATAAATAAGTATAAGTTGAAAATAAATATAATTTTGTAGACTTTAGTCAATTTTCTATTGAACCACCACTTATCATTAAAATCCAAATTGAAAATAAATCTATTGAGATGGAAATTGCTAGTGGGGCTTGTTTCTCTGTAATAAGTCATTTTTTTATAAAGAATATTTTAACTATATAGTAATATAGTAATATTTTAACTATTTGTAAACACAAAACATGCAAATTAATAATATCCTTGTAATTACAGGAAGTAAAGTGGAAGTTCTAGGATATATTTCTGTCACAGTTGATTGGAATGGAGATAAATATAATTTAAAACTAACAGTGCTTAACACATCAGCTGATTTTTTGCCTATAATTGGACGTGACTGGATGGATACAATATTTTCTGATTGTAGAAACCATTTTTTACCACAACCAAAACAAATTAATAGGGCTATTAAAATAATGGAAGTAGATGAACCAGCCTCACCGAGAATAAAACAGGTGATATTGCTTATAATTAAAGATCTGTGTATGTTGGCCCCAATGTTAGCATATCAATAGCTTTCTTTAAATGATAAATCGAAGTCGTTGGTTACGGTACATACCCATAAGGGTTATTTCAATTTCAAAGGTTACGGTTTGGAATATCCTCAGCACCTTCAATTTTTCAAAGTGTAATTGACCAAATTGTAGGGGGTATTCCGGGGGGTTATTAGTTATTTGGATGACATAGACATGACAGTCTTCAGGAGTTAATATGAATGAACTTCACTTCAAACCCAAAATAGTCGCTAAACTTTTAAAGGGGTTAAACATCAACAAAGCATCAGGAATGGACAATATTCCACCCATTATTTTAAAAACCTTTTCCAAAGAACTTGCACTAACTTTAACTAAAATATTCTACCAATCCTACAAATCTGGTACATTTCCCTCGTGCTGGAAGTTGGCAAATGTCCAGCCCGTCCCCAAAAAGGGACCAAAATCCGATATCTCAAATTATAGGCCAATAGCTTTACTATCGGTCCTATCCAAAGTCTATGAGCATTATATTAATACACATATTTCAAAATTTCTGGAAGAAAATCATTTAATATCCGACAGCCAATACGGTTTTCGAAACAAAAGATCAACTACCGATCTATTAAACTATGTAACGCATTGTTGGAACAGCATACTTGATAAAGGTGGTGAAACATACGTTATCGCTTTAGACATCTCCAAGGCATTCGATCGAGTCTGGCATGCCAACTTAATCAACAAGCTCGTTGCGTACGGTTTTCATCCCAATGTTGTGAAGCTGATTCAAAATTTTCTATCCGACCGATACATTTCGGTAACCTTAGACGGATATTCTTCTGAGTCTAAACTAATTAACGCTGGTGTACCCCAAGGCTCAGTATTGTCCCCAACCCTATTTTTGATTTATATCAACGAATTGTTGAAAATCACCAGCAACCCAATAAACAGTTTTGCAGATGATAGTACTCTGCACAAGTCGTTCGAGCCCCTTCTTTCAAAAGGTAAAATGCACGAACGAATTAATCCTGCACGGAGAGACGCTGCCATAAACGTGAACAAAGACCTGAATAAAGTCGCCGACTGGGGTGACTAAAACCTTATCAATTTCAACTCCACCAAAACACAGCTGTTGATTGTTTCCAGATTAAAGACCGAGTTCCCCAAAGATATTTTATTTAGTATGTGTGATGAACCAATAGGTGAATGTAAAAACATTCGTTTATTGGGTGTCACAGTTTCAAATGACCTACTCTGGAACGATCATGTAATGGCGATGGCAAAAAGCGCGTCTAAAAAACTCGGCCTCCTAAATAAATGCAAAAAATTTTTCACTCCATACCAATTGCTCCATGTTTATAAGTCCTATATTCGTCCCTGTATGGAGTACTGCTGTCAAGTTTGGGGTGCTGCCTCTGTTTCCATCTTGGTCCTCTTGGACTCTGTTCAAAAGCGAGCTATACGAATTGTAGGTGATCGAACTTTGACATCAAAACTTGATTCCCTACAACATCGTCGCACTGTTGCTGACCTCGTTGTTTTTTACAAATATCGTCATCAGCAGTGCTCAGATGAAATCAGCGGCATCATGCCTCAAACTTATTCTTACCCCCGTTCCACTCGGCAATCGGCTGCCGCAACCAGTGAAACGGTAAAGATCCCGCGCTGTCATACTGGCAGATCGCAGAGAGACTTCTTTGTCCGAACTGCGTACAAATGGAATAGTTTGCCGGAACACTTAGTCTCTTTAAAAAAGCGTTAATCTACACCTCAGAACGCCAGTTGTTGTGGGACCCAGGTCTAGACCTAGGTCTTAAAAGGTATTTATGTGTTGTTGTGACACATATTCTAAACCCTATTACACAATACATTTTATTAAAAAAAAAAAAAAAAATTGGTGGTAACGATGAAAAGGATCTTAAAAATAAATTAACTAAAGTTTTGTTGAAACTAAATGAGTTCAATGTTAAAGTTAATGGGCATAAGTGCAAATTTCTTGAAAATTTGGTGGAATACTTAGGACACGTTATTTCTAAGGATGGTATCAAACCAAGCCCATGCCATAATGAAAGCGCCAGTCCCTACTAATGTAATGCAATTACAAAGATTCTTAGGTTTAATTAATTATTATGGAAAATTAGTTCCAAATTTGTCTGCGTTGTTATATCCTTTGTATGGTTTGCTAAAGAAAGGTGAAAAATATTAATGGTCCGATAGTTGTGAGAAAAGTTTTAATGTTTGTAAAAAGTTTTTGTCTGGTGATAATTTATTGGTGTTTTATGATCCACAGCTCCCACTTGTGGTGTCGTGTGATGCTAGTTCTTATGGTGAGGGTGCACCAAAAAAAAATTCAATATTTTATATCGACAGAGGTACATCGATTTAACAAAGTAAAAAATTGCATATAAAATTGAGGAAATTGTCCTTAAATTAAAAAAAATAAGAAAATGCTGCATTCGAAAGCTACTTTTGATTTTGAATTTTAAATCAATATATAAAATACTTGAATACATTTTTGTTGACTTTAATAATCATATCCAAAGTACTGCAGTTAATTCTACAAAAGAGTAGTATGCTTGATATTCTAGATGTCTATAACAACAGCATTGACAGCCGAAATAACATTAAGTTTATTCATTTGACAGTTAAAGTTTTGTGCATTTGTGTTAAAAGTAACGATGCAATCGATTTAACTAAATAAAACGTCGGAGCCAAAACAATGTCATTTTATTCGAATTTACCTGCAATTTTGTCGGATCTACCACGATTATTTTTTTGCGTGTGCAGTTTTAGCTCATTTAGTTGAAGGACCTGAGCTAAATTATGTTTGTGTCTAGTAGGTTAAGCCCAGCTGAGAAAAATTATAGCCAGCTTCATCGGGAAGCGTTAGCCGTTGTGTTCGCTGTGAAAAAAATTTATAAGTATTTGTATGGCAAAAAATTTGTAATTTACAGCGATCATAAACCACTGCAGGAAATTTTCAACAACAAAAAAGGGCTACCCTCTGTTGCAACTCAGCGTATCCATAGATGGTCTATATTTTTGTCATCGTTTAATTATGAAATTAAATATCGTAAGAGCTCAATGATCTGTAATGCTGATGGTTTATCGCGATTACCAATAGAAGGGAATACTGGTTGGAGCAAACCACAAATAAAGTCATTTAAGTTATCGAACGAATTGCCTTTAACTCAGGAAACCAAACAAGCAAAACAAACACAACTGGATGATGTGTTATCGCAGGTTTTTAAAAACCTAATGAATGGATGGCCAAATAATATTCCACATCAACTAAAAAACTATTTTAAAATTAAAAATTCGTTTTCGTGTGAGTCAAATTGTGTATTTTTTGGTGATCGTATTGTAATTCCTAAGCGAATAGTAAGTAGTTTTAGAATTATTGCACAAATCGCATACAGGCATAGTAAGGATGAAGATATTAGCTAGAGAAATGGTTTGGTGGCATGGGGTGAATAAAGATATTGAAGATTTTTGTAAAACGTGTATCCAGTGTAGCTTAAATCAAAGACATACTCGCGATTGTGATAACGCTCAATGGCCAGAAACTTCATATCCTTTCGAGCGAATCCACCTGGATTTATTCCATTTTGACAAGCATGTATTTTTGATTTCTTGCGATAGTTTTTCGAAATGGATTGATGTTCACTTATTGAATGGGTACTCTGCTTCATTAGTTATTACAAAACTCAAAACGCAATTTTTTATTTTTGGGCTACCTACACAGATCTGTACAAACAATGGACCTTCGTTCACCTCTAATGAGTTTGCAGGTTTTTGCTCAATGAATAACATTCAGATCACTCATAGTCCCCCTTATCATCCACAAAGCAATGGTTTGGTGGAAAGAGCAGTTCAGACTGTAAAAAATTGTGTAAAAAAATCAGCAAATGAAAGGCAAAACAATACTGAGCTAATAAATAATTTTCTTATTGATTATAGAGTAACACCATCAACTGTGACAGGAGTATCTCCAGCTACTCTTATTTTTAAGTTTAACACAAAAACCATACTAACCAAATTAAATGACAGAAACGTAAATAAGAAACAAGTTAAATTTCAAGATCAACAACACACAAATAAAAACATTTACGAAAGCAAAGCAAAATAAAAATTTTCAGTTAAAGGCGGGTCTAAAAATTTTATATCTAAACAATTACCAAAAAAACGATACAAAGTGGATCGAAGGCAAAATTATCGAAAGAATATCCAGTCTTTTGTACCGTATAAGAATAAGAGGCAACACTCGTACCGCGCATAGGAATCAATTAAAGATTTTTGATTCAAGGCGTAATAAGTTTAGTTGGTATCCAACTGCTAATGTTGGTGTCAGAAATAATAAGAGAAAGCATAAAGCTTTAGAATTGCCACCGCGGAAACGTTTTGCAAGGTCAACTAAAACAAAATATTTCTTGAGAGATAGTCTTTAGTTTTACAAGAATTTTCTGATGTTAAAAAAAAAACAAATTTATTGTTATTTTGCATGTTTATATTTTTTCTGTTGATCTTGAAATTTAGAAAGAAAATATAATAGTAAAAAAAAATTAATAAATAAATAAATTAAAAGGGAGAAATAGGATTAAATTAATAAATTAAATAATAAATAAATAAAATAAATAAATTAATAAATTAAATAATTAATAAATAATAATTAAATTTACATGCAATTTTGTTCAATATTTAAATTAGGATATTTTTATATTTATTTTCGTTCTCATCTTAAAAGGGAGAAATGTTAAGGAATGTACTAACTGATCGATATATTGTAACGATCAGTTGGTCATATTGTAAAACAATATATTTGATATGTTCATTATTAAATTGGCAATCAAACCAAATACAAGTGATGTTTTCACTATAATTAAATATCAGGTATGAAAACATAATATAATGGTAGAGCGGAACGATAAAATGTCAGTCCTAAATGACATAATATGGGGCATGAACAGAGAAATAAGTAATATAATTTCATGGTCAACTGATAACCAACTATCGCTAAATGCGAAGAAGACACATGCAATAATATTTTCACAGAAGGGTAGATTTGAACTTAATGACGCTGATTTATTCATACCAAAAATTAGAGTTGGGCATGATTTGATAGTCTTTACCAAAACTGTTAAAGACTTGGGATTGATCCTAGATAATAATTTGGATTGGACTACACATGTAAACACAATAACGCAGAGAATGTTCTTAGGCCTGAGAGTACTTTGGAGAAATGCTAGTTTTACACCGACTAGGGTTCGTTTGCTTATGGTAAGGTCATTAATCTTGAGTCATCTTCTATACTGCGACATTGTGTTCTGTAACTTGACTTCTAGCTTAATGGCTAGTTTAAAGGTTTTTAATTCATGCCTAAGATATATATTTGGCCTAAAACGAAGGGATAGGTTGACACCATATAATAAAATTTTTGGTTGCTCCTTGGAAAATTATCTTGACATTAGAATGCATAAAATTATTAATAACCATCAACCTAAGTATCTGTATGATAAACTGATCTTTGCCCAATCGTTCAGAACACAAAACTTAATTTTACAAAGAGGTAATTCAAATTATATGGAAAGTTCATTTCTAAGAAGAGGTGCTAGATTATGGAACTCTGTTCCAACTAACCCGTGGAATGTAGCACGAGGAGATAGGTTTAAGGCAGAGTGTATAAGTTATCAATGATCACTAATTGTTGGTGTGTGTGTAATTGATTATTTATATAGATTGAATTGTTTTTTTTGTTTGTATAAATGGTATTAGTATTCAGGTAGCGAAATACGAAATTCGACGTCCACGCCGTGCTGCCTGGGTAATGCTGACAGAATTAGGTTGGTGTATTGGAGACAAGCAGAGTAAAAACTGCTTAGTCAATGACGCTACATCACGGCGAATTGGCGCTCTACAACCAATGCGACTCAAGCGTCTGTTCTCCATGTCAGGGGCGGCTTGGAGCGGGCGTCTGTCTTGAATCAAGCGGCTCGCTTTATAAACGTGTAAAAAGGTTGTTTCTGGTGACCTTAATATGCAGAACGGACCCATTCACGACAATTTGGGTTGGGCCTAAGGTTAACACCCTAACCCCGGAAAAAAACTAATACGAGGGCAATTTGATTAGTCCGTGATATTGTCAACAGAAGGCGTTCGGATCGGCGAGGTGAATATGGTTTTGACATCTGTCATCATATTTAGCGAGCCAAAATGAATGGAATCTATCAATAAACAAATTTTCTACAGCCTTCGATAGAGAAAAAGATTCGAAATTTTCGCCACAATGGAAAAAAGTGAATTCCCTGTTCTTATTAAACATTACTTTTTGCGGAGAAAAACCATCACGCAAACTGAAGAAAAGTTGCAGAAGTAATAAAGTGACTATGCTCCATCGTATAGAATGGTGCAAAAGTGGTTCAACGACTTTGATGTGGCCGTACAAACACAAATGATGCAACATGTTCGGGACGTCCAAAAGAGGTTGTAATTCCACATTTCATCGATAAAATCCATGATATCGTGTTGGCCGACCGCCGCTTAAAGATTGACGAGATAGCTGAGATGGTGAACGTTTCAAGCGAACGCGTGCATTCCATTTTACACGAAGAATTGGGAATGAGAAAGCTATCGGCGAGATGTTTGCCGCGCTTGCTAAGTCCAGAGGAAAAGCGAGTTCGTGAAACCACTTCGGAACAGTGTTTGAAGATGTATAAGAGCAATCCACCTGAGTTTCTTCGCCGTTTTGTGACCGTTGATGAAACGTGGATCCATCACTACACACCTGAGTTGAAAGAACAGTCGAAACAGACTTCTCCAGACGAACGTGCTCCGAAGAAGGCAAAAACCGTCATTTCGGCCGGTAAGGTTATGGCCACCGTTTTCTGGGATGCGCAAGGGATATCGATATTGGGATATCGACTATTTAGAAAAGGGAAGAACAATAACAGGGCAATATTATTGTGCTCTGCTTGATAAATTCGATGCTGCATTGAAGGTGAAATGTCCCCATTTGAAAACGAAGAAAATCCTGTTCCACCATGACAATGCACCAGCTCATTCGTGTCTTCTTACAACCAAAAAATTATTCGAATTGCGTTATGAATTGCTGCCTCACCCGCTGTATCCTCTAGATCTGGCTCCCTGCGACTTCTTTCTATTTCCCAACTTGAAGAAATGGCTCGGAGGAAAAAGATTCACAATAAATGAGGAGGTCATCGCCGAAACAAATGCCTATTTTGAAGAGTTCCCGAAATCATATTTTTTGACCGGCTTGCAAAAGTTGGAAAAACGTTGGGCTCGGTGTATCGAGCTAAAAGGTGACTATGTTGAAAAATAAAATAACAGTTATCCCAAAAACCGATTCTTTCATTTCAATATCACGGAATTTTCAAATTGCCCTCGTATGTTAAATTTGGTTATCAGAAACAGAAAAACAGACATGGAAACAACAACAGAATTTTACCTGGACGTGAAAAAGGACCAGACTACCACCGAATCGGAACGTGGAACGTGCGCAGCCTGAGCGCTCCTGATGCTCTTATAAGTCTAGAAACAGAGGCTGAGAGGTATAGGATGGATATTATTGCTCTACAAGAAATTAGACAGCCGATAATCGGAAAACAAGATTTGGATAGTCACTCTCTATACTGTAGTGGTCATCCTTCTCGAAGAGAATTTGGAACTGGCTTTCTTGTTGGTGTACGCATACAAGAAGCCGTGATGAAATTCATCCCGGTCAGTGAGAGGATCTGTTACCTACGTGTATGCGGTACATACAACAATATTTCTCTTATTGCCGTGCATGCACCAACTGAAGCTAAGACCGTCGACGAGAAGGATAATTTCTACATAGCACTGGAAGAGGTTATGAAACAAACACCAACACGCGACTTCATTATGGTTCTTGGTGACTTTAATGGACAGGTTGGAAGAGATATCTCTTATGGAAATGTGGTGGGTCCCAAAAGCCTGCATTTGAATTTGAATGATAATGGTGAGAGAATGACTGAGTTTGCATTATCAAATAATTTGAGAATTGCCAGTACGTTCTTTCCGCATCGATCGATTCATAAGCAGACTTGGGTCTCACCGAATGGAAATACTCGAAATCAAATTGATCACGTTCTAGTAACAAAACGTTTTTTTTCGAGCGTTCTGGATGTGCGATCCTTTAGAGGTGCATACATTGGAAGTGACCACTTCCTTGTATGTGCAACGATTAGGTTCCACTCCCCAAATCCAGGCATTCCAAAATTCAATCAACGGAAACGTTTTAACATCTCATCATTAAAGAATGCTGAAACAGAAGAGAGATATCAAATCCATATTGCCGAAACATTGGAGAAATCAGAAACCATTAATGGAGACGTCGATAAGTCATGGTATTTGCTCAAAGATGCTGTTTTAAGCGCTGCTGAGGGAATACTTGGACGACCACAGAACCACTCCCAGAAGCCATGGATGGATCAAGCATGCCTTGATGCTATTCAATACAAAAGAGATTGCTATCTGAAGTGTCTACAAGGACGCAACACCAGGTCCACGAAGGATAATTATAAACTGGCAGGACAAGCCGTTACAAAGCTATGTAGACGAACGAAGAGAGAATGGTGGAAGAGACAGTGTGAGGAGATTGAAAGCTTCAATAAGGAACATCAATCGCGTAACTTCTTTCAACAGGTTAAAACCTTAAGGAAGGGCCCTCAAACTAGATCGACTGCTATTCAAAACGAAGATGGGGAGCTACAAGTAGACCTTAAAAATATTTTAGATACTTGGGCCGCTTATTTTGAGAATCTTCTCAACTTAAGTGACCAGCAACAAGTCGGGCGACGAGCAAAGCTTATTCGTGCGTCAAAGGTACATGTAGAAGAACCCACCAGAGAGGAATTCGATGCGGCGCTGTCAAAATTAAAATGCAATAAAGCACCTGCTATCGACGATATAACATCCGAAATGATTGTACATGGTGGCGAAACTCTATCCTTAAGATTGTTTGAACTTGTTCAAATGATCTGGAGGACAGAAACCATGCCACAGGACTGGAACACAGCTATGCTGATACCAATCCATAAAAAAGGTAATCGCCTACAATGTGCAAACTACAGAGGAATCGCCCTCCTCTGCACAGCATATAAGATCTTTTCCTACATTTTGCTATCCAAAATCAATCCTTTTGCTGAACAACTGTTTGGAGAATATCAGTGTGGTTTCCGGCGGGGCCGAGGTACCACCGATGCACTTTTCTCGATAAGGATGATTTTGGAAAAGTGTCGAGAGTTCAACATACCTGTGCACCAACTTTTCGTTGATTTCAGGCCGGCCTACGACTCTCTCGAACGAGAGACTCTATGGTCTGCTCTGGTGTCAATGGGAATTCCTGGTAAACTGGTATCACACTGCAAAATGACAGTACAGAACTCTCAATGCTGTGTACGAGTAGAGAACGAAATATCAAAGCTTTTTAAAGTCGACTCCGGTTTAAGAGAAGGTGATGCTATCTCTCCTATACTTTTTAATCTAGCCTTGGAATATGTGTGCCGTCAGAAGAAACTACCGACTAATAACAATATCTTGTCAATAAACTCAGTACAGATGATTGCTTACGCTGATGATGTTGTCATCCTCGGCCGAAGTGAAGCTGTTATGAGTGAGACTTTCAAGTCGCTTGAGAGTGGTGCTAGGAAAATTGGTCTGAAAATTAACTACAATAAAACAAAACATATGAATGTTTCAAGAGAGGCTGAGAAGAAAGATTTGATGTGCGGCGATGAACGAATTGAGGGAGTTGAATCTTTTAAATATTTGGGATCAATGCTTGACTCAAACAACAGCATACTTACAGATATTAAAGCTCGAATCGCTGCAGGTAATCGAACTTTCTATTCAATTAAACCTCTCCTTGGATCACCGTATGTATCAACTAACACCAAGCTCAAGTTATACAAGACATTGATTAGACCGGTTGTGATGTATGGGTCACAAACGTGGACCCTTAAACAAAATGACGAATCGCATTTATCTGTATTTGAGCGTAAGATCCTACGCAACATTTTTGGTCCACTTAAGACAGACGATGGAGAGTATAGAACCCGGTATAACTTTGAGATCAGAGACCTTCTTGAGGGTCCTGATATAATAGGTTGTATTCGTTCAAATAGGATTGCTTGGTTTGGGCATGTTCTACGAGGCGATTCACAGTCTGGAATGATTAGAAAAATGTACGTTAGTACCCCAGGGAGTGGTAGACCGCGAGGTAGACCACGACTACAATGGGAGACTGACGTAATAAACGACCTTAAAAAAATCGGCTACCATGGTAATTATGTCGCTGTTGCGAATGACCGTGGTGAATATTCAAAGCTGATTAACCTGGCAACGCTCCTACACGGAGCATGCACGCCTTAAACAAAAAAAAAAACAAAAAAACGGAATTGATATTGATATTACTGTTATATAATTATATAATGTTAAGTTTGATTTTCTTTTGAAAAGAATTTTTTTTCTTTTTTGTTAAGTTTTTGCTAACGTGATGTAAGTTTTATATGCCTATAGTTATAACTTGCTTCTCTATACAATGCAGTTTATTTAACTGCATCAAACGACCCTGTTGTCATGCTGTATCGATTGAATGAATGAATAAATGAATAAATAAATAAAAATAATGCAGAGGACCTAATCTTTCTATTTACCAATAAAATCGTTATTATGAAAACCGGAATAAATAGGATTGTACCACTCTTTGAGTGCGCACTCTCATCTTTTTTTTTTTTTTTTTTATTGGAGGGCCTTGAGACTTACAGTTCAAGTAGCACTGCGACCTGAAGGTCTATTGTGCTTACCCTGATTTTGTTATTAGTCAGTCGTCGTCTGTGTCGTTACTGGTTGTATTCTGTCATCCAAGTTGAGACTTTTAATAAAATTAATTAGCTCAATTGGAGTGACGTTTTGTGGTAATGGAAGTGTTAGTCTTCTATGACCAAGTTGGTTGTATCTGTGCCCAGAGAGTTCAGGACAGCTGCAGATGACGTGTTCCATCGTTTCCGCATCCGAGTAGCAGAATCTGCACCTGTCGGAAACAACAAGGCCTATTTTGTTAAGATGGTGGTTTAAAGGACCATGTCCAGTAACGCACCACGTTAAAATTCTTAGAGACTCTCTGTTTAAGTCGATTGTTTTTAAGGGTGAAACAGGGAGGTTACCTAGAAACTTCTTGGAGTGTACTAGTCCCTCTCTGCTTTTCCATAATTTAGCATTTTGTTCTTGTTCCATTGTTTGGATTGTGCTTTTGAGCGAACTCTTGGCCATTGGCCAGTGCATTCCAAAGCATGGTTCCGGTCCAACAAATTTTTTATTGGCACCTTGCTTTGCTAAAGCGTCAGCGATAGCATTTCCTTGTATTCCTGTGTGGCTAGGTGCCCACACAAGTGTTACTGTGTTATTACACGAGATTTTTAATAGATTTTGGTAGCATTCCCATACCAGTTTTGAATCAAAGCGCGTAGATTTTAGTGCCAAAAGTGCTGCTTGGCTGTCAGAGATAATATATATTTCAATATTTTGGTATTTTCTTTCAGCGCATAGCAAAGCGCAACTGCTAATGGCAAAAATTTCGGCTTGAAATATGGTTGTTGTGGTGCCTAAAGCAACCGTTTGTTTTGTTCTAGGACCAAACACTCCTGCTCCCGTGCCCATGTTGGTTCGAGAACCATCTGTGTACCAGATGCTGGCGTTATGTGGCAGTGACCGTATGTAGTTTTTAATAAGATCTCTGGCCAATATCTTGACATCAAAGTGCCTATCTAAATCTATTGTTTTTGGCATACAATCCGAAATATGGTATGTATGCAGTTCTGCTTGTAATTCAGAAAGGATTTTAAGGTGTCCAGTTAGATTACCCGTCTTAAACCCTTCTGTGAGCTGCAGTCTATGAACGCTCAACACCGCTACAGATTTAACATGTAGGTGCAATGGAGAAAGCTTTAGAAGAATCTCCATTGCTGACGTTGGCGTGGTTTTGAAAGCACCTGTGGCACTAAGACAAACAAGCCTTTGTATTTTTGTAAACATATTTTGAGCAGTTATTTGGCGCGTTTTAGGCCACCAAACTAAAGCTGCATATGTTAGAATTGGTTTTATAATACTTTGGTGCAACCAAAGTATCATTTTTGGGCTAAGACCCCATGTTTTCCCAAACAGGTTTCTGCATGTGAAGAAAACTTTGTTTGCCTTATCAGAGATATATTTCAGGTGTGGGTTCCAAGTTAGTTTGCTATCCAGGATCACACCTAAATATCTAACCTCTTTTGATGTTTGTATTGGATCGCCGTTTAGAACAGGAGAAACGAAATTGAAGTTTCTCCTGTTTGTGAAAACGACAATGCATGTTTTTTGTGGGTTGATCGACAGTCCTAATCTGTTGCACCACTTTGATACAATATTAAGAGCTGTCTGGGTTCGACCAGCGACAATGGAGTCATGTTTCCCTCTAACCATGACTGCCAAGTCGTCGGCATAGCCTACAGTGTTGAAGCCGGAATCATTTAGCTTAGTGAGGAGATCATCAGCCACCATTAGCCAAAGCAGCGGAGAGAGCACGCCCCCTTGCGGGCAACCTCTAGATGCAGTAACAGTCACTGAATAATCACCCAGTGTAGCCGTTATCTTCCGACTCTGTAGCATCTTGATAATCCACGCAATGATAAGCGGGTTTATATTTTTCTTTGTGGCCATTTCAATGATAGCATTGAAGTGGACATTGTCAAAGGCTCCTTGTATGTCCATAAATGTACAAACAAGTGCCTCCTTATAGTTTAGGGTGCTCTCAATTTCTTTCACCATTTTGTGCAACGCCGTTTCAGTAGATTTCCCAGTCTGATAGGCGTGCTGGCTAGAGTTGAGAGGGTTTTGTTTCATACATGACGGATGTGATAATCCAACATCTTTTCCATTGTTTTTAATAGAAAAGATGTAAGACTTATGGGTCTGTATGATTTGGCTTCATTTGGTTTTTTTCCTGGCTTGGGTATAAAAACAACTCTGGTTTCTCGCCATATCTGAGGAATGTAAGCAAGGCGAAAGTTTGCTTTGAACAAACGCATGAGGTATGGAAGAATGATTGTTAGACCCTTTTGCAGAAATACCGGAAAAATTCCATCACCTCCTGGAGATTTATACGGACCGAAGGATTCTATAGCCCATCTCGCTTTGTTGGGGGTGAAAATTGTGTTGGTTAAATGATCTGCATTACTTTTAGTTGCAGGATCTAGAAGACGTACGTCTTCGTTGGCATTATCTTCCGTGCTCCATTTTATTGAGCCCGGAAAGTGGGTTTGAAGTAAAGTATCTAGTGTCTCAATACAGCTGGTGGTATACGTACCACTTGGTTTGCAGATTGAGCCTAGAGGGTTTGTGTGATCAGACGACATCAATTTTTGGAGTCGAGCTGCAGCAGGCAGATTATCTATCGTATTGCAGAGCTCTTTCCAGCTATTTCTTTTTGATTGTCTGAGTTCTTTATTATAATTGGTTAGAGCTACTCGGTACTCTGTCCAATTATTTGTTGTTTTTGCTCTGTTAAAGAGCTTGCGAACTTTATTCCTTTTCCTCTCCAAGTTACCATTCCACTAAGGTACATCTCTGCATCTTTTGGATTGAGTTATTGGAGTATTAAGGTTGTATGCTTCAGTGATAATTTCTTGTAAATTATTTGCTGCAGAGTCAAGCTCAAATGTAGAGTTGATACTGCTGCAACTATTTACATTATCATGAAGATATGTTGTGTAAAGTTCCCAGTTGGTTTTTCTTGGGTTTCTAAAGTACTGGATGCTCTTCGGGTAGTGTTCTATGTTGAAACATATATAAGCATGATCAGACATAGAAGCTTCCTTCGAAACATGCCAGTTCTTAATATGGTTAGTAGCGTTTATGTTAGTCAAAGTAAGGTCAAGGAGTTCGCCTCTGATTGCGTTTCTAAAGGTAGGCTCACTACCTTTGTTTGCAATAAACATATTGTTTGTATACAAAAATTGAAGCAGACGCTCGCCTTTTGTGTTAATGTTGCTACTTCCCCACACGGTGTGATGAGCGTTAGCATCACACGCTATTATGAGGTTATAGTGGTTATTGTTGCAATACTTGATGAGTTTCTCTACCACTTCTCGTGGTGTCTCGTCCTCATCCCCCGGGAAGTATGCAGAAGCTAAAATGAATTTACGAAATCCACCTTGAGGAAGATGAATTTCTATCTGGACCGTTGTAAGATCTCTACAGATAAATTCATTCAACGGAAATATTTTCAGATGTTTGTTGAAAAGAATCGCGGTTCGCGGTCTTTCCACATCTGAGAAATAGATCAGTTTTTTATTTTTGTTTGACGATAGACCTTTTATTCTTTTACTGTCTGCCCATGGCTCCTGTATAAATGCAAGATCGTGAGCATCCTGTTCAATTGGTTCAAATTAACTGAGGCCATTTCTGATCTGTGCAGATTAATCTGAACGCAACTTAATTTAGGTACTAGAGATTTTTGTGTATATCGTACAGGTCTTCTGTCTGACTTAGAGTAAGCTGGTGAATCAGACATTACCATAGAGTCAGACATGGTGTGTGTACTATCCGAATTAGGATAAGCTGATAAATCAGGCATGATCCTAGAGTCAGACATGGCATGTGTGCTGTCTGGTTTAGAATAAGCTGATAAATCAGGCATGATCCTAGAGTAGGACATGGTGCACAGTTTTGTTGTTGGTTTATGTGATGCGTTTGGAGAAGCATCGCTCTCATCTAAAACTTTATAGTTTTCCATACAATATTTATGGAGAAAGTAGGGAGGTACATTGATCAGCCACAACAGAGCCCTGTGCTGTGGTAAGGCTATTGAAACTGGAGGGCGCCCGGTATCCAGAGTTCCGTACTAATAATCAAGCACCCCCTTGACCATGCTAAGCTTTCGGCGTACGTGTCTCACCTTAGCTTTGGGTTTTGGACTTGATCTTGGCTTCGATTCTCACCGAGGACCTAACGGCATGGGTGACCCTACCGTTGTAGCTCCTAAGATCACTGAGTCTACTGAGCCCCATCACTGCGTCAAAGTGCCAAATCCATTAGATGGGGCACTCTCATCTTAGATTTGCAGTAACGAAACTCACCGTATGTTTGCCGGCCTCTTGGATAGCTGCACAACCAGCTCTTTATCAAGCCTGGCAGATTAGTATTAAATATATCATTCAGTAGTGCAGCGTAAGACACTGTGTCGAATGCTTGAGATAAGTCGAATGCAACTAAGATTGTTCTAGGCCAGGGTTGTTTTTGGTTCATGCCATCACTTATTTGTTTTTGGATCTTGGGAAGAGCGGTAGTTGTACTATGTGCTGTCCTAAAGCAATGTTGGTGTGCCGCCAAATTGTAAGATCCGGTTAACCGAGGTAATAGAAGCGCTTCAATAATTTTTACGACCGTCTGTCATCATTCAAAACTTCAGATAGAATTTTGTACTGAGACCTAGGTCTTAAAATTATCTATGTGTTTTCTTATGACCGTCTGTCATCATTCAAAACTTCAGATAGAATTTTGTACTGAGACCTAGGTCTTAAAATTATCTATGTGTTGTGATAAATATTGTAATTTGTGTCACACAAAAAAGCTACCATAGAACTGATTAAAACCTAATAACTATTATCATAAAAAGAGATTGTTCGATTACCAATTTTGCCGGAAATTTTATTACATGGATAATATTGACTAGCTCACTGAAGCTTTTAAGCTAGATGGTGAATTATGGCGTTGTGATAAGTTCTTCTGACTCTTCATCCGAGATGTTCAAAATTATACTATTGAGATTAAGTGTTTGTGAAGGCTCATTGGCCAGTAGTGCAGTAAAAATGTCTAAATACTTTGATGTGTCATTGGAAAGTGTTAAGATTAATCAATTGAACTTGTTAAAGGACTTTGATGAATTAATAAATAAGGTTCCTAATCTCAGGACATAAAAAATTGAATATCAATGATTTAGATCTTGCTGCTATCAAGTGTAATGTAGCTATCCTATCCCGGGATGTGGCTGTCACAAATAGGAAATTGAGCCAAGATAACTTCGTATTTTCACTGAAAGATGTTGATTATTGTAACCAGAAACCACTAAGGAATCTCAAGCGAAATGTCATCCTTATATCATTTATTCCCAGCTCTATTCGTCATCTACTGTCGATATCTTCAGAATCCCTGAACATTGAGTTATGGCTCTGATTCACCCGTTTACTTCTTGTGTTTGTGTTGTGGTAGATGGTTTTTATTTCAGTTTTAAGTAAAAAGCCTTGGTTTATTAATTGATAGCAGAATTGCTCCTATTCATTTCGTGATTCAGCCTATCAATCTGTGTGAGTTTCATTGTGTAAACTCTAACTTGCCTGCCTATCTTATTTGCGAGTGCGGATTGTTTCCTTTTCTCCCTAGTAAGCAGAGATGCATTAGAGGATTTATTTGATCGGGGCTGCACCCTTTGATGCAAGTCTTTTAGTTTTACCAAGTATAACTAACAACGAACTGGGTATTTGCAAAGCATCTACTGATAGCTAAAACGAGTAGTAGGTCCATAAACTTGAAAAAACACAATAAAATTGTTGGAGGGTTTTACAATATATATTTTAACACAAAAATCTTTAGATTAATCCCACGAAAATCACTTTGCGAGTGATCAGGGTGGTTTTTGTAAATCAGACTTTGAAAGTAGTGTAAATTTATATTTGAACCCTTTTCTAAAATATACCTCTAGAATTTAAAATGTGGACTTTGTCACAAGTAATCTGTTGTATACGTCAACACCAAATAGTAATAGAAAACCACCCCCATGCGCTCAAGGGATTTTCCATATCATAAAATCCAAACAAAAAAAATGTTCTCCATTTTTAGGAGCATTTGGGCAGCGACTAGATTGGACCATTTACTTTATTTTATGCAATCGCTGTCAATTCTCCCCATGTCTACTAACACAATTTTCTTCCAACTCATTGCTGGGCTTCCAATCCTTATTTTATTTTACGGATTCCACTTTAGTGATATCCTTGTGACATCTTCGGCTGGTTTTCTCAATGTGTGTCCTATCCATATCCACTTCTTTCTTATATCGGTCTCAATGTCTATCTGCTCTATTTGTCGTAGTAGTTCGTCGTTACTGATTTTATTAGGCCAGAAGCATTTGATCATTCCTTTTAAGCATCTGTTTACAAAACAGTTATAGTTGGTTGATACACCGATACTGAGCATTCGCAGATTTCTTTTTCTGTACAGGACAGACGCATTCCAGACCTGCCGTTAATGCAGTGTTTAATATCTTCTCCAGTTCCATCTGCTTTCGCTACAACAAAACCAAGGTACACAAATTTATAGACATCCTCGACCTGTGTATTGTTGATGCTGATTGGTGTACTTATATTGGTCTCTTATAGCCTGTTTTTCTGATCTTGATTTTGAGACAAACTTATTTCGGAAGTTCTATTTTCTGCTGCATATCTTTGTGTGTAAGATTTTACATAACGCTGTAGTATACTATTAGATAGTATATAGCCTCGTCTCACGTCTTTGTTGTTGTAGTTCTGTTTCCAGTATCCTGGCACATTTCTCTGATTAGATGAATTATTTTCTTCGAGATGCCTATTTCGGGAAGTGATCTCCAGATAGCGCGTTAATGGAATCAAATGCCCGTTCGAAGTCCACAAAGAGACGTGGTTGGTAAATTGAAACCACTCCATGCGCTCTGATAACATATATGTAATCCCAAGCCTATGTAGATCACACCGAGTATTCGTCTTTGATAAGATTCGCTGGAGCGAAGGCATCTATACCTTTTGGAGATATTCTAGGGACATATTTAAATTGTTTTAACAAAAATCCACGAATGTTCGATACAGATAATTACCAATACTTGTGAGATATCATGTTTATAATTAAATTCAAAATATTCCCAATTTATAAATTAATGCTTTAAAGTGTAAAAACCCGGAATATTAAAATTAAACCTAAGTCTCAATAATTTAGTAATTAATATTTAAATTCTAATTAATATGACGTTATTTTTAAACATCTGAATTAAGCGGTTGATTATTGATTATGCTAATACATTATAGTATTTTGAAAAGATAAGATAAAAACTATTTTAAACCAAGAAGTTGGACCAATATTCGTAGTTAAAAGATAAGAAAATCGTAACATTCACAACATAAGAAAAATTAGAATAATATTAGAAACACAGAGTATTTTACCTCATTGTGTTGCTATATGTATAGACAGCAAATAAAAATGTTTACATAAAATTATCTTACCGAGATCTTCGTGCTAAGGCTTCTTTAAAAGTATGTAAATCAGTATCAGCTGTATTTTGACTATTAGTTATGTGGGGCATTGAGCCATATTGCACTACGTGTGTTTCAGGTTTTGGGGAAGAGCTAAAATACAATATTTTTAAATTTTTCGTTGATTATAACAAATTTATCGTTTATACCGTGATACTCTAGCGTTTAACGGTGGTGGTGGTTTACCAGCTAAATATGATAATAAGTCTTCTCGTCGAATATATCGTCGTCTTTTGCTTCTTGCCCAGTCTGCTAGCTCTCGTGTTCTTCTTTGATAACCACATTGCACAGCCACATCTCCAGTTCTTCTCAAACCTTCACAAGAATCTACACAATATTTCCAAAATAAAAAACATTTTCCTTGAAATGAATCATATCTAGACATACCTTTATACAATGTTGTAATTGTCCCAGCAGCTGTTTGAAACGGTAACCAAAGTGCTCCAGTATCATTTGTATTGTAACGATCTGTAATGGTAACACTATCATTAACTATCATAAAAAACATGACTCCATTTTGATAAGCATTTTTTGTAATATAAATCTTCCATTTTTTTGTCGTATTAGTAATACTATAATGTCTTACAAAAGTATGCTTCACAATTAAAATGTATATTTTCATTGCTGACAATCGTAAAATGATCGGTTAATTTATCATAGAATTTATTCAAGAATTACTTAAGGGGAGTATGACTTGAATCACAATTAAATAAGAGATATGATTTCACAGTTTGATTAAACGAAACATCTTAATATAAATCAATAAATTAGTTTAATATATAAAAAATAAAAACAAAATCAAAATGTCCGACGACGACATTTCAACCTTGTCCTTGATCAAAAACCCATCCTGTTTATAGGGAAAATCATTTAAACATCTTCAACAATATCTAATTTACCTTTGTACAACTGTGTAATGGAAGTTGCTGATTCTTGAAATGTGCCCCAGACTTTTCGAATTGAATTCTCTCTTTCTGTCAAAAATTCTTGCTCATAATTTGGTTGATTATCAATTGCTCGAATATAATCTTCTTCGATTTTTTGTATCCAACTTTCATCATTTTCCGTTTGCATTATATTTTAAGTTAAATGTTATTTCGAATAACAAATAACTTAAGATGCTTATTGTAATAAAATTAAAATGCAAGAAATATTTGGACAATAAGCAAATTATAGAAAATTTTTAAACAATAAATCACTTCGACACATGAATAGCAGACAATGGATTAATTTTAAGACTTTTTCAGTTGGTACAACTTTTTATTATTTAGAACACATGATTGTGTTGTCTGATGTAAAATTTGGATACTCTGGTGTTTAATAGAAAAAGGTTAAGCAAGTGAAGGAATTCATTTTGAAATATGGCAGTTTTTATATTTTTGTGTTTAAGTTTCATTAAAACTATTTTATTTTTATTTGAAAACATTATAGTAGTTGAGAAATGTCGTTTTGACAAAAAAGTGATTTAAAGCAACTGTCAGATCACTTTTTTTTGCATTTCGTATTCTTTTTGTACAAACAAATACGTTTACACATCTGTCAAATTAGTAAACAAACAAGACGCCATTTATTTATTATTATTTTTTTAAAGTGGAAAAGTTAAAAATAAAATAAATGTTTTGTTTAAATCGTGTTTTAAATTAAAAATTAATAAAAAATTATTTAATTAAATACTATTAATTACAAAAACATTCAATGACAGTTCACACACAACTACAGAACTAGATCAAACTTTTTCATATTCGTTTTATCTTTTATAAGAACTGAATCTAAAAAATTATGGTGCAAATTATGAAACTTTTTGCAATCCATACAAATCTAGTTTCGAACCAATGAGAAAATTTTAAGCTTCAAAAAAGTTTATCATTCTTATCAGGGCTAGCCAACTAGATAAACTCTACCAAAAAATGTCAACGCTAATGAATATAAACCAAAAATTAGGTTACAACTCTAGCGAAGTGTAAAAGCAAAAAATTTACATAAACATACATTTAATAAATTCAGGTTTAGTCAATTAATTGTTTGTTATACTCTAGACATTCTAGTATTGAATAACAAACTTGTATCGGTGAGAAGAAGATGACTAGTCTTCACTAGTGTCTATTAACACATGATCAACAATTAATTCAGTAAATTATTTGTGATATAACATCACCACGATGGAAAATCTCCCATCAAGAATAATATAAGTTTACTTATATAAAATAAGAATAAATAATTTACTGAATTAATTGTTGATCATGTGTCAATAGACACAAGTGAAGACTAGTCATCTTCTTCTCACCGATACAAGATTGTTTGTTATTCAAAATTAAATTTGTTATAGAATGAGCTCGCTAATACAAATGTTTACATTAATGCAAGTATGAATGAAAAGAGGTGTGGCCTATTCATGATGTACGTACTACGTAATATTGTTTTCTAGAAAGTACAGTGGATTAGCAGAAGTTTCTACTTATTTATTTTTGGATATAAGTAAGCGAACAAAATATCAGATAGTCAGTTTTAATTTTGCAATTAAAAGTGTTTACAAATATTCGCAAGTATAAGGAATAATCAGGTGGTACTTGAGCCTGGGTACTAATAGTGAAAGAATTTGAACCTAGTGGAATAGTAAATACAGATTTTACGATTCCGAATATCATTGATTCAAATTGTGGAAAAGCGTTAAAATTTATCGTACATAAATTGGAGACCCTAGAATTTATTGTAATTACAACCGGAAGCTGCTGTAATTTGTAGACAAATAAAGTTTGAGATTTTGTTAACCAGAGATCCGTCTTTTTACTGTCGTATTTGCTCAATAATCGAAAAGAACCGACGCAGAGTAGTTACAATATGTTTTAAATTATTTAAGTTAATTAAATTAATTGTTTTAAATAAATATAAATATCTCATATAGATTATATAGAATAAATTATATTATATAGAATAAAAAAATAATTAAAATTTATTTTTTGCAATTTAAAAAACTTAAAATTTATATTTAATTTTTGCAATTTAAAAAGTTTTACAACACATGTCTAGCGATTATGTCTCGCAGTTTAGTAATTTATCATTCAATCGTACTCTCCGTTTACTGCAAAAATTTCCAGATAAAGATTTGATTTTGAATATAGGTCGAAACATTTTTGTCTCTTCTTAGAAATAGGGTCAACATAAACGATTTTATGAATCAAATCAACATAACGTAAAATAATCGAATATTCTAATATTTTCTCAAGGTTTCTTGAAAGTGATGTAGAATTATCTAGAAGTATTGCAGAAGGTATATAAGAAAATTACCTCTTGCAGTTTAGAATTAGTTTATTTTAAACCTGCGATAGTGATGTTAAAATTATAAAAGTGATCTTTAAATTTGTGAATAAAGTTTTAAGTTTTATTGAGTAGAAATATTTTGTGTATTATTTTAAACGTTCTATTACTGGAAATTTGTACAATTAACCGTTGGAGTTTCGGAAGCTGGTGGAAGAATATTCTAGTTTGGAATATTGTTTGCTGTATTGTTTTCCTGTTGTTGTGAAACAATTAAGGTGTTGAATACTTAATAAAACCTGGTGTTTGTGCTTACTAATCAGTGATCGAACTGAGAAAGAGATTGGGAATTACGTTTATCGAATTGAGAGTAAGGCCAATTCGAAGGAAGTTTGGAAAAACGTAACAATATTCATTTTTATATTTAAAATAATCAAAACATATCATATAAAAATTTGCGTCTATCAACACCTTAGAAAGCATGTTGTTGTGGGACCTTGTTCTTAAAAGTTTTTTATGTGTTGTTGTGACACACCTTGTAATTTCTACTACCAAACACATTTTATTTAAAAAAAATTGCGTATCATCAAAGAATATCCCATAACTTACTTTTAGAGTAAGGGATGGTATCGTTGATTGAAAATACTTCATCTGCCAGCACCCCTAAGATATCACTTTGGATAATGAGATTGCACTGCTACTGCCAGTGGTATACGGTATCTCAAGATAACTTATATGCCAATAACATGGACTAAAGTACGCGTGGTTTTCATACCCATAGATCAACAATTTTAAATTTTACAAATCTTCCAGCGGAAAGCTAAGTAAATTCATTGGTATTAATGCCCATTGTTGCCGTTTGCAAATCACTTTCGGTTAAGTGCCACCATTTATAATTATTTTATTTATCATGATTGCCAATTGCCATACATGTTTAATCATACATTAGCTATATACTTTTTTGTATAGAATTTATGCGATTTCCATCTCGTAATTGTGAGCTTTAAATCGACATAATCGATGTTATCAAGTATCAAGTTACAAGTATTAGGTCTTCACTTAATTTTAGAAACATGTATTACATACAATTCCAAACCGACAACATATTTAGTTCCAATGATTTGTTCCAAAATTCCAATACATATAATTTTGATACACAAATGTAATTGTTTCAGGTTATACTATCTTTCTTATGTTATTTTTAATATCATAAAAATTATGTTCAACAAAAAAAAACATTGAACAAAGCAAACTACCATTTAAAAGGATAGTTAAATAAAAAGCAAATTAAGTGTACACAACATCTTCCCAAATTTTCATGATGATTAATGTATTAATGCATAAAGGACAAACAGACATACTTTCAATTTTGTATTTATTCAATATTTATTTTGCATAATGACTCGAATGCAAATTGCAAAAGACAGTAGCAATATAACTTTAAAAAACTGCATTATAGATCAATTTTTTATAATTCGTGAAAAGAAATTCTTACGAATTCATGAATAAATAAAAATAATTTTAATGGTATTTAATAAAAATTAAAAAAAAAACAATAAAAAATATGTACCACACCAGGAATTGAACTCACGACCAACGTGGTCATGGTGGTCATGGTGGTCATAGTGGTTATGGTGGTCATGGTGGTAATGGTGGTCACGGTGGTCATGGTGGTCATGGTGTTCACGGTGGTCATGGTGGTCATGGTTAATGGTGGTAATGGTGGTCATAGTGGTCATGGTGGTCACGGTGGTCATGGTGGTCATGGTGTTCACGGTGGTCATGGTGGTCATGGCGGTCATGGTGGTCATAGTGGTCATGGTGGTTATGGTGGTCACGGTGGTCACGGTGGTCATGGTGGTCATGGTGGTCATGGTGTTCACTGTGGTCATGATGGTCATGGTTTTCATGGTGGTCATGGTGGTCATTGTGGTCACAGTGGTCATGGTGGTCACGGTGGTCACGGTGGTCACGGTGGTCATTGTGGTCACGCTGGTCATGGTAGTCATGGTGTTCACGGTGGTCATGATGGTCATGTTGGTCATGGCGGTCATGGTGGTCAAGGTGGTCAAGGTGGTCATGGTGGTTATGGTGGTCATGGTGGTCATAGTAGTTATGGTGGTCATGGTGGTAATGGTGGTCACGATGGTCATGGTGGTCATGGTGTTCATGGTGGTCATGGTGGTCATGGTGGTCATGGTGGTCATGGTGGTCATGGTGCTCATGGTGGTCATGGTGGTCATGGTGGTTAACGTGTCACGGTGGTCACGGTGGTCATGGTGGTCACGGTGGTCATGAAGGTCATGGTGTTCACGGTGGTCATGATGGTCATATTGGTCATGGCGGTCATGGTGGTCGTGGTGGTCAAGGTGGTCATGCTAGTCATGGTGGTAATGTGGTCACGGTGGTCATGGTGGTCATGGTGAATTGGAGTGTATCAGAGATATATACGAAGATATATACTCACCAAACAATTGGTTATCAATAAACGGCGTTTTTTTTCCTAAGCCTTATCTTCCCAATTTCCTAGAAGTTCTAAATAGTAGAAAAATGAAGTTCTAATAAAGAAATTTCACTTCTTACCTGTGTACTCTGGTACACACACTACTTTTTTGTTCTTCAAAAATGCATATTAAAAATGGTAACGCGAATATATGAATTTCACCTCATACAAAATTGCATAACGTGGCTAAAAAGGTTTTCACTTCAAAAATATATTACTAGACAATTTTTTCGTTCTATGAAAATATTTGTTGCTTTATATAGAAAAACCCACCCTTCCCTACGGTCAATGGGTTCTGCTTTGCCAACGTTAAAATCTGGTCATCTTACGTTGAGGGCAACTATTTATCGGACGCACTTGCTAACCATGGGACTGAACTAGATCTTTTACAAGAAATGGAAGCTCTAAGCGGGTCGTTTGTCTCTCTAAAAAAACTAGCTTATGACAGGGGTAAATGCGTAACCTATAGGGCAATGGTCGAACACCATTACCGGCAAGACAAGCAGGCAAATCTTTCCCAGACTAGACCTGCAGCGTCCAAAAGAACTTATTTCCTTGAGTAGGCAGAATATTAGATCATTTTTTAAGTCATTACTGGTTACAGGATCCTTGGAGAGCACCCAAGTGCTGATTGTAGGAGCAGGATGAGGATCACGAGGAACCAGCGTTTCATTTACTTTGCACGTGTCCAGCATTACCCCATTCTACGGCAAACTCATTTTGGAACACACATATCTAAAACTCTCACCGACCATGTTTAATTTTAAAATCACGCAAACACTTAGCTTCATTAGAAGCTCCAAACGGTTCGAGTAGGGAACGAGATTCTTTGGTATCACAGCCGACGTATTTTGGTCTTAGTATGTCGTCCTGATGTTGTGTTTAGGTGACAGTCACATTGCAACCTAACCTAACATAAATAACCTAGTAAAAAAAATATAAATGACTATAAATTTGAAAATTAACCTCAAATTGACACACCCGTTATGTATTAAAAGAATGAAAGAAAAACGGTAAATTTATTAATTATTTTACTCAGCAATATTATAGGGCCAGGTCCACCCTAGAAAAATGCCCTAGTTACGCCAATGCGTATTTTCACTTTAAATGGAAATAAAACTGCCACATAAAACACGTGAGTAGCACGTAGTTTTCTTGTAAACAATTTTAAGTAAAATGTTTACTTTTTTGCATTCATTTACTTTGTTTCGTAAAATGTTTACTGATATGTATATTCGGTATATTTTATACTATTAATGTTTGGCGTTGTCATATGAAAAATTGTAAACTTTTTACATATTACTTCGGTCTGAAAGACCTAAGTATTACATTCATGAGCCAAAGTGAAATTCTTACTCCCACTTTTTTTGCCATTGCTTGACGTTTAAGGACCTACTGATTCTGAAAAAGCAAAAAAAAAATGTATGTCTGTCTGCCAGCCGGCCGTCCTTCATTACCTACGCTGCAGGGAAAACCGCTGGAGGGATTTCAAAAATTTTTTTTCTAAAAACAGGTATGCTCAAGGGACAGGTACGAAAGGACCCTGTGTTCAATAACTGTACCGAAAGTGTGTCAAAAAATCATTAAGTGTGCCAAAAATAGCAAACTTTCGTATTTTTTGCTTAAAAAACGTTCATTTTAAGTGATTACGAGTAGGAACATTGAATTTGGAGAAATATTGATGGTCGGGATTGGTATGTGAGATCAAAAACTAGATTATTGCATTATAAGTTTGTCAAAAAAATGTTGTCAAGTGTGTCAAAATAAAGATTTTTATTTATTTTTTTACCCAATTTTTTGGAAAAAAAATAAAATTAAAAATTTGTATGACATGATATTTTGTTATTATTATAGAGAACTATGGCATTATAAGTTTGTCAAAAAATAATGTGAAGTGTGTCAGAAAACGATTTTATTTATTTTTAGCCAATTTTTTGGAAAAAAAAAATATAGCTGTTTTTATGACGTACATAAATGTAATTTAAAAATGAAATTGGACATGGAAATTTTTGAATTTGTTATAGTTTTTGAAATATTTTTGGAATTTTGAAAAAGATTGTATTTTTGATTTTGTAATAATTTTTGCAATATTTAAATAATTTTGGAAGAATTTTAATTTTTGATTTTGTTATAATTTTTGAAATATTTTTAGAATTTTGAAAAAAAAAATAGAATTTTTTTATAATATTTTTAGAAAAGTTTCAATTTTTGATTTCGTAAGAATTTTTGGAATATATTTCGGATTTTTGAAAAATTTTAAATTATTGATTTTATTATAATTTTTGTAATTTTGAAAAAAGTTACAATTTTTGATATTGTTATAATTTTTGCAATATTTATAGAATTTTGAGAAAAAATAAAATTCTTTTATTTATAATTTTAGAATTTTGAAAAAAGTTTCAATTTTTGATTTTGTAAGTATTTTTGGAATATTTTAAAAATTAAAAATTTTTCATTTTATTATAATTTTTGGAATTTTGAAAAAAGTTACAATTTTTGCAATATTTTTAGAATTTTGGAAAAAGTTTTAATTTTTGCTATATTTTTGAATTTTGAAAAAAAAATAGAATTTATATATTTCTAGAATTTTGAAAAACATTTTAATTTCTGATATTGTTATAATTTTTACAATATTTTTAGAATTTTGGAAAAGGTTTGAATTTTAAGAATTTTTGGAATATTATTGGATCTTAGAAATTCTAAAAATTATAATAAAATCAAAAATTTAAACTTTTTCAAAATTCAGAAAATATTCCGAAAATTCTTACAAAATCAAAAATTGAAACATTTTCCTAAATTCTAAAAATATATATAAATTCTATTTATTTTTCAAAATTCTAAAAACAACAAATATTAAAACTTTTTTCAAAATTTCAAATTACTTCGGTCTGAAAGAACTAAGTATTACATTCATGAGCTTAAAGTAAAATTCTTACCCCCACTTTTTTGGGCATTTCTTGACGTTTTAGGACCTACTGATTCTAAAAAAGCCAAAAATCTATGCCTGTCTGTCGGCCAGTCGGCCATCACAACCGATGAAATCTAGAAAACCGCTGGACGGATTTGAAAATTTTTTTTCTAAAAATAGGATTACTCAATGAGAAGAGCTGAAAGGACGATGTGTTCGATAACTGTACCGAAAGTGTGTCAAAAACTCGTCAAGTGTGTCAAAATAAGGAAATTTGCATATTTTTTGCTTAAAAAACTTTCATTTTAAGTGATTACGAGTAGGAAGATTAAATTTGGAGAAATCTTGATGGTTGGGATATGTATGTGAGACCAAAATCTAGATTATTGCATTATAAGTTTGTCAAAAAAAAGTTGTCAAGTGTGTCAAAAGAAAGTTTTTTGTTTATTTTTTTACCCAATTTTTTGGAAAAAAATAAAATTAATAATTTGTATGCCATGAAAATATATTATTATTATAGAGAATTATGGCATTATAAGTTTGTCAAAAAAATAATGTCAAGTGTGACAAAAAGTGATTTCATTGATTTTTTTAGCCAATTTTTTGGGAAAAAAATGTAGCTGTTTTTATGACGTAAATGTAATTGAAAATGAAATTGGAAAGAAATTGAAAAATGAAAATGGAATTGAAATTTTTGAATTTGCTATAGTTTTTGAAATAGTTTTGGAATTTTGAAAAAAGTTTGTATATTTGATTTTGTTATAATTTTTGCAATATTTTTAGAATTTTGGAAAAAGTTTTAGTTTTCGATTTTGTAAGAATTTTTGTCATATGTTTGGAATTTTGAAAAATTAAAAATTTTTGATTTTATTATAAGCTTTAGAATTTTGAAAAAAGTTTCAAGTTTTGATTTTGTAATAATTTTTGGAATATATTTAGAATTTTGAAAAAGTTTGATTTTGTTATAATTTTTACAATATTTTTCTAATTTTGAAGGAAATATGAATTTGTGATGTTGTATTATTTTCTCGAATCGCTAAATTGAAGGTTTTTCAATAATTTGCTGAAAATGTAAATGAAAATGAAATTGGACATGGACATTTATGAATTTGTCATAGTTTTTGAAATATTTTTGGAATTTTGAAAAAGTTTCAATTTTAGATTTTGTAAGAATTTTTGGAATATTATTAGAATTTAGAAAAAGTTTAAATGTTTGATTTCATTCTAATTTTTGGAATATTTTTAGAATCTTGAAAAAAATAGAATTTTTGAATTTTAAATACATAATTTTAGAATTTTAAAAAAAAGTTTCAATTTTTGATTTTGTAAGAATTTTTGAAATATTTTTGGAATTTTAAAAAATTTTAAATTTTTGATTTTTGATTTTGTTATAATTTTTGCAATATTTTTAGAATTTTTGAAAAAAGTTTTAATCTGTGATTTTGTAATAATTTTTGAAATATTTTTAGAATTTTGTTTGAAAAAAGTTTGAATTTTTTATTTTACAATATTTTTGGAATTTTGAAAGAAATATGAATTTGTGATTTTGAAATATTTTCCCGAAACGCTAAATGGAGAGGTTTTTGAGTAGTTTGCTGATTGTATGATCTTTTCACTAAATTATGTTATTTTATGATCTATTATAAGTTTCCGACAACGTATTGATGTTTCATGTTAGTTTGGTAATACATATCTAAACAGAAATAAAAAATACATGTACTTTAACAAAAAGTCATGTTTATTATACATCGCTTCCCAAAACTAAAAATCATGTCCTCATAAAAGTTTTTTACCGAAAACTATATCAAAATCCTTAATCCAGACCGAAGTCTTGATATCACAGAGCTTGAGATTTCAGCCCCTCCATATTTTTATTATTTTATTTCAAAAGAATAAACTGAATTTATACATTTTCGACTACTTTATTTTTATTTTTACCCGGTATCGGCACTGTCGGGTACCGTCGGCTAGTGAAAAAATTAAACACCGGGTATTTCAAAATTGGACCGGGCAAGCCGGGTAATGGGTAATTGCCGTATACTCGGTGCATACCTAATAAGAATATCCGACTGATTATTATTTCATTACGCACTCGTGCGTTATAAATATATTACGTTATTATTATAATATTACTTTAAAATTAAATTATAAATTTTAATCTATATTAAAAAAAGTTCAAATAAAGTGAAATAAGATGAATGTAAATATTTCAAACCTACAAATCATTATTTACGTTAACACGACTTTGATATTTTTATTGTCAGGAACAAACAAAAAAAATCTAGCACAGTGCAAGTTTGTTTCATAATACAACATAATTTGTGTTAAACATCCTTTTTGTAACAAGATAATAATATTAAAAAAAAAATCCTTTACATTTAATAAAAGTTTAATATTTTTCCTCTGAAAAACATATATGAAAAATAATGAAACTTAAAATGTCATCGTAGATGTTTTGTAGGAGAAAGTTTTTCGGAAAGTTTTAATTAGTATTTAGAATTTTAATTTTACTAAAATTATTTAATTATCCAACATCTGTATCCGTTTAATTTTCCAGAATTATAGTATTATTCTATTGAAAATATAAAAGAAATTTAAATTTAATTATACGTATATAGATATAATTATATTTAAAAGGATAATATTACATGTGTATGGATATATAATATATTCTGATAGCATAGGGTAAATGAATTATTATTGTTAGTTATTGTTGATGACATGAAACAGTTTTATCGTAATTCCTAATTTGTTTCAACGTGGATGATTCAAACCGCTTGTATGAATATTAAATCGACCAATTTTTTTAATAGCAAAACATATCTACCAAGGTGGAGAAAGCCGGTGGTAATTCAACTGGAATAGAGAAAGCTCTTCTTTAAAACGAACAAGAAAAAATGGCCGATTTGGCATTCGAACTTCCTCGCTCAAGCTTAATATTCTGGAGATGAGAATTTAGTGAGACAAGTGCCAATACAGTTTTCTCGTGCCAAATTACTATTGAACGTATCCAGTCTCAAGCTCCATAATTCCAACTGGTTAAATAGCTTTATAATATGCCCAATCCTACTGAATGTGTTTTTGTGCGTTACAAACAGCCAGAAAACAACATTTTAAATTGAGTTTTAAATTTTTAACCATAACCTAAATTGGTTCAAATTTTAAAATGTAGACAAGTTTTGGCACACTGCATGACACCTATACACACCTAATGATTCATATGAGAATACTGTTACATACATGAACTAGGTCAAAAATAAAATTGTTTTGGGATAAGTCTGAGCAAAGTTGCTGGTCAGTATAATTGGTTTGAACGGCGGTGAGGTTGGTGATTTCAGTAATGGATTACGTTTCAAACATACTTATCATTCATTGAAATCAAAATCTCTAATTCTCAATATATATTAAATCCATAGATATAATATCTAAATTGATGTAACATCTGTTCTATTATTTTCTTATTATATGTATTATATTCAATAAAATGAATAAAATTTCGATTACATGAAAGAAAGCAAACAACTTAAGACAAAAAACAAAAGAATAGAAATATCTTGAATAAATTCCACTGTGTGCTTTTGTGGTCTATTAAATTATACTTAAGTTTTACTCTATAGAATTTTGATTAAACTATTTGTAAATTTTTTAAGAATATCATGAAAATTGTTACCAGATTTTTTCAATCAAATCGAAATCGTTCTTTTCAAACAGAAATTTTTTCACAAATAATCACGTATCATACGTACATAAGTGACTGAACTGATTTCTTGCAGATGTGATTTTAATATTTGGTATTGTTTGATTTTATTATGTTTTGAATTCAATTTTGAAAAAAAAAATGTGATAAGTAATGATAAATTGTTGGTTCTGTAATTTTGTCGTTAATTAAAAAGGTTTGGCAGAGTTGATTATATATAAATATAGATAACATTTGTGATCTGGACAACCGACAGTGCACCAGTATATGTGAAAAAAATGGGTCTGTTCTTAGAAACATTTGAAAGTGTTTAATTTCAGAAAAGAGTGGTCCAAAAGATTTCTGGATTTTCAAATTCAGGGTAAGTTGAAATCAAATTGCACGAGAACGCTCACCCGATATCAACTGTTTTATGTGCGTTGGAAAGGTAATTAACTAGTCTATCAGCTTATTTAAAAATACACAGTAAATGTTTTGTTTACACTGTTGAAAATATTAAGAACTAAATTGTTTAAAGATGGAGTTGATTTCATATATCAAGATTTTTTGGAATTTGTTTTTACAATATGAAAGTTCCTTCTTTACCCTAGAACATGCCAAAATTTAATTAAAGAGTCTATTTGTGTTCTAAAGATATTATAGCTATTAAGAATGTTCATCTCCATCAAAATTCTTTCTTTAAATTTCAGCATATTTTAAGGAAAGACTGGAACTTTTGGGTTGTGAAGAAAAATTAAAAAAAGCTTGATATGCAATGAATCAACGCCATCTTTAAAAATTTTATTTCTTAATATTTTTAACAGTGTAAGCAAAAAATTTACAGTTGGTTTTTCCAATAGGTCAGGTTTTTTAATCCTTCAACGCACGTAAAACTATCATGCACAAAAATATCGGGTGAGCAGAACTCTTATAATTTGATTTCAAAGTAACCCTGAATTTGAATCTACAGAAATTTTTCGGACCACCATGTTCTCAAAGTAAACACTTTAAAAATTTTCCCACGTATTTTTATTTCATTTTTATTTTTATTTTGATGTCAAATCATTAATTTTTTAGACGATTTTAAGCAAAATCATCTAATGTTCAATAATATGTTATTTTTCTAGTTTTTTAAAAGTACTGTTCTTGAATATCTCATATGTTTGTACAAAGCAAGCTTCAGTCTTGCTTATACAAAAATTCACCTGATATGAAGTGAAAACTAGAATGGAGCCAAACCACACAGACTTAAAAGTTTCACATTGTTTGGAATGACAACAATTGAAATGATTTTAGACTATTACATCCGTTTTCTGTGCCTCAACTGCAACTCTCTTAATTATATCCAGCACGATTATCAAAAAGGGAAGTCTACTGACACAGCGATCCATAAAATGAAGTAAGAAATTTAGATTATCTTGAGGCACAAAAGAGACACTTGCATATATATTTATCGACATGCAAGAAGCGAAATAAAGTTCACATTAGTTGTATAAAGGTTGTTAGATATTCTGAAATATTATTTATGATTTTTCATAACAAAACCACCCTATATTATGATTACATTATATTAAAATGTTGTTTCATAAATTTTAGAACAATTCACAGAAAGAAATAAGCTGGCTTACATGAAGAAATGAATTTCTCAATACAAGAATTGCCTAATAGGCCAGGAAAAATAGTATTTTAACAACAAAAAAATTCGTTACAGCAAACTGACAGTGGGATATTGTAGAACACGATATTGTAAAAGAGGGAAACATAAATCGAACCAGCAGCTGCTATCCGGGGGAGAATGGGGAGGGTTTTTAGGGGTTGAAAAAGGTTTTTCGTGATTTCTGGCTAAACCGTGCATCCAATCAAAAAGAGTTATATGTAAAAGTTGTAGGAAATAAAAAAATCTACACTTTTTGTGCGGACCATTTTTACCCTCACCTCAACATTTTTCGAAAAAAATGCGAAAAACCGATTTTTTTCTTTTTTCTTGTTTTCTTTTACAAAAAAAATTTTATGAAATTTTCAAATTTTGGAAAAAGATACCTCCATTTATTGGAAAAAGGCAGCAATTTTTTCGGATGGAAATATTTAGACGTTGTTGTTAAAATTAATTTTTTTGAAAAAAAAAACCAAATTTTTAACTGCGATTCCTCTTAAAACTACGCCTCCTAAAGAGTTCAGTTTTGACTCATTTACTCGTTCTTGCGTCTATTTTTGATAAATGGTAAAAAAGTCTAAATCTATGGACAAAAAGGCGGGAAAATTGAAAAAACCGAAAAAATTGCTTTTTTCGTGGTAATTTGCATATTTATCGTTGAATAATTGTTACTAATTAATAAAATCATATTATTTTTTTTATTATTACGTAAACAACGATTATTATTTTTTATTTATTATTTATTATTATTATTATTATCATTCGGAAATACATTTATGAATAATTAGATGCTTTCGTTTTCGAACTTGATAAAAATTGTTCGAAGAAATAATCAACAATTAGAATTTCAGTCGTACTAAAAATCTTAAAAATTAAATATCTCAAGAACACGAATATTAGCTTCTTTGTTAATTTGTAATATTTTAGAATAAGGATAGAACTGTTTTTACAAAAAAAAATAAATTAAATTTCAATTGATCTTCAACCTAAGCGCCAACTTTAAAAAAGTTTTTTAAAATTTTAATTTAAAAATTAACTACAAAAACAATTAATTATTTTTTTTTTCAAACGATTAACTAATCACCTACAAAAAAAAAAAAGTTTGATAAAATTGGTAAAGCCGTTCTTGAGCAATTTGATTTCGAAAGTACGTGGGATTGGCAGAATTTTCATTTTTCTAAAATATTTAATGCTTATTTTAGTTTATAATATATGATAATTAATATATGATATATTTTAATTTAATATGAATTTTTTATTGTAATTGAAAGGAAAATTCACTATCTATTTGATAAATTTCAGCAAAATCTGCAACTGGCATATTTTTGCTAACAAATATTCGAATTGGTTTTTATCGTCGAACAAAACGTCTGTCTGTAATTTGAGTATGTTTTGGGTAAAATATTAAACCTTCAGAAAACCCAAAAAAAGCTTATTTAGTACCTTCTTTAAACCTCATTTAGTACCTTCTAAACTAGAAGTAGTAGTAGGTAGTACCCAAAATAAGCTTAATAGAATCAGTAAACTTGGGTTAAGTGTATGGCACAAAGTACAAAAAAAATCAACCTATATTCAAATGTGTTTTTCTCAAAAACAAAAAATAACAATTGTCCTTATAGGTTTAGTATGTTTTAAGTAAATAACAAATCTGTAAAATATAAAAAACATGAAAGAAAACTAAAAGGTACTTTTTGAGATCGCCATGTTTGAAGAATAAAATTTACTTTTTTGTTACCTAAATAAACTAAAAGTAACGAAAGCATATAATTATTCATTAATTTATTTCCAAATGATCGTCGTTTACGTTTATCATTAAAAATTTAAATGATTTTATTAATTAATAACGATTATTCAACGATAAATATGCAAATTACCACGTAAAAAAAAGCGATTTTCTCGGTTTTTTCAATTTTCCCGCCTTTTTTTCCATAACAGTGTACCATTTTTTTACCACTTATCAAAAATAGACGTAAGAACGAGTAAATGAGTCAAAGCAGACCTCATTAGGAGGCGTAGTTTTAAGAGGAATCGCAGGTAAAAATTTGTTTTTTTTTTTCAAAAAAATTAATTTTAACAACAACGTCTAAATATTTCCATCCGAAAAAATTGCTGCCTTTTTCCAATTAATGGAGGTATCTTTTTCCAAAATTTGAACTTCATAAAATTTTTTTTGTAAAAGAAAACAAGAAAAAAGAAAAAAATCGGTTTTTCGCATTTTTTTCGAAAAATGTTGAGGTGAGGGTAAAAATGGTCCGTACAAAAAGTGTAGATCTTTTTATTCCCTACAACTTTTACATATAATTCTTTTTGATAGGATGCGCGGCTTAGCCAGAAATCACGAAAAACCCTTTTCAACCCCTAAAAACCCTCCCCATTCTCCCCCGGATAGCAGCTGCTGGTTCGATTTATGTTTCCCTCTTTTACAATATCGTGTTCTACAATATCCCACTGTCAGTTTGCTGTAACGAATTATTTTTTTTTTTCTAATTTTTTCTCCTATTATTACTGGCCTATAAATACTAAATATACCTCCAGCCGTTTTTGCTTAAAACAATAAATTAAATCATCGAATCAAACAAGCTTTTCTTCATATAAATTATTATAACATTTCTTAAATTAAGATTTCAATATTTAAATCAAGCATAGCAATAGTATTTTTATTCGCCTACATATTAAAGTGTTACTTTATTACTGTGATTTGCGGCTTTAAAGTATCACTTTTCAACTATTTATTTTGTCGTCATAGCGACGTCCAAAAAAGTAAAACGCATTTGTATTTGTTTAAATTCTATGAAAAGTTAATTTTTTTATCAAAGCAACCCGCAAATTCAAAATTTCATTATCCAATTAAAATAGTTGTTATCATTTGTTGTCATAGAATTTGGAAAAAATAATAAATATTTTGTCAAAGGTTACTTGTTCCACATTTTTTTATTTTAAAATTTATGAAAATTTATAATTTTAATTTAGAATAAACAACTTTTTTTAAAATATTTTGCTTGCGGCGAATAAAAAATAGTATATGACGCACGGACGTAAGCTATTTTGGACTTAATGTGGGTGCAAATCTCGGCTAGCGCCTCGATTTGCAAACTCCACATCCGTCCAAAATCTTTAGCTTTACGTCCTAGCATCATAATGTACTATAGTGTAATCTGAAAAAAAAAAATTATATAAGTCAGCTTTTGCTTAAATTAAGAAAATTTATCTAATAAAATATGGAGGGGCTGAAATCTCACAACTCTGTGATATCAAGACTTCAGTTTTGGTAATTTAGATATAGTTTTCGGCATAGAACTTATATGAGGACATTGTTTTTAGTTTTGGTCAGCGATGTATATCAAACATAAAACTCTTTGTACAAGTATATGTATTTTTTTAAGTATGCTTAGCAATTCATTACAAAACTAACACAAAACATCAATACGTTGCCGGAAAATTATAACAGATCATAAATTAACATAATTTAAATTTAGTGAACAGATGATACACTCAGCAAACTACTCAAAAACCTCTCCATTTAGCGTTTCGAGAAAATATTACAAAATCATAAATTCATATTTCTTTCAAAATTCCAAAAATATTGTAAAAATGAAATAAAATCAAATTTTTTTCAAAAATTCTAAAAATATTCCAAAAATTATTACAAAATCAAAGATTAAAGTTTTTTCAAAAATTCTGAAAATATTGCAAAAATTATAACAAAATCAAAAATTGAAACTTTTTTCAAAACTCCAAAAATTATAATAAAATCCAGAATTTAAAATTTTTCAAAATTCTAAAAATATTCCAGAAATTCTTACAAAATCAAAAATTAAAATTTTTCTAAAAATCCAAAAATTCATAAATAAAATTTACAAATTTAAAAATTCTATTTTGATTCAAAATTCTAAATATATTGCAAAAATTATAACAAAATCAGAAATTAAAACAATTTCAAAAATTATAAAAATATTGCAAAAATTATTACAAATAAACAGCAAACAAACATTTTTCAAAACTATTCCAAACACTATAACAAATTCAAAAAATTTTCATGGCCAATTTTATGTCATACAACTAATTAAATTTTTTTTTTTCCAAAAAATTGGCTAAAAAAGTAAATGAAAATCATTTTTTTTGACACACTTGACAATATTTTTTTGACAAACGTATAATGCAATAAAATTCTCAATAATAATAATTTCATGTTCAATTACATTTAACATTTCATACAAATAATTAATTTTATTTTTTTCCAAAAAAAATAAATGAAAATCATTCTTTTGACACACTTGACATTTTTTGACAAACTTCTAATGCAATAATCTAGATTTTGGTCTCACATACCAATCCCGACCATCAAGATTTCTCCAAATTCAATGTTCCTCCTCGTACTCACTTATAATGAACGTTTTTAAGCAAAAAATATGCAAATTTCCTTGTTTTGACACACTTGACGATTTTTTTGACACACTTCCGGTACAGTTATCGAACACATCGCCCTTTCGGCTTTTGCCATTAGGTATACCTATTTTTAGAAAAAATTGGAAATCCCTCCAGGCGTTTTCTAGATTTCGTAGGTTGTGACGGCCGGCCGGCAGATAGACATACATTTTTTTCGCTTTTTTAGAATCAGTAGGTCCTAAAACGCCGAGAAAAACCAAAAAGTAGGGGTAATAATTTCACTTTTGGCTCATGAATGCAATACTTAGGTTATTTCAAAACGGAAGTAACTATACAATAAATACTGCAATAAATTGCTGCAATTCAAGAAGATGTGCCTTTCCATATACAACTTTTCTTATTTTTCAGGCTGATGAGTGTCATGACCCGTTATCATAGTTTCACCAAATGCTTAAAATTAACTTATATTCAATTTATAATAATTCCATATTTGAATTTCCCAATAACTAAATAAAAGTCAAATTGCTTCGATTTGATATTACTTCGGTTTTGAAAACCTAAGTATTGCATTCATGAGCCAAAAGTGGAATTCTTTCCCCCATTTTTTTTCTTTTCTCGACGTTTTAGGACCTACTGATTCTAAAAAAGCAAAAAAAAAAATGTATGTCTGTCTGCCGGCCGGCCGTCACAACCTACGAAATCTAGAAAACCGCTGGACGGATTTCAATTTTTTTTTTCTAAAAATATGTTTACTCATTAGGAAGAGCTGAAAGGACGATGTGTTCGATAACTGTCCCGGAAGTGTGTCAAAAAAATCGTCAAGTGTGTCAAAACAAGGAAATTTACATATTTATTGCTTAAAAAACGTTCATTTAAGTGATTACGAGTAGAAACATTGAATTTGAAGAAATTTTGATGGTCGGGATTGGTATGTGAGACCAAAAACTGGAGTGAAGAGCTTCTTCGCGGCATATCAGCGAAGTGGCATAGCAGGTCGCGCACCTAGATGAGATTAATTTAGCCCCAAGCTAGCTTCAGCCTATGGGTTCGAGAAATGATTCCTGCTGCTCCATTACAAATAACGGTGTTGTATGCGTATTTCGAGACCAAATGAACGGATAGAAAAAAAATAAAACAAGTGAAATGAGTAGACTCTGGCGACCCCCTTATGCGAAAGAACCACGATCACCACGTCCAACCCCCCCCCCCCCCTCCATACACTAACATGCACACACATATACCTAGACACACACACAATGGCCGATTAGTCCTATAATCTAGTAATATTACTATTGCTTATATTATCATTAGTTTGGTTATTATTATTATTATCATTAGTTTCATTTAAATGTAAGTAATTGTTTCCAATTAAAATTGTATTCAATTTTACAAAATTATTGAAAAATGTAGATATTTCGTTAAAAACTGGATTAGCAAAATTTTGAATATTGTTACGGTTGTTTATGGTTGTGGATATATATTAGCTGAAAATATGTTAGGAGTAGTAGAACATGAAATAATAGCATTTTTGAAAGGATTTGCCTGACCATTGTAAGAGTATCACTTAGACTTATAAGTGTATCATTAATTTGTGTATTTATTGTTTCATTTGCAAGTTTCAGTTACTTTAAACTCTTTAGGTTTAATTATACTAATAAATTATTGACATATCCCTTTTGTTGAAGCGGTATATGGTTCCGGCAAACCTCCATAATCAGTACAAGTGCCATCAGGAGCCTTGTAACGGAAATACTGAATCTAGTTAGTAACTCAGAACACATAGTAAATCTTACCATTAGCTATCATTCCCCTTTCTTTTCTTTCACAATTTCCATCAATAGGTTATTGTTAATAAATGACTAAATCCCATAATATAATGCACTAATGAAAATGTTACATGAAAAAGAAAGAAAACATATGCTGGTAAAGTGTCAACTCCTACCATGCCAATTTATAACCTGTAAATTTATTTTCAGAAAGAAACCATAATCACGGCTCCAATTATAGATTAATTCACTCACACATCCACATCCCGTGCGTACACACACAACGATGTTGCAAAGAAATTGGTTCAATCCAACTTGTAGTTGATAGCAGTGATTCTCTTATGTTTTTTTTTGTATTTATTACCGGAAATGTATCAACAAAGAAACTCAGCAGATCGGCTAATAACAACGTATATCCACACACAAAAAAATAATGGCTACCCCGGCAACGTATCCAGAAATTCAGCACACGGGAGGTAGCATGCGGTAAGAAATCTGAAGAGAATTATAATTTATCTCCCTGACTTGTTCACTGGGTCACTCCATCCTGATGCATGAGTTAACACAGATTATCTCAACCAGTAATTTCTATCTTTGATTTCTATTAGGTAACAGTTCATGTCAGAAAAATTCTGTCGTTTTTGTTTTGAATTATTTTTTTTACGTATATTTATAATTTATATCAACACAGAGTTGTAAATGAATTTTTTTGTTAAGATTACTACTATCCACTATCACAGTTCATAAGAAAACACAAAAACTACTAAATTTGTAATTTATAATAACACCGATGTACACTATTTATAGGTTACGATTATAACTGACATTTATCACAGTTCATAAAACTATTATCACAGATTTGAGATTTTTTTCCCATATACAAGCAGTACTAAAAGAAACTATCATTAATATTTACCAAAAGAGTACAGTTTAATTCAAATTTTAGTTTCCTTGGTGGTTTTCCTGGACTATATTTCAAAATGATTTCTTTACGCAAAAACATGTTATCTATCTCCGTCAAAATCAAAATCACAAAAAGCTGTCAACTTTTTAAACATTGAATCGAATAATCGTCTTTAGACAAAAAGTCGAATTATGATTGATTCATATGAAATGTTGTTTTGATTTTCTTAACACGGCACAAAACATGTAAAAATTTTTTATTTTAAACTAAATTGAAACTAATAAATTTGCACTAAATAAAAAAAAATTTTGACTAATTGCACTAGTTATTTTAATTTAATTAAAAATTTGCTACTTAGACCGAACTTAAATTAAATAGCAAAAGCGTGAATTAAATAAAGAAATCCGATCTTTTTTTATATTCACGCGAGATTGTTTCCAAGCAATAAGAACAATAATAGCAATCAGAAAGTTTTTGGTTATAAATTAAACTACGCGGCACAAAAATATAAATTTTTGCTAAATTTGCACTAGTAAATTACGCTAATAAAAAGATTGATCTAATAAACCGTTTTATTATACTAATTGATTTAATTAAAAATTTCACTACTTAAATTAATAATCAAAACGTGAATTCAGTCAAAGAAACCCATTTTTTGCTGATATTCACGAGAGAATTTTTAAAATGCAACAAGAGACCGAAGCTATCTATCGCGTTCTATTTATAGTCTAAAAAATGGTAGCATTAACTGGTAGCGTATTTTAGTGACTAGAAAACCCATTTAATGAATCTGTACAACTAAATTATGTTAAAAAAAAAGATTGATTACAAAACTATGACAGGAAATCTATATGGAAACAACACAATTACGAACTAATGATATTGCACAACTGCTTCATGCCAACTTTATAGCGTTTAACGATTACAAATTGAATACGGAAAATTACATTGGGAAATAGCACACAACTGGGTTATGATACTTTTTCAACGGAAACCATTGCAGCCGACGACCACGGACCGAGTACAGAGACTATGTTTAAAGGAAAACGAAAACAATTATGAAAGTCTCCGCCAATGCAAATTTGATGCGTGTGAGAAAGTAGTCTATCCCAAAATCATGGTATTACAAAACTGCTTCGTTGATCACCAGACTACTTCGTTACAAAACTAGTTTGCGTTGCAATCTAGTTTTGGTATGTGAGTCTAGTTTTGGTATATGAGACCAAAAACTAGATTGCATTATAAGTTTGACAAAAAAATGTTGTCAAATGTGTCAAAAGAAAGATTTTGGTTTATTTTTTACACAGTTTTTGGAAAAATAAAATTAATTACGCTATAGTTTACAAATTTTGAACTGTTGCCTTGACTGAAACCAACGTTTACTTGCGGATTTGGACCTGCTGAACACGAATATCATATTCGTTTTTTTAGGTTAGCACTTGTTTTTTAGATATTCACGAAAAACCATTTTTTCGGTGAAATAGACGGTTATTTCGGTTTTTGAATCGGTTATTTTACAAAACAAACAAATTCAATGTATTGATGAAACAAGTTGCATAGGAACAAGTGCATACAATTAAAGATGATAAGAAACATTTTGAGCTGTTTTTTGTAAAAATCCATCAAGGATTCTGAATGTTACACTCGAAAAAAGTTGGAAAAAAAATCAAAAATTTATGTTTTAGGGTTCCGTTTTTTATACGGAAACACTATTGGTGAGAGTACAACGTGTTTTTCACATTATTTCGATTATCTCGTGAACCATCGATCCGATGAACTTAAAATTGAGGTGCTTATAAAACTAACCTATCCACACAAGATGGTGGGTTAAAAAATAAATAAAGTTGTGTTCGTTTGTTTTAAGGAGGTACGATGTAAAGCCTTTGAAAACATACATTTTTTTATCGAGACGAGTAGGGTATCATGTGAAAGGGCTTCATTTCAGCATTATTTAAAAACAATATTTTGGAATTTTACACCTCACCATTTTTTGTATAATTTTGAAAAATGACGTTTTCTGGATGTTTTATTGCCCCGAATAACTCCGACCCTACTTCATCGAAAATCTTGAAATATATTTGGAATGATAGAAAATTGAGTAGGTTTTTAATTAAAAATATAGAAAGTGGCAGATACTCATAACTATATTTATTAAAGGGGTGGGAATGTTAAGGGGTAAAAACATAATTTAAAACCAGGTCATGTGGGGTGTCATTTGAAAGAGCACTTGATTTTAGAAATATTGCCATTTTAAATTATTATCAATAAAGTGACACAAAAAGTTGGACCCCCCCTTGCATTACGACCCTAATTAACAGGAGAATTTGAAAAAAATTCACAGAGACAGGAAGATTGATAAACTATGAACGACAAATATAGCGAACTCTCAAATAATTATATTTTGGTGCTTTTAAGGAATTGGGGTGGGGAAGGGTGAAAAAAAACTTTTTTGACCCAAGCGAGTGGGGTGTCATTTGAAAGAGCACCAATTTTCAGAAACTTTGCAATTTTTTTTAGAATTTTGCAGTACACAGTTTTTGAGTTATTCTAAAAAATGTGCAAATTCCAGACCGTTCCCCCCCCCCCCCCCCCCCCCCATTACGTTTCGACCCTGATTGACAGAAAAAAATTGAAAAAATTCATAGAGACAGGAAGTTTTCTATATTTTTAACGAAAATTATAGCGAACTCTCAAATAATTATATTTCTGTGTGTTTAGGGGATGGGTGTAAGGAGGGTAAAAAAACTTTTTTTGACCCAAGCGAGTGGGTATCATTTGAAAGAGCACTAAATTGCCAAAACATGGCAAATTTTTTAGAATTTTGCGGTACACAGTTTTTGAGTTATTCTAAAAAATTTGTAAATTCCAGACCGTACCCTCCCCCCCCTACGTTTCGACACTGATAGACAGAAAAAATTTAAAAATTCATAGAGATAGGAAGTTTGCGATATTTTGAACGAAAATTATAGCGAACTCTCAAATAATTATATATCTGTGTGTTTAGGGGATGGGTATGGGGAGGTTAAAAAAAACGTTTTTGGAACCAAACGAGTGGGGTGTCATTTGAAAAAACACTTAATTTAAGAAACATTGCAACATTTTTTAGAATTCTGCGATGCACAGTTTTTTAGTTATTGATAAAAAAAAAGTGCTATTTTAAGTGTATGTATACCACCCTATATTTCAACGCTGATTTATAGAACAAATATTCCCAATTTAGACCATTAAAATACTGGTTAAATCTTTTTTTAGCTAACATAAACAGCTATGGATAAGATTTAACCTCAAGTAACATTTTTGATCAATGTAGATGTGATTGACATTTACTATTGACGTTTACGATTAAACATTTATTCTGTTATGCGTCCATAGTCTGGCGATATAAAGACTTTACAACATAACTTTATGTAATTTATTTTTGATATTGCGTTCTTTTACATTCACGGAACCCTTGGCGAGCGAATTTTATTCGCACTTGTTCGACTGTTTTAAATTTTTCAACATTCAACTGCATAAATTTTGAGCAAACAATGATTGTACATTTTTTTTAATTTCTTGGAGCCTATAGTTATTTCAATTTCCTTTCTTTCCCCGTAACTTCGAACATTACAAAAGAAAAAACTTGAAAAAATTCATGGTTATCGGAAATGTTGTAGAGATTGAACGAACGGTTGGCTCATAATCTCAAATGTGATTCTGAGGGGGTTGAGAGTAGAAATTTTGAAAAAAAATCATTTTTGACCTTGTTGAGTGGGGGTCTGATGAAAGATGAGTTTTGTTCTAGTCCAAATTTTTTTGGACCAACCAATTTTTTTTGCAATTTTCAAAAGCGCAGTTTTTGAGTTATGTTTAAAAATGTGAAAAAAATTTCCTGTCCCCCCTCCCCCCCCTTAACTTCGAGAATTACAAAAGAAAAAAATTGGAAAAATTCATGGTTATGGGAAATGTTGTAAAGATTCAATGAAAACTATAGCGTTTGGCTCATCATTTCAAATGTTATTCTGATGGGGTTGAGGGTGGAAATTTTGAAAAAAAAAAAATATTTTTGACCTTGTTGAGTGGGGTGTCATATGCAAGGTGGATTTTTTTCTAGTCTAAAACAATTTTTTTTGTAATTTTCAAAAGCGCAGTTTTTGAGTTATGCTAAAAAATGTGAAAAAAATTTCCTGTTCCTCCCATTAACTTCGAACATTACAAAAGAAAAATATATGAAAATATTCATGGTTATGGGCAATGGTGTAAGGATTGAATGAAAACTATAGCGGTCGGCTCATCATTTCAAATGTTATTTTGAGGGGTTGAGAGTGGAAATTTTGACAAAAAATTATTTTTGACTATGTCGAAAGTCATATGGAAGGTGAACTTTTTTCTAGTCCTAAACAATTTTTTTGGAGTTTTCGAAAACACCGTTTTTGATTCATTTGATGAAAATTCTAAAATTGTGTTTTTGTGAAGGACATTCATGTAAAATAGTCGTAGAAGAGGATAAATTTTACTACGTTGTAGGAAATGTACATTATAGTACAATATTGAGTAAAACGAAGTATAGAAATGAACAAACAAGATCAGATTAGATCAAAATAGTTTAACAAGTCAGATGAACTAACCTTCAGGTGAAAGGCGTTTGCTATTCGATAGATTTTCATTTAATATGGTTGCATTGCAAATGTTCTCTGTGAAGTGAATGTTCAATGTGAACTAGAAAACTGTTACAGTCAAGTTAATCGAGGTTGGGGATCTGTTATTTTCGTTAAGTATGATACAGTACCACCAGTGCAAAAAAATAGTAGCCACCATCACTTTCAGTTTAGCTCTGCTGGTAGTCATTGTGAATGTTCGACTAGCTGAAGTACAAATCCTGTTGGTATACTATTCCGATCTCCCCAATGTTCAGTAGACAAATCACTCGACTGTGTTAGCAATGCACTCGTTGGCAATAATTCGACGACGCTTTTTTCCGTTGGTTTCAATAAAAATCCTCAAAACTGGCTCTCAAACTATTTTCTACAAAAAAAATTTATAAAGAAAAATTCATTAACCAACAACAGTTGAAGCTACAACAATTAATAATATATTTTCCAATATAAATAATTTATGAGCTGGCGTTATTAAAACGTTCTCTAGTCACCATAAACAGATTTGCGTAAAATGCAACCCAGCGTGAAACAATGCAAACAAAAACTGTTGTTTTCTCAAATATTATATACACGGAACCCTCAGCGAGCGAATTATATTCGCACTTGCCTGACTTTTTTTCTTTTCTTTTTGTGCCACATCGTAAATAATATTTTACAAATTCAGTCGTTCTCAAACATCAGTTAAGAATTCTTTTAAAATAGTAAAGTGTTAAGTTTATAAGAATTGCATATCTTCATTACTTCGGCATAGAATTGACTGCAACTTAACTTTTAACTGCAACGTAACATATTCAAGATGGCACAACAGAGAAAATATTTATTTAACGGTTTAACGTATTGTTAGGACCAGGTTTTGACCATAACTGGCAATTTGAACTAAAAAATTTGTATAACAACTCATACATAAATCAATTATGTTGCAGAATTTAAAATAAATTAAACAATTTTTTCTCCAAATTTTGAGTTTTGACTTTTTGTGGTTTTTGTAAACCTGAATAACTTGGTGCAACCTGCACCAATATTCGTGTTTTTAACTCAAAAGAAAGGAAATTGACTTTACTGTAGGCTCCAAGAACCTAAACAAATTTGATTGTTAATTTGTTTGTTCAAAATTTATGCAATTGAATGTTGAAAAATTTAAAAAATTTAAAAAGTGTAACTTTCAGAATTCTTGATGGACTTTACTAAAAAATAGCTCAAAATGTTTTTTATAGTATCTTTGCTATGCATTTATTTTATTAATATATTAAATTTGTTTGTTTTGTAAAGTATGCGGTTCAAAAACCGAAAAGACCTATTTGTTCACCAAAAAAAATGGTTTTTCGTGAATATCTCAAAAACAAGAGCTAACCTAAAAAAATGAATATGATATTCGTGTTCAGCAGATCAAAATCTATAGGAAAAGTTGGGTTTTATTTAGGGAGATTTTTCTTGTAAACTAGTGTGATTAGTATGACATGAAATTTTATTATTATTAGAGAGAATTATGGCATTATAAGTTTGTCAAAAAAATATTTTCAAGTGTGTCAAAAGAAAGGTTTTCATTTCTTTTTTTAGAAAATAATAAAATTATTTATTTGGATGAAATGAAATGTAATGATCATGATATTATTATTATTGAGAATTTTATTGCATTAAGTTTGTCAAAAACATATTGTCAAGTATGTCAAAAAATGTCTTAATTTATTTTTTAGCCAATTTTTTGGAAAAAAATTTAGCTGTTTGTATGACGTAATTGTGTCATGGAAATTTTTGAATTTGTGTTATAGTTTTTGAAATATTTTTGGAATTTTGAAAAAAGTTTGTATATTTAATTTTGTAAGAATTTTTGGAATATTTTTGGTATTTTGAAAATTTTAAATTTTTGATTTTATTATAATTTTTGGAATTTTGAAAAAAGTTTCAATTTTTGATATTGTTATAATTTTTTCAGTATTCTTAGAATTTTGAAAAAAAGTTTGAATTTTTGAATTTTGAAAATTTTTTGGAATATTATTATAATTTAGAAAAAGTTTAAATTTTTGATTTTATTCTAATTTTTGCAATATTTTCAGAATTTTTCAAAAAAGTTTATTCTTTGATTTTGTAATAATTTTTGGCGTATTTTGAGAATTTTTGAAAAAAGTTTGATTTTATTTAATTTTCACAATATTTTTGGAGTTTTGAAAGAAATATGAATTTGTGATTTTGTAATATTTTCTCGAAACGCGCTAAATGGAGAGGTTTTTGAGTAGTTTCATCATCTTTTCACTAATTTATGTTAATTTATGATCTATTATGATTTTCCGGCAACGGTTTTGATGTTTCGTGTTAGTTTTGTAATGAATAGAGATAGAAACATACATGTACTTTAACCAAGAGTTATGTTTGATATACATCGCTGCCCAAAACTAAAAACAATGTCCTCATAAAAGTTTTATTTTATTACGAAAACTATATCAAAATCTTTAACCAAAACGGAAGTCTTGATATCTCAGAGATCTCGCCCCTCCATATTTTTAAATTGAAAATCAAAATAAATCAATAAAATCAGATCAACGAGCTCGATCAATTACAAAACCAAAATCAAATCAATTTGAAAGAGTTGGAATTTTTTATTGAAATTAATTTATAAACTTAAAATCAATTTATAGAAAATAAAATAACAAGTAGAGCAGAAAATAGTAGAGCAATAAATGAAATCAATATTAATAATATGGAACGATCGAAAATGGAAGAAATTCAGACCGAGTTAGTGGCATATAACTGGGCCTAAAATAAGGATGGTAACCTATATTAAATCTATAAAAGTAGTCTATAGTTCAAGATTGCCGTGGTTTTCATACTATGTCTCATGAGACCATAAAAGCACGAAAGGTAAAAAAAACCTGTACAATCAGAAGACACGGTGACGTCAATTACATTGTACAGATTAAACTCTAAAATTTTATGGAATATTACATTACAAACACCGTATTCATAACAATAGTTCATCTCATTCATACTATTATGATAAAAGAAAATATTAAAGAAAGTAAAATATTAAGAAAAAGCAAACAAATCTTTTATTCATTAAATATTCAATTTAAATTAAAGCAATTTCAAACAATTAGTTTAATTCTTCCTTTCTTTGTTGTTTCCGTTTGAAATAAAAAAACTTTAATTTAAATTATAAATTTTTAAAAAAAATTTAATTAGAATTATTTTTAAATTTAAAGTGATTCTTTGTTTTTTGGTTGATTTGGTAGGACCAAGATTCAAGAAGATAGATAAATCTTTGGTGGAACGGTAATATAGATAAATGTCTTGCAGTTGTAATGAAGTGCCTCTCATGATGAAAATGGGAGTGGCTTAGCAGGAAGCGTACCTAGAAATGTTGTATTGCCGTTCGACTTAGTCTCAATCATCGTGGATAAGAGATATTAATAACCTGCAGCTTCAGCACAAATACGGAAATGTACGCATTTTTCAAAGTAGATCAGAAATGGAAACAAATACAAGTGTGAAAAGGAGACTCTGGCGACCCCCTTCTACGAAAGACCCACAATCAACACGTCCAACCCCCACGTTCACTCACATACGCCCACACACACACACACACACACACACACACACACATTCACACCCCTTTATCATTATGACCGAAGTAATACAATAAATTTACTCACCCCATGATTAAACCCCGTCCTCCTATTCTGCTTCCATCAGCCCTCCATCAGCACGTTGTTCAGGTTTGAAATCTCGCAAAAAAATACTTTGTATGTCGCGAACGTTATGGAGAAACGATGAATCAATTGGTGATCAGCAGCGTTGCATAAACTTGTATTTAAAATCGTGAGTCAGTTTGTCCTTCAAAAGCGTTGACTCAATTTATAAACAATGACGTTGAACCAATTTGTAATCAAATGCGTTGATAAAATTAGTAATCCAAATAGTTGAATAAATTTGCAGTCAAAAGCGTTGACTAAATTTATAAACAATAACGTTGAACCAATTTGTAATCAAATGCGTTGATAAAATTAGTAAAAATAGTTGAATAAATTTGCAGTCAAAAGCGTTGACCAAATTTGGATTCAAATTCATGGAACCCAATTGCAATCAAAATCGGTGAATAATTGTATAATCCCAATCGTTGAATAAATCATTTTTAGTTAAGATATATTTGAACTATTCTTTAAATTACAGTTTAATCATTTAATAACAAGAACGACAAAAGTTATATAAACACGGTAATAATTATTTATGCTTCACAATGATATAAAGTTGTTATAATGTCTAGGATACGCAATATATAAACACATTCATAAAAACCGGGGCGTTATGAGAGGGCATTATGAATTCATAACGCCCGCTATTAAGACCCTAAAAAACTAAATAAAATTATTTTTACTGTGGTTTTGTCTACACAATGTAAATAATTCTTATTGAATTTAAGCTAGTAAAAGATTTTGACATTTGCTTAAAAATGTTTAGCAACATTTTAGTTATTAATTGTTTATATAGTTTTCCAAAACTATCAAATTATTTTAAACGTCATACAATGTTTTTGTCATACGCTACAAAATTTAGGAGAATTTGTTTACATAGCAACGTTCAAACAACAAATATTTATTTTAAACTTCAAAATAGTTATTTTCTTGGCATACTACGATACATTTGTATTTGTTTGCATATCAATATAGATTAACAAATTAAATTCTTTCTTAGTTTTTAGCTTATTAAGTGAAGCATAAAATCTTGTATGCACCACTGGCGTTACTGGGTATTACGCCCATCAAGCGACATCCATCCCTCGGGCTAGATTACGTCGCTTTCCGGGCGTAATAACCTACATAACGCCCTAGATACATAAATAGCTATTACAACTCATCACGCCAGTCTCGTACATTCTTATATTTTATATTTACAGATAATGATTTTTTTGTTTTTTTTTTTGTATTTATATTTAATAAATTAGAAATATTCACTAGCTTAAAGTTCAATAATTTAATAACAAGGACGACACAATTTAACTAAACACGGTAATAAATATCTTAAAGCCGCCTTTTCAGTTGCTGCAGTGTGTGCGTTCACGCTTTCGTTCCTTCAGTAATGTTTACTCTTCGATTTTTTAGTTGATGAAAAATTTGCACAACGATTTTGTCGCCATCTGCATTTTAAAATAATCAAGTGTTTGAAATGGCTCATATTTATATTTACAACATGTAATAGCAATAACATTATGCATAACATCACGTTTTTATATTAATATTATATTCATATACAAACTATATAATCACAAAATATTCAGTACAATAAATTCTGCAGTTTAAGCAAATTACAAAATTCAAGATGTTTGACGTTTGTGATGTCAACAAATACACAATTTTTTTATGTTTCGGTATTTTCTCTTTTTAAATTGTAATGTTCTTATCTCTTTCTTTTTTTTGTTCAGAGAAAAAGTTAAAATTAAACCAACTCTGATGAAAAATCTGCAGCAGAAAAAATCACAATTTTTAAGAAATATGATTGGTTTAAAAAAAAAACTGAATGAACGAACGCAAACACTGCAGCAACTGAAAAAGCGGCTTAAATGGATCATGTCCAGTCCCGTACATTCGTATAATTTATAGTTACAGATAATGATTTTTTTTGATATTTATATTTAATATGTTTGAAATATTCACTCGATTAAAGATCAATAATTTAATAACAATGATGACACAATTTATCGGAACACGGAATAGGTATTTAGAACAGAAAGCTTATTCGTTAAGCGAATTATGCAGGTCCCTAATAAATTCTCACAGTTTTATAAAATTTTTAGTACCTTTATTAATCCTTTTTCGCGCTTATCCAAAATGTCAGCCATGCCCAAAAGTTTGACGTGGTATTTTTATCCAAATTGGCACAATTTCGCGAAATGCAGGACCAGACGTCCATCAAAAGTAATATGTATCACAATCACTCACGATCGTCATCTTCATGGTGAATTTTATTCCATTGTTGAGAACTGCCGACGTAGTAAAAGAAAAACACTCCTCCAACAAAATCCAAACGTCCGAAAATCTCATGCACGACTGACAGCCGTCCAAACACCAAAAAACAAATGTAATAGAACTAAGAGAATTCTATGCGAACCGCAAAAATAACTAAGAGAGAGTTTGACCTACAAGGTCATTATTAATTTGTTTGTAAATTTTTCGTTTTCACAGGCACAAACATGAATAATTTTTTTTCTTTGTTTTAATTTTTGTTTTAAACAACACAAAACGAATAAATTTTTTTTTACTAAATTGAACACTAGTGGGACGCGAATACATTTAAAAAAAAAATTGACTAATTGCACTAATTGAACTAAATTGATGCTAAATAAAAATTCTACTACTTAACCTTTTAAACTTAAATTTAATCGAAAATGCATGAATGCAAAATTTCCGTATTTTGTCATTCATGAGAGATAGGTTGCACAAGAGCATGAATAATTTTACAGTGCTCATTATATAGCCAAATTTTTAGTCTCGCAATAGCTCGAATATAGTGTTTAGATGGGAGATAATTAATTTACATCAGATTTTCAAATTATTGGGAACTTATTATAGTTCACAAAACCGTTTGCTATTTGATAATATTGTACGAAAATAAGGTTTGGACACAGAATAGTTCCGACACAACCATAATATTTATAATTGAATTCAAAATGAATTAAATGCAGATTCGATCAATGTTATGATGTTTGGACATTTATTAAACTACAATCTACTATATCCGCACAGTGAAGTTCAGTTCAATAACGGAAGGATTGTTTAAAGCAAAACACTCATACAAAGACAAATCAAATGTTTAACAAAGCAAAAATAGTAATTCTTTGTATGTTGACGATTGGAAACAAAATACACGTAGCTGTTATGAGGTTTTGAGAATTTCGTTGTTTCATTACAGTTTGTGTTTAAAAAAAATTCAAACTCAAGTAGTAAGGCGAGAACAATCGAATGGAAGTATAGCGCGCGTCAATTTTAGGGTGTTGTAAGATTAAATTTTAGTGGTTATACGGATGATAATTAACGAAAATTATTAATTAATTCAAATTAACCAATATTATGCTATATTAATGAATAAATAAATCAAGGTAATTAGTGCAATTTTCTTTCTCCCATACGTTTGTCCGGCCATTGAAGATCTAGTTAGATTTTAAGAAAAATAAGGAAACTATGGGTTAAGGGAACTATACGACATATGACTATTGATGATGAATGGATGGGAAACTATTACAAGCGGTACAGATTAATATAAGAAACAACAACTAAGGAAACTGCGACTGTAATACACTATGTTCAGACATTAGTCCAGACTATCCATTACACAGTGCATACCACGGTTCCAAAGATCAAAAGGTGTTGTGTGGAATTTGTTAAGGTTAATATTACATGTACTGACAACAGAAAATTGAATCAATAAATATGTGAAGAGCGACGATCAGACCGGAGATCCTAAAATAGTCTTATATATGTAGATACAAATTAACAAATTCCACAGACATTTAAGTATTTATCAAACTGTCAACATCATACATGAACCGTGGTCATGAAAAAAGAATGCAGAGGGACTTCTCTGTCTGAATTACGTATATAGAATAATTTGGTGAAGTCTATGGTCTGAAAAAATTAGATCTTTTATTTGTATTTTTTTATGTTTTGATCTACGGGTGTGACAACTCCAGTTTCTCCAGTCCCTGCTATTGAAATATAAGTAAACGTTAGATATATCACATACCACTGATAAAACAGCAAGATAATAAGTCAGTGTGATAGTTTAGGAGCACTGGTGGATGAAATTTTTAGTCAACGGTGGCACCCTCAATCTTAGTTGTGGAGTATTCCTTGATGAAAAACATAAATAAATATTGGCGACGCTTATGCATCATCTGACTTCACCACAGATCTGACAATATAGTGAAACTAAAAACTACGACAAATATATGGGAACATCAACTTCCTTGAAGAATTAAAAGATATAAGCATTAATTCTTCAACGAAGTTAATGTTGCCTGCATTGAAGTACCGTTGACACAGAATATTTCAATCATTACAGGACAGCACGAATGGAGTAAAACTGGCTGACTACATTCGTCCTGAGAATCATAACAAATCAACTTGTTTCCAAACCAAACTTGAACCCAAACCCCGAGATAGACTCGCACGCTCTCCCGACTGAACTATAGCCGGGCCAGAAAAAGAATTTACCCAAAGAAAAAAAGAACATAAAGAGCAAAATAAAACAAAAATAAAGTCTAACACGAACATAAGGAGAAAAAAATATGCCAAAAAACAAATCCAAGAAAACTTGAGCAGGAAATGAGAAAACCATTAAGATAGGTGGCAGCAAAAAAATTGAGCTAAATCTTAACAACAAAATCGAAAATCAAAAAAAACAAATTCAACCTAAACGCATAATAAACAAAAAAGGGAGCTTTGGAAGTGTGTTTCGGTGAAATCGATGAACGACCAGAGGAAAGAGGTGGTCTAACTATGGCTTAGAATGCCAAGGGCTAGCATTTTCCTTCCCCCTGTTATCTGGTAAGCTAATGACACCATCGGAACACCTTGTGTTAAGCATTAAGAGGTTGGTTTTAGGATAGAGAATGTCAGTCACAGCGGTCCGAATGATAGGCGATTCATTTCCCTGATACTGTCCGGTGGTCTGCGCTTTTTCCACCCTCAAATAGGTTACGCTCTAACGAATAAAATTCTCGAAGGCCATGCCAGTTAGACTAAATGAGCGTATCACTTGCTGCACTGAAAAAAATTGATGTAATGACAACCTCATCTCAAAGTTGGCAGTTTATTATTAAAGAAAAAAAAATTACAAGCAATTTCAGCGTGATTGGGACAACTACACGTTAACATTTTCCTGACAAAAAAATGAGGTTTATTTAAAATAAAAAGTGTTATATCCAATATAACAGTATTTGAATAAAGATAAAATTGAAATATTTGAGATTAATGGAACTATATTTTATTTTGACATAAATACTACGTGTGATCCAAATACATCGGTCTATAACTAGACATAGTTGTTAAAACAATTTCGCAGTTCTATTCGCCATATCTGCCCGCACGGTGAGGTTGAGACAACTGCATTTCGATTGGAAATAGAACAAGTTTTTTCAGTGTCATCATGACCTCATTGAGAACCCGTGAACGTGGTGAAATAATCATAGTGGGATGACCTAGATGGTAAACCATCAGAGGTCAACAATATCAAGGCCACGTCACTTCACCAATCACGACCCTTTTGCAGCAGTTAAAAAATTCCCACCTAACTAAGGTCGGGTCGGGATCGTAGGGCGGGATCGTAAACTCTGTTAGAAACACGGCTCAAGTACTTTTTGCGGTTGTAAAATGTAAATTAAAAACAAAAAACACTCACACATACTTGTTGTCCATGTGAAGGAGTTATGTATTCTGCCTTTCACCCCAAGAACAACAACTCACCCACAAACACACGAAAAATATAAATATATGTTATTCAAAAATTGTCTGCGTGTCAGGACTTGCATGAATCTTGCCATTCGCCCACAGAACAAAAAAAATCCTCAAACACACATGTTGCCTGTGCATCGAGACTTCCAAGACATCTTGCCTTACACCTACAGAACAACGTACAAATACAAAAATTCATTCAAAAATCAAAATCTTTAAACAAAATAATTCTAAAAAAAGTTATAAATATATAAAAAAAATTTTCAAATTCAAAAATTCAACTCATAAAAAAAACCAAAAATCACAAATTCAAAACAAAATTTCAAACGAACGAAAATAATAAGACTTTAAAATGGAAGACATAACCACAGGACACAAGCATGTTCCAGTGTAATTGGGCTAGAGAATTAGGATCACAAATCATACTGACTGAGAATGTGTCGAACGCAACAAATTAAGGAAAAAATAAAAACCAATGTTGGAGGTGGGGGGGGGGTAGAAATAGAAACGAAACTTCCAAAATAAAAAAAACAATTATGTTGGAGGTTCGCAAATATATAGGCCAGTAATAATAGGAGAAAAAATTAGAAAAAAAAAAAAAAGAATTCGTTACAGCAAACTGACAGTGGGATATTTTTTTTTTTTTTTTTTTTTTACAATCTTTTATTTTCCTAAAAAAATATACATTTCATAGTGGAAAACATTTTCTATATACTAAATTATAATAATTAATTTTTTATTTTTTTTTTTTATTTTTTTTTTTTTTTTTTTTTTTTTTTATTTTGTTACATTTTTATGAGTTATATATACATATTCTCTCTTGAAGTTATCTTGACATAAAAATATGCAGAAATTTTTTAAAATTTTACCGAATATCTGATTCAAGTAACATGAACGAGGTACAATCGATCGAACAACTAAGTAATTTAGAAAGGCTAGGTGAGATTTGAATCCTAAACTTAGTACATCCTACATGTTGAGTTACATTCACAAGCCATGACTTATGTTGTACTCATTAACAAAATTAACATACAACTGAGATCTGATTGTGGTTTTAAATTTACTTATGTTAGTTTGTTTAATTGGGTTTTGAAGGTTGTTAAACAGTTGGAGACCTTTATAAAATACGCTGTTTTGGCAGACTGCATACGTGTATCTTGGAGGACGGAAGTTAGCTGCATATCTTCCAGATCGAGATGATATTGAACTATTTGAAACAAGCGGGTTATTAAATTTGATTAAGTTATTGGAAATTTTATAGATTGTGAGTAGGTATTCATATTCAATAAGTTTTTTAAATGGGAGAATCTTTTCATTATAGAGTCGGACTGTTGGAGTAAGATTTGGTAAGGATTTCAGTTTTTTCAGAGCTTAATTTTGCAATATTTGTAATTGCTGGATTTTAGTTTCTCCTGCGCTCCCCCAGGTAGGTAACAAGTAGACTAGATGAGACTGTATTAAGGCAAAGTAAACATTGAAAGCTACATTCTGGTATAGATATTTGCCTACTCTGTTGAACACTCCAACTATAGGAGATATTTTATTTTTCACATAGTCAACATGATTTGCCCAATTAAAGTGTGAATTTAATCGAAGGCCAAGATAAACCGTTGATTCCAATCTTTTGATATATTCGTCATTCAGCTTAATATGTTGAATTGAGCCAACGCCGATTGGGTTTCTTATATATAGAAGTTGATGAAGTGTGTTTTATTGATATTAAGTCGTAATTTGTTTTGAGTCAGCCATTTGTCCAGTGTGGTAAGATCTGATTCCATCTGGGTTTGCAATTCAACATTGTTAGAACAACTGTACGTTAGAATAGCGTCATCCGCGAATAATTGTAATGAACCATTAAATTTAATACTGAAAATATCATTGACATATATTAAGAATAAAATTGGACCGAGAATCGATCCTTGGGGAACACCACATTCAATATTTTTGAGTTCAGATTTGGAATTTCCAATCTGAACAAATTGAGTTCGATCAGATAGGTAGTTTTTAAGTAGTTTTAGTACCTGCCCTTTGATCCCAATCCTTTTTAGCTTCTTGATTAGAATTTTGTGGTTAACACAGTCGAATACCTTCATAAGATCAATCAATAAACTGGCTGTCACTTTTTTGTTCTGTAAGCTTTGATATATGAGTTCAACTAAATTTAAAGTTGCCGCAAGAGAGCTACTGGATTGCAAGAAACCAAACTGATTTGCATCAATTAAATTGTTATGTTTTAGGTATTTATTTAGCTGTTTTTGTATAGGGCGTTCATAGAGTTTAGAAATTATGGGAAGGATTGAGATTGGGCGGTAGTTGTTTTTATCTGTTTACACCCTTTTTTATATATTGGAATTATTTTTGCTTGTTTAAGGACGTTTGGGAAGCATCCAGTGTCGAAAGTTTTATTGATACTATGAGTTAAAGATGGGATAATTTTTGTTGCAATGGATTTTAAATACTTGACCGATAACAAACCATAGCCACTTGAAGTGCTTGTATCTAGCTCATCTATTAGTTCAGCAACCTCGTTTTCATTAATATGGTCAAAGTTGTAAAACGCACCACTAATACTTTGAGTTTCATGCATTGGAGATTCTGGTGGTTCTGGGAGATGACTTGGAATATCGTTGGCTATGGTAACAAAAAAATCATTGAAGATAGAAGCAACTTGAAGTTGATCATCAACTATAACACCGTTGTCATTTAAAGCGATATTATTTGAGGGAGGACTTCCAGATAAGTTAGACAAGATTTCGTAAACCAGAGACCAAATTTTTTTGGGATTGTTTATATTATTTTGAAATTGGTTTGAATAATATTTGGCTTTGGCTTGAAATATAAGAGAACGTATTTCTTTTTTAAGGTTTTTTTTCCAAATGTCAAAGTAGTCGTTAGCGGGATATTTTTGTGATAGTTTGTAGAATTTGTTTCGGAGCTTAATTTTTTTCTTCAATTCTATAGTGAACCAAGGCTTTGTATAACAGTTGTTTGGGATACAATCTTGGCGCAAAATTTTGGTTTTTGTATGTTGTTTGAGAACAGAACATAAGCCAGAGTAAAATTGTACAAAATCAATCTCATCAAAGTTTATATTGAAGATATATTTATCAATTTCAGCGAAATTAGTTTTAATGATTTCTTTTTCTGTTTTATTGGAAGAGCAGTGTTTATTTATATCACACGTAAATAACAGGAATTTGTGGTCACTCAGATAAGAATCATTATAGAGCACGTAGCAAGGAGCCGAGAAAGAGGAAAGTATGTGATCAAGAAATGTTCGGATTGTGTTAGATTTCCTTGTATAAAATTTATCATCCAGACTATTGACGATGTTGAACCCGTTATGCGCGATCTTAGATACATAGTTAAAGACACGAGTATCAGATTTATCTTTAATATTATAATTAAAGTCTCCCACAATGATTGAATGTTTATATTTCTTTAGCAGAGATTCAAAATAATCTAGAAATTGCTCATCATCTGTATGACCTGGACGATAGACTCCAATCACATTTAATTTCAACTTTTTGGACTTTATGACAACAAAATCGTTTTCAAGGAAGGAGGAACTAAAATCGCACTCGAAATCAAGTTCATCTGATACGAATATGCGGTCACTCCACCACCCTTTCTCTCACGTGTTAAATGATAAGCCCTAAAATTGCTGATATTTATGTTAATGTCGTCAGAAGTTAGAAAAGTTTCAACTAGAACTAGTATATCAATCCTGACGCCCTGACTATTCATCAATTCTTCAAGTCCTTCGATTTTATTTTTTAACCGATTAATATTAATGTAAAGGATGTTCAATCCATTTATTGACTTACTAGCCTCGACGAATTCAGATGTTTGTAGAAAGTATTGATTAATATTGTTCGATTCCAGTACAAGGTTCATTTGGCTTGAGTTTTTCAGATACCAGAAACTTCTTGTCTAAAAAGAAAACTAAAGTATATTTTGTACTTGCCAGTGAGAAACAAAAAAGAATTAAAATTAAAATTCAATGAAAAAACAATTAATGAACAAAAAATAGAGTAAGACAAAATATGTATAAAAATAAAATACTTAATATTTAATAACAGAGTTTTTTCTCTATCGTATGAAAACAGCTGACCGGTGAGTTTTATTGTTTTAGATTTAACAAAATTCAAAAACGGAATTATTATTGTTTTCGTTTTTTCTAACATGTATTTTTCTTGGATTATGGCGTTGAGTGATGAGTGGATCGTTCAATTATTTCAGAACAAAATTGAGAACATTCTTCTTGCGATTGGATTTTTGTTGGCATTTCATCCACATTGCCTGTGGTTTTGGCGTATATAAAACCATGTCTATACCAGACATATCGGATTAGTTTTTTCTTTTTTAAAACATTCAGTTTTTTTAAAATATCGGCATAGTCTGGTGTGAGTCTGTCGTTTATGTGGACTTCTTTTGCAGGCATGCTAGTTGAGGGAAACAGCTGATTTAAGTACAATTTACCCAAATTTTTTTTCATTTTTCATCAAGCAAGCTTTAGCATGACCATTTTTCAATCGAATAAAGATTTGAAGTAGTTTCACGTTATTCTGATTATTTCTGCTGGAATTTGTTTTGCGCTCATGGAAAGAGTCAATCAGATCAAGATCAGTGTGCAGCGCCTGGAATATGACTTTAATCATTTCCCATGTATTATATGTATTTGTATTTATTTCTATACCAGCTATAATAATATCATTTGATAAAGCATTTTGTTTTAATTGACATACTTCCCGTTTTAGTTGATTGATGATGGTAATGAATCAGCCTGTTGTCCTTGGAGTACAATTAATTCTTTTTTATTCAAATTAACATCTTTATTTAAATTATCCACGGTGCATATGATTTTTTGTATTTTATTTTGAATATTGGTAACAGTGGTTGATAGGCTATCCATATCTGTTTTAATGTTTGATTGGAGAGAACTAATTGCTTCAAGGATATCAGCATTAGATGGTTGATTTAAGTGAGTGAGTTCTTGGTTTGCTATATCAGAACTTGAAGTAGATGGTACTGGTGGTGTACCAGGTCTATTCCTAGTAACCTTTCCGTTGTCCCGTGTTCCCACCATTACAGAATTTTTTGTTTCACTGATATAATTTACAACAAAACATAGTCAACTTATTTAGGCTATATTTTGAGGTTTCGAAAATTTCTATATAGTCTTATGGTCACTTATTTTATATTAGCATAAAAGAAAGTTGATATCTGGACACAACTTTTACACACATTATTTTATAATTGGAAACACATATAGATAATTATTTGTTTTATTTAGATTCACCGTATGTTTGATCATAAATGATTACAACAAAGAAAAAACTTTGTTTGATAAAAACTATGTTTAGAAGCAACAGTTTTCACAGTAGAATGTTTATTGATTTTGAACTATTAAATTAAAAATTATTAAATTATGTTTAAATTATATTCACACAGCCGTCACGATACATTTGACACGTTCGCCATCTTGATTTTTTTAGAGACACTTTCGTTGTTTAACTGATATTATTACAACAAAACATAGTTTGCACAACTTATTTAGGCTATATTTTGGTAGAACACGATATTGTAAAAGAGGGAAACATAAATCGAACCAGCAGCTGCTATCCGGGGGAGAATGGGGAGAGTTTTTAGGGGTTGAAAAGGGTTTTTTGTTATTTCTGGCTAAACCGTGCATCCTATCAAAAGAGTTATATGTAAAAGTTGTAGGGAATAAAAAGATCTACACTTTTTGTACGGACCATGTTTACCCTCACCTCAACATTTTTCGAAAAAAATGCGAAAAACCGATTTTTTTCTTTTTTCTTGTTTTTTTTTACAAAAAAAATTTTATGAAGTTCAAATTTTGGAAAAAGATACCTCCATTTATTCAAAAAAGGCAGCAATTTTTTCGGAGGGAAATATTTAGACGTTGTTGTTAAAATTAATTTTTTTGAAAAAAAAACCAAATTTTTAACTGCGATTCCTCTTAAAACTACGCCTCTCAAAGAGTTCAGTTTTGACTCATTTACTCGTTCTTACGTCTATTTTTGATAAGTGGTAAAAAAATGGTACACTGTTATGGAAAAAAAGGCGGGAAAATTGAAAAAACCGAGAAAATCGCTTTTTTTTCGTGGTAATTTGCATATTTATCGTTGAATAATCGTTATTAATTAATAAAATCATTTAAATTTTTAATGATAAACGTAAACGACGATCATTTGGAAATAAATTAATGAATTATATGCTTTCGTTACTTTTAGTTTATTTAGGTAACAAAAAAGTAAATTTTATTCTTCAAACATGGCGATCTCAAAAAGTACCTTTTAGTTTTCTTTCATGTTTTTTATATTTTACAGATTTGTTATTTACTTAAAACATACTAAACCTATAAGGACAATTGTTATTTTTTGTTTTTGAGAAAAACACATTTGAATATAGGTTGATTTTTTTTGTACTTTGTGCCATACACTAAACCCAAGTTTACTGATTCTATTAAACTTATTTTGGGTTTAGAAGGTACTAAATGAGGTTTAAAGAAGGTACTAAATAAGCTTTTTTTGGGTTTTCTGAAGGTTTAATATTTTACCCAAAACATACTCAAATTACAGACAGACGTTTTGTTCGACGATAAAAACCAATTCGAATATTTGTTAGCAAAAATATGCCAGTTGCAGATTTTGCTGAAATTTATCAAATAGATAGTGAATTTTCCTTTCAATTACAATAAAAAATTCATATTAAATTAAAATATATCATATATTAATTATCATATATTATAAACTAAAATAAGCATTAAATATTTTAGAAAAATGAAAATTCTGCCAATCCCACGTACTTTCGAAATCAAATTGCTCAAGAACGGCTTTACCAATTTTATCAAACTTTTTTTTTTTTGTAGGTGATTAGTTAATCGTTTGAAAAAAAAAAATAATTAATTGTTTTTGTAATTAATTTTTAAATTAAAATATTAAAAAACTTTTTTAAAGTTGGCGCTTGGGTTGAAGATCAATTGAAATTTAAATTATTTTTTTTTTGTAAAAACAGTTCTATCCTTACTCTAAAATATTACAAATTTACAAAGAGGCTAATATTCGTGTTCTTGAGATATTTAATTTTTAAGATTTTTAGTACGACTGAAATTCTAATTGTTGATTATTTCTTCGAACAATTTTTATCAAGTTCGAAAACGAAAGCATCTAATTATTCATAAATGTATTTCCGAATGATCGTTGTTTACGTAATAATAAAAAAATAATATGATTTTGTTAATTAGTAACAATTATTCAACGATAAATATGCAAATTACCACAAAAAAAGCAATTTTTTCGGTTTTTTCAATTTTCCCGCCTTTTTGTCCATAGATTTATACTTTTTTTACCATTTATCAAAAATAGACGTAAGAACGAGTAAATGAGTCAAAACTGAACTCTTTAAGAGGCGTAGTTTTAAGAGGAATCGCAGTTAAAAATTTGGTTTTTTTTTTCAAAAAAATTAATTTTAACAACAACGTCTGAATATTTCCCTCCGAAAAAATTGCTGCCTTTTTTGAATAAATGGAGGTATCTTTTTCCAAAATTTGAACTTCATAAAATTTTTTTTGTAAAAGAAAACAAGAAAAAAATCGGTTTTTTGCATTTTTTTCGAAAAATGTTGAGGTGAGGGTAAAAATGGTTCGGTAGATCTTTTTATTCCCTACAACTTTTACATATAATTCTTTTTGATAGGATGCACGGTTTAGCCAGAAATCACGAAAAACCTTTTTCAACCCCTAAAAACCCTCCCCGTTCTCCCCCGGATAGCAGCTGCTGGTTCGATTTATGTTTCCCTCTTTTACAATATCGTGTTCTACAATATCCCGCTGTCAGTTTGCTGTAACGAATTTTTTTGTTGTTAGAATACTATTTTTCCTGGCCTAATAATAGGACAAAGATAAACTGCACTAGAATGAACTGAAGACAAAAATAAAAAATTCAAAAGTTTCTAAAATAAAACATTAAACTAAGTCGATTTTATGCAATAAAACGTTAGAAAAAAATTCTCACAAACAAAATTACGAATTTACTAAAACTAAATTTTGAAATTCCCTTTTTGAAAATTAAAAACAAAAACTAAAAAAAATTATTTTAAAAACAAAATTCCAAAAAATAAAAAAACTTGAGTTGAAGGTTAATAATTGGACGCAGTAGTTGGAATTCGGTAGTAGTCGAGCTGATACTAAATTCAAAAATTTAAAAGTTTTCAAAAAACACAAATTTAAAATACTTTAAAAATTCAAAAATAAGAAAAAGTCAAAAAATGTCTAAAAACAAAATAAATCCAATTATTCAAAATATTGAAATGGATGATGGTAATTGCGCGTCGAGTAGTTGAGCTGACTTCAAATTAAGTAAAAAATTAATAAAAAATTCAAAAATTTACCAAAAAATTTAGTTTTAAAAAAATCACAAATATAGTATATGTGATAAAAAATTTTAAATTTAAAGATAACATACAAATTAGAAATTACACAAAATTTGAAAATTTACCAAATTTAAAAAAAATATTAAAAAAATTAAGTTTCCAAACAAAACTTTTAAATTTAATTTAAAAAATATGGAGGGGCTGAAATCTCACAGCTCTGAGATATCAAGACTTCGGTCTGGGTTAAGGATTTTGATATAGTTTTCGTCAAAAAACTTTTATGAGGACATGTTTTTTAGTTTTGGGCAGTGATGTATATCAAACATCACTCTTTGTTAAAGTACAAGTATTTTTTTACCTCTGTTTAAAAATGTATTACATAACTAACACGAAACATCAATACGTTGCCGGAAAATTATAATCAAAATTCCAAAAATATTGTTAAATTAAATAAAATCAAACTTTTTTCAAAATTCCAAAAATATTCCAAAAATTAGAATAAAATCAAATATTTAAACTTTTTCTAAATTCCGATAATTTTCCAAAAATTCTTAAAAATATAAACTTTTCCAAAATTCTAAAAATATTGCAAAAATTATTACAAAATCAAAAATTAAAACTTTTTTCAAAATTCCAAAAATTATAATAAAATCAAAAATATAAAATTTTTCAAAATTCTAAAAATATTCCAAATATTCTTAAAAATCAAAATATTAAAATTTTTTCAAAATTCTAAATATACATATTTGTAAAATTCAAAAATTCTATTTTTTTCAAAATTCCAAAAATATTGCAAAAATTATAACAAAATCAAAAATTGAAACTTTTTTTAAAATTCCAAAAATTAGAATGAAATCAAATATTAAAACTTTTTCTAAATTCCAATAATAATCCAAAAATTCTTAAAAATTCAAATTTTTTTCAAAACTCTAAAAATATTGCAAAAATTATTACAAAATCAAAATTTGAAAATTTTTTCAAAATTCCAAAAATTATAATAAAATCAAAAATATAAAATTTTTCAAAATTCTAAAAATATTCCAAATATTCTTAAAAATCAAAATATTAAAATTTTTTCAAAATTCTAAATATACATATTTGTAAAATTCAAAAATTCTATTTTTTTCAAAATTCCAAAAATATTGCAAAAATTATAACAAAATCAAAAATTGAAACTTTTTTCAAAATTCCAAAAATTAGAATGAAATCAAATATTAAAACTTTTTCTAAATTCCAATAATAATCCAAAAATTCTTAAAAATTCAAATTTTTTTCAAAACTCTAAAAATATTGCAAAAATTATTACAAAATCAAAATTTGAAAATTTTTTCAAAATTCCAAAAATTATAATAAAATCAAAAATTAAGAATTTTCAAAATTCTAAAAATATTCAAAAAATTCGTACAAAATCAAAAATTAAAACTTTTTCCAAAATTCTAAAAATATTGCAAAAATGATTACAAAATCAAAAATACAAACTTTTTCAAAATTCCAAAAATATTTCAAACAGTATAACAAATTCTAAAATTTTCATGTCCAATTTCATTTTCAAATACATTAACGTCATAAAAACAGCTACATTTTTTTTGAATGAACGTTTAAAATGAACGTTTTTTAAGCAAAAAATATGCAAATTTCCTTGTTTTGACACACTTGACGATTTTTTGACACACTTCCGGTACAGTTATCGAACACATCGTCCTTTCGGCTCTTCTTATTGAGTATACCTATTTTTAGAAAAAAAATTTTCAAATCCGTCCAGCGGTTTTCTAGATTTCATCGGTTGTGACGGCCGGCCGGCCGACAGACAGACATACATTTTTTTGCTTTTTTAGAATCAGTAGGTCCTAAAACGTCGAGAAATGCCAAAAAAAGTGGGGGTAAGAATTTCACTTTGAGCTCATGAATGTAATACTTAGGTCTTTTACACCGAAGTAATTATGCTAAAAATATTTAAAAAAATAAAATATACCAAAACAAAAAAATTTCAAAATGACAAAAATTTCTTAAAAACTATGAACACAAAATTTCAAAAAAAAATTTACCAAAATTACAAAATTTTAAAGATATAAAATTTCAACATTATTCAAAATAAAAAAATTACAACAAAAATTTAGACAATAAGAAAACATCACAAATTACAAAGGAATTTCCAAACTTACACAAATTTTCAAAAAAATTCAAAATATTTTAAAAATATTCAAAATTACAAGTTAACTAATTCTCAATTCAAAATTACAAATTTGAATATTTAGACAAACACATATGAAACAAGTGCCTCTAAACACACAGAAATATAATTATTTCGGACCTCGCTATGGCTTTCATTCAAAATTTACCAATCTTCCTGTCTCTGTGAGTTTTTTCAAATTTTTCTGTCTCATCGTTGAAAGGAGGGACGCTTCAAAAGTTGCACTATTTTGACAATAACTTAAAAACTGTGCACCGTAAAATTCTAAACAAAATTGCAATGATTTCTAGATTAGGTGCTCTATCAAATGACACCCCATTCGCTTGGGTCATAAAATATTTTTTAGTTTTTACCCCTCCTCATTCCCACCCCTTTAATAAATATAGTTATGAGTATCTGCCACTTTTCTATATTTTTCATTAAAAACCTACTCAATTTTCTATCATTCCAAATATATTTCAAGATTTTCGATCAAATAGGTTCGGATCTAATCGAGGTAAGAAAACACGAAGAAAACGTGATTATTCAAAATTATACAAAAAATGGTGAGGTGTAAAATTCTAAAATACATTTTTAAGGAATACTGAAATGAAGCCTTTTCATATGATACCCTTGTAACGAAATTTGAACTTTTCTAAAAATTATCACTTTAACTTATTTTGCCGTATAGCTCAAAAACTATTAGAAACTGAAAAAACACTGAATTTAACACAACAAACACATAATAACTTGGAAATCTCTTTATCTTTGAACTACATACACAATTAACTATTCACTAACATGAAAATAATTTTAATCGAAAACAAAATCAATACAAAGTAAAATGAAAAAGAACGCTTACGTTAAATTTTCCTGAAGAATGCTGTCTCCATTTACCTGGCCATGTTTGTTTTGTGACAGATCTTTGTTGCAATCATATACATAATCCTTTGGTTGGATGTCTTACGTAACCATTAATATCAACACCAAAATTTCTTATTCCAAATAAACATGTTGCCGAGCATGAAGTAGCGAACCACTTAGAAATACTTCTTCCAGATCCAATTTATGTATCAAGCAATTTAGCGTATTATCGTCTAAATCTAACTTATGATTTAGTTTGACATCCGACATTTTATTAGTGGTAGCTGCTCTACCAACGCACATACTAACACTGCATGTACAATTAAAACACGAACCGACCAGATAATATTATTTTTCATTTTTTCTAAAAAAACACAAGCCTTCGATTTGGTTTTAGATTCATATTTTTTTCATTATTTTCATTTTGATCACCAAATGGTTTATTATTTTTTTTCCACTAAACTTTCCATCACATTGACCAACTTTAACATCACCATGAATAATTTGATTTTATTGAACAACAACAAATTATAATTTTTCTATATAAAAAAACATTTACATTTTTTTTTCATTTTTAAATAATAATATTAAAATTATTCTCTTCACCATTTGATTTGAATATTTATTGCTTAATTTGCAAAATTATACTAATCTTGTTGAGTTTTAAAATTATACTAACTGACGATCTAACATTTGATCGATTTTATATAGTAATTTTTAATAGCCGCACCCAGATTATCTCTTTCATTTTTCTTTTCATTTATATAAAAAACTTGTATTTAATTAATTTGCTCAGTTTAAAAGGCAGTGGTATAGATAAACGTATATTTTTTGTGCAATTGGAGAAATTAATGAAATTATCATTGAATTTGAAAATTATCATTTTTAGAACAAAATTGAAATAGTCCTGGCGTTACAAAACTAGGGGAAACTAGGATAATGATGGAGGCTACATTATTATCCGTTGTTTATCCTAGAAGAAAGGACTATGACAATCGCAACTTGCTATACCAATTGCTTTGAATATATAAAATATTTAATGATGATATGAAAATTTACGTCACAGATAAACAGAAAATCTGGTGTACAAAAAATATGGCTATACATAATAAAATTATTTAAATAATTTTAATTTAGTTACCTAAATTTATATTTTTAGAAAATATAATAATTTTTATTTATTTTATTTAATTTCTTAATTGTAAAATCTTATAATTAATTTATGTGCTTTAACACCTTTAGAGAAAAATATTTATTTATTTCAAATTAAAAATAAAAATATTTGATTATTGATTTATTTGTTAGGTGTTAAGTCTTAGCTCAAAAATATATATTTATATTAATATAAAAATAAAAATATTCAACAAATTATTTATTTATATCTTGATGTTTTTTTGATTAATTAGTAAAAATTATTGTTTAATTAATTTATCTTAAAATTATTTATATTATTATTCTAAAAAGATTATTTTATTTAATAAAATTTATTCATTTAATTTTCAAAAATTATTATTAATTATTGTTTTATTTAATTATTTTAAACATAAAATATATTTATTTATTTATTTATCCTATTTAGAAAAATTGGTTTAGTTAAATCTTCAAAAAAAAATTTTTATTTTTGAAAATTTAACAAAGAAATTTTTGTTTAATTTATATACCTAAAATTATTATTTTCAAAAAAATATACTCTATTTAATAAATTTTATTTATTTATATTTTCAAAAATTAATTATTTTATTTACGAAAAATTGATTATTTACTTATTTTTCAAAATGATAAGAGATTTCCAAGTCAAGACTTGTTTGTAAAAAAAACAACCAAAATATGATACAAATGTCCAATGTTATCTAATTCTATACTTGAATTCTCACGCTCGCGAGCACTCCCCAAGAATGCATGTGAGAACCGACTAGATAAGCCCCTAACGACCAGATTCTACAGAACGATTTCTGTATAATATCAAATGTTTGCAACCTACATTGTTTTCAAAAATTGTTAAAAATCTATATTTTTCTATGCTGTTATGTTCGCTGTTCTATAGAACAATTTTCTGGGTTTGACTCCTGCTATAATAGTGCTACAAAGGGGAGTTAAGAAAAGCATTTGCTTACATACAAAACACAACTATAATCATTTAAAAAATTCTCTCTGAAATTTTTCGTGTTTTGCTTTAAACGATTTAAGTTTGTTTGTGAAGTATATTAATTACTATAAATCAAATATAATATATAGCATGTTTTTACCTATATGGGATCAAAAGCAAAATTAAAACATATTACATATATTGTGACTAATTGAATTGAAAAAAAAACAGATTTAATTAAAACAACAACAAAAACTATAAATAACTTTTAAAAAAATCCCCCCTCTAAATTTTATTAAAACAATAACAATAAACAATAATTTTAATGTTATTCTAAAAAAATGAAAAAAAACAATAAAAAATGTACTACGTCATCAGCGTTACGACCGTATAGAGGGATAGACTCACGGCTATTATATTAAGGATTTTTAATAGTCGCATCCAGATTATCTGTTTCATTTTTCTTTTCATTTATATAAAAAAACTTGTATTTAATTAATTTGCTGAAGTTAAAAGGCAGTGGTATAGGTAAACGTATATTTTGTGTGCAATCTCAGAAATTAATGAAATTATTATTGAATTTGAAAATTATTATTTTTAGAACAAAATTGAAATAGTCCTGGCGTTACACCCTACTTGAATCTATAAAAAAATGTATTTTCTCAAAGGTTTCACATCGTAACCCTGTAAACCAAACGAAAACAACTTTAGTTTTATTTATATCTGTCATCTTATGTGGACAGGTTAGTTTTATACGCATCTTAAATTTCAGGTTCATAGCATTTATAGTTTACGAGATAAACGACATAATGTGAAAAACTCGTTTTACTCTCACCAAATTTTTGTTGTTGTTGTGGCGTTCATGCTCCATGTAGGAGCGTTGCCAAGCTAATCAGCTTCGAATATTCACCACAGTCATTTGCAACAGTGACATAATTACCATGACATTTTTTAAGGTCGTTTATTACGTCCGTCTCCCATTGCAGTCGTGGTCTACCTTGCGGTTGCCAACTCCCACCCCACTCCCTGTGGTACTAACATACATTTTTTAATCATTCCAGACTGATTCCTACCTGTGGTACTAACGTACATTTTTTTTAATCATTCCAGACTGTGAGTTGGCTCGTAGAACATGCCCAAACCAAGCAATCCTGTTGAAACGGAAACAACCTCTTCTAGTGCTAAGTAGAAAGTATCCTTCTCGTCGACGGTCTTAGCTTCAGTAGGTGCATGCATAGCAATAAGAGAAATATTGTGGTATGTACCGCGTGCCCTTAGGTAGCAGATCCTCTCATTGACCGTGATGAATTTCATCACGGCTTCTTGTATGCGTGCACCTACAAGAAAGCCATTTCCAAATTCTCTTCGAGAGGGATGACCACTGCAGTATAGAGAATGACTATCCAATCTTGTTTTCCGATTATCGCCGTCTAAGTGCTTGCAGAGCTATGATATGCATCCTATACCTCTCAGCCTCTGTTTCTAGACTATAAGAGCATCAAGAGCGCTCAGGCTGCGCACGTTCTACGTTTCGATTCGGTAGTCTGGTCCTTTTTCACGTTTAGGTAAAATTCTATTTTTGTGTGCGGGTTGTTATTCTATTACCAAATTAAAAAATTAGTTTTTCCCGGGGTTAGAGTATTAACCTTACGCCCAACCCAAATCGTCGGGAATGGGTTCGTTGTGCACCCTTAGGTTACCAGAAAGAAACAACCTTTTTACACGTTTATATAGCGAGCCACTTGGACCAAGACAGACGCCTGCTCCCAGCTGCCCCTAACATGGAGAACAGACGCTTGGGTCGCATTGGTTTTAAGGCACCAAGCTGCCGTGATGCAGCGTCATTGACTTAGCAGTGTGTACCCTGTTTGTCTCCGATACACCCAGGCAGCCCGGCGTGGACGTCGAATTTAGAATTTCGCTACCCAATGAGAAGTTTGTGAATAAGCATAAATACTTTTTCGAACAGTGTTTATAGTAATATTACTATACCTAAGCAACGAAGATTGGAAATTGAAGTATCGTTGACACAGAATAAAGAATAAAAAATATTTCATCAAAGAAAAATGTAGTGTTCTAACACACATAAATTCTGTTGTTTAACGAATAAAAAAAGCAAAAAATAAATTTATAAATATTTTTGTCATTCAAATCTTTTGTCAAAGCTTCAAAGTCATCCAAATTGATTAATGAACGAAGTTTTCATGCTCCCAAGAAACTTTCAAAACAAAGTGAAAAAGTCAGCATTTGTATGGTGGCATCCTCGACACTTCGGTCGATGTTCTCCTTCATTATCTTCTCAAACTCATTCAAAACATTTCCATAATTTTCATCATAATCACTTTAATCTTGACGGCTTTAATGTGGATTGTGGAAGTTGTGATGCGGAACTATTGTGAACCGTGCTAAATGCTTATATACCAAGTTTTATTTTTTTAAACGAAACCATAAAAAGAAATTATTTAAATTGGGAGCCAGCACCACCAGTCTTTGTATAATTTAGAATTAAGCTTAGAAATATTTGCTACAAACGTTTGATCTTTTAACTACCATCCTTATCGATCTGCGGCCAAATTCTGTTACTGTGATGTGATAAAGTGATAAATTTTCAATTGAAAAGAAATGAAGAAATGTTTAACACTTCGCCGCGTCACAGTTTCATAATTTGGCTGCAGGATTGTTAAAAAATATATTTTAATATTTTTGTTTAGAAAGTTTTTCTTAAAATTTAAACTTGCGATATTTTTCTTCCCTTCCTCGCGTATTTAATAGAACGCAAATTTAAAAAAAAAATTACGAAGATAGAAAATTTAATACATTTCCAACGCAAAGATTAGTGTGTGTGGTGTATCTAACAACCATATGGGAGAGGGGGAGGAATGCAAAAAAGAAAATAATATTTTCAACGTAAGTCTGTTTTTGTAGTTAATTTTAAAATTCAAACATTAAAAAAACCCTTTTAAAGGTGCTATGGTCGAAGATAAATTCGAATTTAATTTATTTTTTTTTTAAACCGTTTCATCTTTCGAACTTCAGTGGTTAAAATTTTTTGTTGATAAAAATTGTTGGAAACAATAATGAACAATTGTGGAGGTCTACACAAAAAACGCTACATTTCCATTTTCTTTAAAAAATAAATTATGTACTTAGATCGGCTCCAATTTCTGAATTCGATCGAAAACTCAAAAAATTTATCTATGCTTAAATTAGAACTGTTTTTCCTCTTTGTAGACTAGAGCTTGCTTTAGACATAATGTTATCAGTGTAATGACATAATCAAATTTTCTTGAACTGCGTTGGAAAAATGTAATAATGGAAATGTAGCTTTTGGTGTGGACCTTCTCAATTAGAATTTTAGTCGGACTAAAAATCTTTAAAATTAAATTTCTCAGGAACACGAATTAACACCTATTTGTAAATTTGATATATTTCAAAGTAAGGATAGAATTGTTTAAAAAAGAATAAATTAAATTCAAATAGATCTTCAACCCTAGCGCCATCTTTAAAATAGTTTTTTTTTAAATTTAAGTTTTAAAGTTAATTACAAAAACACTTAATTAATTTTTTTCAAACGATTTACAGATCACTTATCAAACAAAAAAATTTTTGATGACATCGGTACAGCCATTCTTGGGCAATTTAATTTCAAATTTACATCGGATTGACAGAATTAACATTTTTCATGCATGTTGGGGCCCCCTATGCTCAAACGATGCACCATAATACTTATTTATCAAATTTCAGAAAGATCAAAAAAGGTCATGTTTAAATTTTGAGTAGATCTCGTTTTTCATCAGCTTTTGAAATATTTAAAAAATATGGCCTCACTTAGTTCCAAACGAAATGCATGTTCCAAAAAAAATCACACTTATAGAAATGTTAATAATGAAAAATGTGAACGAAAAATATAGCTATATGTGTCCAGTTGGTATTCATAATTGTATGCTTGCGGAATGAGAGTTTTTTCTAGTCATGTAAGGCACCAATTACAAATATATTTAGCTCAAGTTACATAATATTTTTCGTGCAATTTCAAATTTGCTTTGATCTCAAAATAATTCAGGTGGTAGAAAAACAAACAAGTCTGAATAATTTAACTGACACCATCAACATTCAAAAAAGTTCATTACGTCTTTTTATCAAATACAAGAGTCTCTGAGTTGCAGACTTACCACAGTGGATTAACTGTGCTTCACTCACAATATTATATCTAAATTTATTAGTTTGCAACAAAAATCACCTTAAAATTCTAAAGTTTTTGATTTATCTATTTTCAACTGGTAATAATAGTTTTTACTATTCAATTAATTAATTGCATTGTATTAAACTTTAATTAACTTACTATTGTTGACTTTTTTGATGTTTACCACACTATACTTTTCACACCTTTATTGTCTTTTTCGCAATCAGTACATGATAAAAAACGAGATCTACACAGGTGAAAATTCGAGATTTGAACTTGACCATTTTTGATTTTTCTGAAACTTGGCATATAAGTAGTATAGACAAAATAAAAAATACAACTTATTTTATATTTTTTTTAAAGTGCATAGTGTGAGCATAGGGGGCACCCCAACATGCATGAAAGATGAAAATTCTGCCAATCCGATGTAACTTTGAAATTAAATTGCTCAAAAACGGCTATGCCGATTTTTTTTTTGAAAATAGTGTTATCCTTACTCTAAAATATATCAAATTTACAAAGAGGTGTTCATTTTTGTTCTTGAGATATTTAATTATTTTAATGATTTTTAGTACGACTAAAATTTTAATTTTTCATCATTTTTTCAAACAACTTCCATTAACATAAAATTTTAAATTCGATTAAATTTTAACTTTTTTTTTAGAAGTAGTTCTATCTTTACTTTAAACTATATCAAATTTACAAAGAGGTGTTAATTCGTGCTCTTGAGATATTTAATTTTAAAGATTTTTGGTCCAACTAAAATTCGAATTTTCCATCATTTATTCGAACTTCAGTGGTTAAAATTTTTTGTTGATAAAAATTGTTCAAAAAATAATGAACAATTAGGATTCTAAACGGACTAAACATCTCTAAAATTAAATATCTCGAAAACATGAATTAGCACTTCTTTGTAAATTTGATATATTTTAGAGTAAGGATAAAACTATTTTCAGACAAAAAATTTTTTAAATTCCAATTGATCTTCGACCCTAGCGCCATCTTTAAAAAAGTTTTTTTAATATTTTTATTTAAAAATTAATTACAAAAAAATAATTAATTTTTTTTTCAAACGACTAACTAATCATCTATCAAACAAAAAAAAGTTTTATGAAATCGGTATAACCGTGGTTGAGCAATGTTGGGGTGTCCCCTATGCTCAAACTATGCACTTTCAAAAAATTTTAAAATAAGTTGTATTTTTTATTTTGTCCATACTACTTATATGCCAAGTTTCAGGAAAATCAAAAATGGTCAAGTTTCACAACTCGGTCTAGAACACGTTATGTATATATATATATAGAACACATATATGTATATATATATATATATATATATATATATATATATATATATATATATATATATATATACAAAATTTTTGGTGAAACGCTGCTTTACAAAAATTGTAATCACAAATTTTTAAATGTAAATTTTAATTCGTAATTTTGTTTTACCTCTGTTTCATTTTATTTTTACTTTATTTTAATCTATTTACGCTTGTAGGTGTTTATATAATGTATAATGCAAATTCAATTATTTATATGCATACATCTATCTTGTGTTTGTGTTGTGACTTCAATGAATTATGATTTCTGTGTTAAAGGCCATTAAGTTTATTAAATTATAGAAAATAAAAAACGGTTATGTTATTTAATTAAAGTATTCTTTTTAATGACCACTTGAAACAGGATTTCTTCTAGCATCCGGAAATAATTTTTAACGGTGTAACATAAGAAAAAAATGGTGTAATTGAAAAAAAGATGGCATAGCCTTTTTTTTTTTTTTTTTAAAACTAAATTGAAGCTTATTTTATATCTAACAACTTGTGAAAGTTTGGGACTAGCGTCATTTTTTGTTTTAGAGATAAAATTCGTTGTGCATATGACTGTCGGGAATCCGTTTTTTTTGTTCTGAAGGAAAATTATAAAAATGGTGATTTTTAGATTCAGATTTTTTTTTTATGTTAAATATCAAATATTTTATTATTAAATGAACTTTTTAAAAAGCAATTTCAGTCAAGTTCAGCAAAATTTGGCGACATTTTGACTCGATCCTTTTTAATTTGGTTTATTTTTAGTTTATAGATAGCCTTTGATAAATGAAAAATACGGCTTCAAGTAGAATTTTTTTAAATATAGACCAAAATAAACCAAATTAAAAAGGGTCGAGTCAAAATGTCGCCAAATTTTGCTGAACTTGACTGAAATTGCTTTTTAAAAAGTTCATTTCATAATAAAATATTTGATATTTAACATAAAAAAAAATCTGAATCTAAAAATCGCCATTTTTATAATTTTCCTTCAGAACAAAAAAAACTGATTCCCGACAGTCATATGCACAACGAATTTTATCTCTAAAACAAAAAATGACGCTAGTCCTAAACTTTCACAAGTTGTTAGATATAAAATAAGCTTCAATTTAGTTAAAAAAAAAAAAAGGCTATGCCATCTTTTTTTCAATTACACCATTTTTTTCTTATGTTACACCGTTAAAAATTATTTCAAAAAATTAACAGTGTACATTTTTAAAAACTTTGTTCTAATACCTATTCAACGACATATCATTTATGAAAATCGATTCAGTAGTTTTTCTACAATCGCTCGTCAAAATGCACTCACATCACAAAAAAACAAAAATTGAGGGCACCCTGTGAAGACCCCTGGTCGAAAAAAAAATTCTAAGAGAACTAGTATTTTTTATTTATCAAAGACTATCTATAAACAAAAAATAATCAAAATTAAAAGGGGTCAAGTCAAAACGTTGTTGAATCTTCGTGAAATTGCTCATATATATATATATATATATATATATATATATATATATATATATATATATATATATATATATATATATATATATATATATATATATATATATATATATATATATATATATATATATATATATATATATATATATATATATATATATATATATATATATATATATATATATATATATATATATATATATATATATATATATATATATATATAGAGTAACAGTAAAATTATAAAAAACTTTTGTTTTCTTTAATTTTTCTATTAAACTTATTAAATAAGTTATTTGCGTAAAGTAACAAGAGATTGACATTATGTTATATGAATAATGTCTTTCGATTTAACATTGCGTCACACCTATTGACAGACACTTTTAAATTATATAGGGACGGACAGGTTGCACGAGACCCAACTTGTTCTAGCACGTATACTACAGAGGGCCATAGGCCATGTCACAGTGACGGACCCTTTACTTATTTTGTTCGAGTTTTCCAATTTTTAAGTTGATAAGAAACATTTTTTTTGTAATTTCTCAACTTCGAGCTAAAGTCGCCACGTGATAAAATTGTTCAATTGAGCCCAAACTTCAGATTCTAGTTACACATATATAAAGGAACAAAATTTTGACCGGCGCCCTTCAAAATTGCAAAATAAGAAAATAAGTGCCACCCTAATATATATACTGTGAAAAAATCGGTTAAAATATATAAAAAATAATTTTTTCCTGAAAAAAACTGTATTTTTCACATCAAAGAAAAAAAATATGGAACCACCTCAGAATATACCTTAATATAATAGAATTTAAATCATCTAAATCGAATTAGCCATTTTCGAGAAATCAGTGCAAATACATAAAAAAACTAACAATGAAACACAAACCCTCCTTTTTAAGACGGTTGAAAGCCACTAGTTTATCAGTACAATTCTTTAAAATGACAAACATCAGTGCTGTTCCTAAGTGAAAAACTTTAAATATAGCATTATACTTTCACATTAAACAGGAGCCCTATGCCTGAACACATAAATGTGAATTTTGACAATATAGAGAAGTTTGTATTTCATCACATTCAACGGTAATGGTAACGATTTTACGAGAAACGAATTTCACAATATTGTCAAAAATGAATTTATACAATATTGTGAAATTCGTTTTTCGGAAAATCGTTACCGTTACCGTTTGATGTTATGCAATACAAACTTCACAATATTGTCAAAATTCACATTTATGTGTTCGGGAATAGGGCCCCAGCATAGAACATAGAATGACTCATGCCTCATACACAACTAGTGCACTAATTGCAATGGTAGCAAAGCTAAATTATTTGAGTTCTATCATAATTTCAACCGAAAGACTTATCGATCTACAAGAAATACAAGTATTCCTCTGCATAAGTTTTTGGGAGGTTCTAACCATTGATCTTAAGTACTTTAAAAATCGAAACCCCAAAGCATTTTAAAGCCAATGCACGTCGCTTTTGAGGCTACAAAATGCTTATTGATAAGGTCTTAGAAGGTATTACAAATCCCTTCCATGAAAATAGATTGGTTTGTCGGGACAAGATCCAAAAAGAGTGGATTCTTGTTAAGTGGATTTCCAGTTCTGTATTGAGTAGTGGAAATGCAAAGAGGCAATTAAAATTCCCCTCGCAATCAAAAGGCCCTCACCCTTTTCATTTGATGATTACCACATATTTTATACTTCGGGAGGTGTCTGTCCTTGATGAGTCTGACAACGTTTTTATCTGCCATTTTCCTCGATTCAGCCGCTTTTACTAAATATGGCGATTGCTCGGAGTCTTCTAAATTTACTATCAAAATTTTGTTTATTATTAATGAGGGGAAAATTTGTTTTAGAAATCGGGAGTAACCTTGTCGGACTTGACAATAGCACACCATTTTTTTCCGGACAAAGTTATCCTCATTTTCTAAAACAAATTTCCACCCCCAAATAATAAAAAAATAATATTATGGTAGTAAATGTACAAGATCCCGCGCAATCGATATGTTTCGGAGTTTGCCGAGTGGAAAAAGCGATCTAATCGAGGAAAATAGCAGCTAAAAAAGCTGTCGCACTTGTCAAGGATAGGCATCTCATGAATTATAAAATATGTGGTAATCATCAAATGAACCAATAGGTGAATCGCAGAGAGACTTCTTTGTCCGAACTGCGTACAAATGGAATAGTTTGCCGGAACACTTAGTCTCAGGTGGCTTCAACCCACAGATGTTTAAAAAAAGCGTTAATCTACACCTTAGAACGCCAGTTGTTGTGGGATCCAGGTCTAGACCTAGGTCTTAAAAGGTATTTATGTGTTGTTGTGACACATATTCTAAACCCTATTACACAACACATTTTATTAAAAAAAAAAAAAAAAAAATGAAAGGAACGAGGGTCTGTTGAATACAATAGAAGACTCTAAAAAATTTCGTGTTTAATTTTAAGTTTAACTTTATATTTAACTTAATTTCTTAAATAAATAAATTTGGTTAGCGAGATAATTAGCGGTAAAAAGTTGGTAGATATATATAAACAGATGAACAGATAACCTTTGCAATCTCATCAAAAGGTTTAGATTTACTTTTAAATGTAGCTCCTTAAAAATATATCATATTTACAGATAGCTACGGCTGGAATCTTGTTTTTAAAATATAAGAAAAATTCGCCAACTTAATAAATGTAAAAAAAATCCAAAGAACGTTTTTTAGAATCCAAATCCCCAATTTCCAAATATCAACACATTTATTTAATTTGTTTTATGTTTTTAATTTAATTTTAATAATATTCGAAAAAATATAATAGTGGGAAACCTAAAAAGTAAGTTAATATCCTTTAGTCAAGTTTTAATATTATCATAACATGAAAATGGAGCGGCTAAAATCTCAAGCTCTGAGATATCAAGACTTGGGGTCTGGGTTAAGGATTTTAATATAATTTTTGGCAAAAATCTTTTATGAGGACATTGTTGTTAGTTATCGGTAGCGATGTATATTAAACATTTTGTAAAAATACGAGTATTTTATCTCTGCTTAGAATTTTATTACAAAACTAACGTAACTTAGTGAAAAAATAATACAATCAGCAAACTACTCAAAAACCTCTTCATTTAGCGTTTTAAGAAAATGTTACAAAATCTAAAATTTAAATTTCTTTCAAAATTCTCAAAATATTGTAAAAGCAATAAGAAAATAAAAAATTTAAACATATATCAAAATTCTTCAACTATTGCAAAAATTATAACAAAATCAAAAATACAAACTTTTTTTTAAATTCCAAAAATTATAATAAAATCAAAAATTGAAACTTTTTAAAATTCTGGAAAATTTAAAACATTCAAAATGCCAAAATTCAATTTTTATTTTTAAAGTCTTAAAATATGTCGAAAATTGTAACAAAATTAAAAATACAAAACCTTTTTCAAAATCCAAAAATTATAATAAATTCAAAAATTTCCATGTACAATTTCATGTTAAATTCATTTCATATCTCACATATAATTTTCCAATTCCGAAAACTTTTTTCCAAAAATAAATGAAAATCATTCTTTTGACAAACTTGACAATATTTTTTTGACCAACTTATAATGCAATAATTTATTTTTTGATCTCACATACCAATCCCGATCACATTCATTGTACCTACTCTTAATTACTTAAAATGAACGTTTTTTAAGGAAAAAATGCATATTTCCTTGTTTTGACAACATGACGATTTTTTGGGCACACTTCCGGTACAGTTATCGAACACAACGTCCTTTCGGTCGTTACTATTGTAGGCTCGAGAATGTAATACTTAGGTCTTTAAGACCGAAGTAATTATAATATGATAATTGACTAAAAATAAAACCATTACAGAAATTAATTCTAATCTTTTTAGTCATAAAAACCGAAACGCAAACCAAAACTTATCAGATAAATAAATAAATAATAATAAATAAACCGAAACCAACATTGAAAGCCAAAAATTTCTTCTTAGAAAAAAAAACAAAAATCACAACACTCTAAAACACACAATTTGTTGGTTTGTATAAATGAAATAAAAAATTTTGCCAATAAATCAATTTTTCATAAAAAAAATCTACATTTTACATTACACCTATAAAAATGTGTAGTTGTAGTTACCTTAAAAAAATTGTAGTTGGTGAAATCCAAATTTTACAATTTTTATCGAATTTTACAAATTTTGTGAAAATATTGATGTAATTGTAGAATTGTAAGTTTGGTGGAATAGGCCACTGGTCGTCAAATTGTATTTGATCAAATCCAGGCTGCAAACCTGAACAGCAAGCACGTAGCGTACGGATTTAACCCCGCAGTTGTGTAGTTTATTCAAAACTTTCTTACCGACCGATACATTTCGGTATCCATCGATGGCTTTTCTTCCGCGTCAAAATTAATTAACACTGATGTACCCAAGGCTTAGTTTTGTCACCACTTTACTTTTACATCAAATGAAAATCACCAGTAACCCAATAAACAATTTTGCAGATGATAGTACACTGCACAAATCGCTCTTTTTCCTGTCTTTAAAAGGGAAAATGCATGAACGAATAAAGCCCGTCCGGAGAGATACCATAAATGTAAATGATAGCCTGGCAAAAGTTGCCAATTTTGGTGACTGAAATATGTTCAATTTTAACTCACCAAAACATGGCTATTGATTGTTGCCTGATCAACGACCGAGCTTGCCAAAGAAATTTCGATTAGTGTGTATGACAACCAAATAGACGAATGTGAAAAATTTTATTGATCATCAAAATTTCTATCGACTTACTCTAGAATGATCGTATAATGGCGATGGCAAAGAGCGCACCAAGAAAACTCAGTCCTCAATAGATGTAAAAAATATTTCACTCCATATTAATAACTCCTCATTTGTAAGTCCTACATTCGTCCTTGTATGGAGTATTGTTGTGAAGTTTGAAGTGCTGCATCTGTTTCCATCCTGACTCTTTTGAACTCTGGTCAAAAAAGTGCTACACGAGTTGTGATTGATACTTAACTTCAAATCTTAATTCTCTGATCTCGTTGTTTTTTTATAAATATCGTCACCAGCAGCGCTCGGATGGAATCGGATCCATCATGCGTGAACCATATTTTTTACCCTGTTTTACTTGTCAATGGTCAATGGTGTTTTACTGGTCACTCACTGTCATAGTGTTGAAATGAAGATAGATTTCTTTGTCCATACATCGTACAAATGGAATGCTTTGCCCGAATCAATAGTCACGAGTCCCTTCGATCCTCACGAGTGCCTTCGATCCACTAAGGTTTGAAAAAAAAAACGTTCATCGACACCTCAGAGCGCATATTGTTGTGATAATTAGATCTTACCATGGTATCTATATGTGCTTTTGTGACGCATATCGTAACTCTTTTAACATACCACTTTTATTTCAAAAAGAAAATAGAGTGCCACCATCGAGATATATTCCATAACAATAAAGTTCATCTGGCAGCACCCTTAAGATAACACCTTGGCTAGTAGTATCTCACTGCTATTGTCAGCGGTATGTGATATCTCACGTTAGCTCATATATATAAATGCCAATAGCAAGGACTGGAGTAGGCATTATCATCGCTCCCGTAGACTAAAAATAAAAATTTGTTCGAATTTTTATAAATCATCGTACTCAGATTCTATTTAGTTTGAGGCGTCTAATAAACCCCCTGTTATTAGTTACTGTCGAAGTATACAATCGTAGTTATTCCGGGTTTTTGAAACAATAATTTATTGTAGTTGCTTTAACTTTTTATCACGACTTCGAAATAAAATGAAAGACATCTATTTCACATTCACATACAACAGAAACAGAATATCATACAAGTTTAACAGAAAAAAATTCTGTTTCTGTAAAATTTGTATATGAAATTCTGTTTCTGTTGTATTTGGCTTCAAACCTTAAGAGTGTTTTTGTTCTATCTTTAAAGTTCGATACACTAGGGTTTACAAAACCCTGCATTTTAACTTTATAGTTTAGAGCAATATTTTTAAGAGGATTACCCTAACTTGAGAAAAACGTCTTTTGATCGACTTCCACCAAATATTTTAATTTATTGGCCAAAGCGATCACTAGCATTTTAATTTGATTTGGGACCGTGTCGTACCTTTAGTTTTTTTTAAAACATAAAAGCATTAAAGAAATCGAACTGATAAATTAGCAAATATTTTCTCAACACTTACTTGCGAATTAACCCATGAATCACAGCAAATTAATGAACGGAAGCCGAGACATTTCGTAGAAAAATATTAAATATCGTAAAGCACCGAATACTTACGACTTTTAAATTTTTATGTTTATTTTGTATTCTTGTTTTCTATTCGTACTTTATAAACTGGGCAAATTACACAGAAAAATAGTTCACGGGACTAAACGTGCGTACGTTATAACCTTATAAGCCTAGGTACCTTATAAGAAGGATAATTTGTTCGTAAAATTTTTATAGATGTAAGAAAAAAATTTGCTGTTCTCTATAGACCAAGTGTACTTTATATAGGGTGTACGCTAAAAGCGAGTTTTACTGTATTTTAGAGTAAAAATAGAACTGTTTTTAGAAAAAAAAATTAATTAAATTCCAATTGATCTTTGACCCTAGCGCCATCTTTAAAAAAGTTTTTTTTAACATTTTCATTTAAAAATTAATTATAAAAACAATAAATTAATTTTTTTTCAAACGACTAATTAATCATCTATCAAACAAAAAAAAGTTTGATGAAATCGGTATAGCCGTTCTTGAGCAATTTAATTTCAAAATTACATCGGATTGGCAGAATTTTCATTTTGCATGCATGTTGGGGTGCCCCCTATGCTCAAACTATGCTCTTTAAAAAAATTTTAAAATAAGTTGTATTTTTTATTTTGTCCATACTACTTATATGCCAAGTTTCAGGAAAATCAAAAATGGTCAAGTTCAAATTTCGACTTTTTCACCTGCGTAGATCACGTTTTTCATCTCTAATGAATTAATTTGGTTGTTCACTCAAAAACTTCATGGTTTCATTTTATCTGTTCTGTTACTAAACTTTACCATCTAAAAAAGTGTAACGCTCACGTAGCTAAACTACAATCATACAAGACAGCATGTAAGAAATTCAAAGATTCTCACTTCACAAAGCCAAAAGTTTTCAAATAACATTAAAACGCTTAATTTAAACAAAACAAAATAACTAAACTTTTAAGCTTACACCAAAAAGTCATTGATCGTATAACTTTGTTGTGCATAGTTTTAAACCAAACAAAACTTTATCTCTATACATAAATCTCATTAAAACTATTGTTACAGTTCGAAAACTGAGATTAAGTTTTGTTTTTCCCGGAAATAAGGAAAATGAAAAACAGAAAGAAAAATTTGTAAAACAAAAGCTTTCACTAAATAGATAAAACAATAAAAACGACAAAATAAAAAGTTAATAACCAAATCATTTACTTAATTAAGAGTTTAAACGTTTTAATAAAAACATAACTTAAAAATCTTAACTTTAGAGTTTAATTAAGATAATGAAAGTCATAAAAATTATAATGTAATTTAGACGATTTTAAATTTCTTTTTTATTGTTTAGCAAGGAGAATGATTGCAAAATGGAAGATATTTATTTTTTCTAGTGCTAGCAATTGATGGAAGAGCTAAGACCAGATGCTTGACTTTTTAATAGTTAAATGTTTCTTATTATTGTTTTGTGTATATGTATATAGAGTTGAACTCAATACGTACAGGGACACTATACTTTTACACAATATTTTATACTCTCGTTCTCAGTGTATAATGTTGCGAAACAAATATTTTTTGCTGGCAGTGACAAACTGGCAGTTGGGATGCGTTTATCAGAGTTGGAAATTTTTCAAGTTTATTAATACAACGTTCACGGTCGACCTGAATCACTTTGTTCCACATTGCTTAAAAACCAATAAATATCTTACTTTAAAGGCAAGGGTTGGTTTGTTGAATGTAATGAGTATAATTGGAATTACACAAAGTATATTATCAGTGCCTACATCCAATCGTATGTCATTGAAAAGGATATATTTTTTTCAGACAAATTTCTACAGAAGTAAAATAGGTTAGGTTTATATCTTTTAAATCCATGTAAAATGAAATTTAATTTGTTATAAATAAAACATTTATTTTTTGTCATTTGGAGATTATTATTTTTTCAATCTTATGCTCGTGTAGATTAGAATATACATATATGATTTTGTAAGCGTAAAAGAATAACAGACATCTTTTGTATTTTCATATCATTGTATAAAAATTAATTAATTCAAATTTTAATTGCAATGAAAGTTGGAAATAATTTGTTTCGTTACCGGTTGGTTTAATTGTATAAATATAAACTAAGTTTTAATTAAAATTTCTAAGTAGAGTAAACATATTCAAGTGTAATGTTTTGGTCAAATACTTAATTATGTTAATTATATCTAGGTTATTACATACAAGAAACAAACTTGTTGCTACTTAGTTTGGTCACTTAATCAATCAATAATCACTTTAAATTGAATAATAATTGAGACGTTGTCGAGTGCAGTCGCATTTATTTTGCTTGGTTAAATTAAAATTTAAAAAAAATCTAACGGGTAAAGTTAATGAAAATTAAAATATTTCGTACACCATAGTCAATCAAAATATTAAACACTTGTTTTATTTAAATAATTCTGAAAAAGTTAATTGAAATCAAAATAATTAAAAAAATTCCTATAAGTTAAAAAATTGGGTAGACGCTTGTTTTATCTAAATAATAATAACTGTGTTTTTACGGTAAAAATGGGTCGCAAACCTAATCGCAATCAAATTAAAAATCGTAGTGATTTCTTAAATTCCACCAAAAAAGACATATCTCAGGAATTATGTGGAGAATGTGACCTTAATTTATCAAAAAAAGATAAAAAAGTTCAGTGTCAAAAGTGTAACTTGATTTTGCATGTGGAGTGTGCAAATGTTAATCGTATTTTGTATAACGAAATCATCGAAAAAAAAGCCAAATTCTTTTGTCTAAATCACTGTGGTAATGCAAACAAAAACAACAAGCCAAACTTAGATATTAGTGATAGTGATACTGAGGACAGTGATGATGAATTAAAAGATCAAAATAATTCAGCGAAATTGGATAAAATTCTTAAACTCAATAAAGCAATTCAAAAAATCCTCGTAAATTACATTAAACTTGAAGAGCGTATAGTATCCTTGGAAAACGAAATTGTAAATCTTAAGCAAGAAAAATTTAATGACCATGTTGTGTTCGGTGGCATACCTAATTCTACAGTTCGATCGGATATGGATATTGTGCTAGATATCACCAAAACATTAAAAGTACCACTAACTAAGAATGATATAATAGAAATTCGCAGAACCAAGAACAAAAAACAGGATGTCAATGTCAATAATCTACAAGCGCAAATTATTGTACAGTTTGCATCACATTTAACAAAATTTAAATTGATGAAAGCTAAAAAAAATCATGGTCCAATATTTACACATCAGGTTGCCGATTTTGATGACAAAGAAAAGCAAGTGTTCTTGTCGTCATTCCTCATAACTCATAATGTAGACTTACTCAGCTATGCTAAGAAATTGAAAAGCAACGGATTCAAGTATATATGGTATGATAATTTTAATAATACTATACTAGCAAAACAAAATTCTGATTCTAACGTCATAGTAATCAAATCAAAATCACAAGTAGATGCAATTATAAAAAATTTAAAATAGTCATTTAAGCAATAAAAATCTTTCATTCATTAAACAATAAATATGGATAATACATCCTTTAATTTAATTGATTGTGTAGATATAAAATACTGTTTAAATAAAACTAACAGTAACCTAGATTGTAATTTAAATATAATATATATTAATGCTCAGAGTATCAGAAATAAGTTCTCCGACCTTAAATACCTAATATCGTCATATGGCTCAGTAGTTCATATAATCGTGTTAACGGAAGTGTTTGTTAGTAACAATGAAATTAATAATTATAAAATCGATAGTTACACTTCATATTTTTCTACAAGGGAACACAAGGGGGGTGGTGGAACAGCAGTTTATGTGCTCAACAATATTCAATCTGATCTTATTTTAGATTTGTCACTTAATTTAAATAATTTTCTTTTAATTAAACTTGCAAGTCTGGAATGTAATATACTTGCTGTGTATCGACCACCATACAGTAACGTCGAAATGATTAACGTGTTCCTTTTGAAACTTGATGAATTATTACAAAATCATAAGAATATGTATGTGATTGGAGATTTTAATTTCAATTTATTAAATGATCATGATCATACCGTCCAAATGTATAATGATGTAATATTTTCAAACGGATATTTAATACTTAATAAATTAAATCCAGAGTATGCTACACGTATAACTAGCACATCACACAGTATTCTAGATCATATCATGACTGACATTGTCACTTCCAAATATTTTCTTTCTGTCAATAATAGTATATTGGGTGATCATCAAATGTTAGCATTTAGCATTTCCAAAGAAAATATAAATATACCAAAAAACATTACAAAGACATACTCATTTTTAGAATATAATAAAATTGATAGTAATTTATTTTTGAAATTGGTAAATGAAACTTACACAATGGGTGGTCTAGTAAATCTTTGCTCGTCAATTATTAACAAATATACTAAAACTATAACAAAGCAAGTTCCTATAATAAAGGATGATCCTTGGTCATCCGATGAATTAAAAATCTTACAAAAAAAACGAGATAAATATTATAAACTCAAATGTAAATATAAAAATAATGAATATCTTAAAGCAAAATTTACTTCTTTGAAAAAACAGTTAAGAGAATTAGAAAATAAATCTGCAACAAATTACTTTCATAATGAACTGAGCAATAATGACTTTAGAAAGGTATGGAAAATTATGAATGAGCATGTGTTTAAAAAAAATAAAAGTATAAAAAAAATAATTTTAGAGCATGATAATACAATTTCTACTGATACTAAAGCAAATTGTGATATATTTAATAATTATTTTGTAAATTGCATAAAAACAATTATCCCTGATAGTAGTATAGACATTGATTCTGTTTTAAACCAGCATGATAATAGCGCACCTGAAATTTTAAGCCCAACAAATAATGAGGAAATTGATGATATAATTACAAATCTGAATAAAAGATCTGCGGTAGGATACGATGGAATATCCGCAAGGTTTTGTTTAAATTTTAAAGAAATTTTAGCTCCTAAATTATGCACTTTAATAAACTCTTCTATGGCTAAACATGAGTTTCCCGAATGTCTCAAAACTGCATTACTAGTACCAATACACAAAAGTTCTAGTAAGATGACTGCTAGCAATTATCGTCCGATTTCTCTTTTGAGTACATTCTCTAAAATATTTGAGAGCGTACTTTACCGAAGATTAGACAAGTTTTGCCAGATAAACAATATAATAAGTAAACGACAATTTGGATTTTGTAAAAAGTCGAGTACACTATCCGCTGTATCTGAAATTATATATGATGCTAAAACCGGTCTTGATAAGAAACGACTAGTGTCATGCATTTTTATCGACTTGCAAAAAGCATTTGACTCGGTATGTCGTAAAATCCTAATTAAAAAACTGTTTGATATTGGAATTAGAAATGATAGTTTAAGAATGTTTTGGAGCTACCTTTCGAGTAGGAAGCAATCAGTCAAAATAGATTCAACCGTGGGCAGTACTCAAGATATCATGTATGGTGTGCCACAAGGTTCTTTGCTTGGGCCACTCCTCTTTAACATATATGTAAACGATGTTTTTTCACTTATACTATGTGGAAAAACTGTAATGTTCGCTGATGACATGGCTTTGATATACAATGAAAAAACATGTAGTGACCTTCGTCTTAAAATGCAGTCTGACCTCAACCTTATATCAAATTGGACGGCAAAAAATCATCTCAAATTAAATGAAAAGAAAACTAATTATTTGATATTTTCTACAAAAAATAAATGCATGGATGAATTTGACAGTTTTGCCTTATATGTAAATAATAACTTAATATCAAGAGTTTACTCCACCGAATACTTGGGACTTTACATTGATCCCTACTTAACATGGTCTTTCCATATAAATAAAATAAAAAATAAAATTCGTACATCTAACTTTATCCTCTATAAAATGAGAAATATATTGCCAAAAAAAATCAAATATCTTATCTATCATACTCATGTATTAAGTCATGTTAGATATTTGCTACCAATTTGGGGTATCACAGCATATATGAGAATTCGAGAAATTCATGTTTTACTAAATAAATCATTAAGAAATGTCAAAAACCTTAAGTTTGATTGCTCCACTAATCTACTTTACAGTAAAGATATTTTACCTGTAGAAAAATTAGTTGACTATGAAGTATTGTTGTTTATATATAGGATTAAGAATAATATTATTAAACACAATTTTAATTTTCATGAAGTAAGCTCACTACACAGGTATCCTACGAAAAGCGCAGACGGTAATTATATTATTCCATATTTTCGTACATCTGGTGGACAAAGCTCCACATTATACAAAGGGCTATTATTATTTAATAATCTTCCTGCTGGTTTGAAAGAGGAACAAACGCTTAGTGTATTTAAAAAAAAATTAAAAACATATGTCTTTGATAAATTATAATAAGTTACAAATAAAAAAAAACTTACTATCTACTTACTAATGAGTAATGATTTTCTTTTATAAAGTTGAATAATTTTTTAAAAACTTTTTTACTAAAATAAAATTGTAACCGAAGTCTTGTTACGCTTTAAATTTAAGTTAAAATAAGAAACAAAATAAAATTTGTGATTGCTATCAACAACTCCTAAAATTAAAAAAATTTATTTGCATTTAGCACTATGTGCTTTTGCAAGTATTAACTATAGTTTAATATTTTGTAATCTTCTTTTTATAATTATTACTAATAAACTTATTAAAGAAAAAAAAAAAAAAAAAAAAAAAAAAAAAATTAAACTAAATAAAATGTGGAGGGGCTGAAATCTCACAGCTCTGAGATATCAAGACTTCGGTCTGGGTTAGGAATTTTTATAAAGTTTTCGGCAAAAAACTTTTATGAGAACATGGTTTTTAGTTTTGGGCAGCGATGTATATCAAACATAGTGGGGGGGGGGGGGGGGTCAAGGATTATTTTATAAGACATAGGGCCGGTTGTACAATAGCAGTTTAGCTAAAGATTAGTAGAACCCGATAAGAGCTTAGGTTAGGTTACAAGTTAGGTTAATTTCTTGAACCGCACTTGAGCCAACAAAATTGGGCGCTCAACTTGAACCCTGGCTTAAGCTCATGCTCGCGACGAAACCGCAATTGTTCAACGCGTAACTGAACAGAATATCAGGATTAGCATAATTTCAGCTTAAACCTCGGCTGAACTGCAATTGTACAACCGGCCCTTCATGGTTTAACCCAATAAACCAATTAATTAGTTGTATTAATAATTCATTACAATAATATATACTTCATTTTAATGTTTCCTTAATTTTAATTTTTTTAATTAGTAATTTTTTAAAAAATATATTAATGATTAATTTTAACTATCTTAAATTATTTTACATTAAATAATTAATTTTAAAGAAAAAGATTTCTTACCTTGTAAACTATGTAATATCTAAATCTATTTGTAAAATTTAAAGACGGAAGAACACAACTTCTCTCTTCAAATTGAAATTAACACTGAGCAATAAATGTTTGGAGTAACGAAAAAAAAGTAGCTGAGCAATTACACGAAGATTCAACAACGCTTTGACTTGACCCCTTTTAATTTTGATTATTTTTTGTTTATAGATAGTCTTTGATAAATAAAAAATACAAGTTCTCTTAGAATTTTTTTTTTCGACCAGGGGTCTTCACAGGGTGCCCCTCAATTTTTGTTATTTTGTGATGTGAGTGCATTTTGACGAGCGATTGTAGAAAAACTACTGAATCGATTTCCATAAATGATATGTCGTTGAATAGGTATTAGAACAAAGTTTTTAAAAATGTACACTGTTAATTTTTTGAAATAATTTTTAACGGTGTAACATAAGAAAAAAATGGTGTAATTGAAAAAAAGATGGCATAGCCTCTTTTTTTTTTTTTTTTTTTAAACAAAATTGAAGCTTATTTTATATCTAACAACTTGTGAAAGTTAAGGAATAGCATGATTTTTTGTTTTAGAGATAAAATTCGTTGTGCATATGACTGTCGGGAATCAGTTTTTTTTGTTCTGAAGGAAAATTATAAAAATGGCGATTTTTAGATTCAGATTTTTTTTTTATGTTAGATATCAAATATTTTATTATTAAATGAACTTTTTAAAAAGCAATTTCAGTCAAGTTCAGCAAAATTTTGCGACATTTTGACTCGACCCTTTTTAATTAGGTTTATTTTGGTCTATATTTAAAAAAATTCTACTTGAAGCCGTATTTTTCATTTATCAAAGGCTATCTGTAAACTATAGAAAACTTAAAACTTAAAGGCCTAAAGCCTAGTTTGAACATCGAGCGTAGCGAAATGACAGTGAAATTGACAGTGAAAATTTTTTTGTAGAGAGAAATACGAAACGCTTAGGTTTTGACAGTTTATTAAAAATAAGTTTACATGTTATGTTAAAAACATAGCTTTTATTTACTTAATTTTTTTAAATAATTCGAAAATCAAATTAATGATATGGATAATGATAGTAGTGATATGGACATTTTGTTAATGTCAATTATTATGCAACATCAAAACAAAATACGAAAAAAATCCAAAAAATTAAAAAGACGTTATAAACATGTGCGAAATTTTTTGAAAGCACGCCAAACCAAGGGCCGATATATTAGAGATGTATGTAAATATCAACATAAGAAAACCAATTAATATATTGATTTTTATAATACAAAATAATTAAAACCGTTTTTAATTTTCAGTTCAACGATATGAGATCAGATGTTGAAGCCTTTACAGAAAATTTTCACATGAAACCAAACGAATATGATGTTCTACTTCAGCTTCTTAGGTCAAAATTAGAGCCTGCAATACATACAAGACCTTTTGATGCAACTTCACCAATACAAAAATTGCATTTCTTTTAGAGTTAGTTAATTTTAGCTTGTATTGAATACCCCCTCCAAAATTCTTGCAGGAAAATTATATAGGAACTTACATGATCATGCAAGAAAATTTTCTTCGAAAACTCTTTGAAGGCACACAGTATCTTATTTTTGAAAGCCCTAATTTTGGGCGTTTAATGACAAGACTTCAAATATTTTTTGCGTTTGGCTTGTACTTCTCTCGTTTCAGATTAACTTTCAAATAATGCATTGTACATTTAGAATTCGATGATAAATAAATTTATACTTTGTAAACTTAATTGTGTCGAACATCGGGACTATTTCTTTATATATTTTTTATTTTTAAGTTTTAGTTCATAAAATGTACATACTTTTTTGTAGCTTGGTATGTTTATTGAAAATTTTAGCTTGAATAGTTACATGAAATGTTTTTATTGTCGCAGTATCCAATTTGCTTATCAAAATGTATCATTTCTTTGGTTTGGTACTTTTATGTTGTGTATTAAACCCTAAAAACAAACTCCTGATTTGGTTCCTTTGACGTTCTTACCGCTGAAATGTGCGTGTGATAAGATATCATTGCTTTTTATTTGTTTTTTTACGTTGTGTACCTAACCTCTCTAAAACACTGCTGTATTTACATCTTTGATGTTTTTTTTCCGCTAAGATATCATTTCTTTTTGTTTGTTTTGTTTTCGTACATTGTGTATTACACATCTTTAAAAAAAACTCTTGAATTTACACTTTTAATGTTTTTTCCGTTGATATCATTTCTTTTTGTTGATCTATATAAAATAAATATAACATCAATATCCAATTTTTAATCCATATCCATATCCAATCCATATCCATATCCATATCCATATCCATATCCATATCCATATCCATATCCATATCCATATCCATATCCATATCCATATCCATATCCATATCCATATCCATATCCATATCCATATCCATATCCATATCCATATCCATATCCATATCCATATCCATATCCATATCCATATCCATATCCATATCCATATCCATATCCATATCCATATCCATATCCATATCCATATCCATATCCATATCCATATCCATATCCATATCCATATCCATATCCATATCCATATCCATATCCATATCCATATCTATATCCATATCCATATCCATATCCATATCCATATCCATATCCATATCCATATCCATATCCATATCCATATCCATATCCATATCCATATCCATATCCATATCCATATCCATATCCATATCCATATCCATATCCATATCCATATCCATATCCATATCCATATCCATATCCATATCCATATCCATATCCATATCCATATCCATATCCATATCCATATCCATATCCATATCCATATCCATATCCATATCCATATCCATATCCATATCCATATCCATATCCATATCCATATCCATATCCATATCCATATCCATATCCATATCCATATCCATATCCATATCCATATCCACATCCATATCCATATCCATATCTAAATCCATATCCAGCACAAGTTAACAAATCATCTTAAAATTAGGTACAATAACATATTTATGAGACTACCCCTACTGAAGAGTTTTTAAAAGTGATATTACATCTTTTTCATTAGTAGCCCGAATAATTGCTGTACCAGCAAGAATCATATTTGCTCCAGCTTTAGCACACTTATTAATTGTTTCTGGTCCAACTCCTCCATCAACCTCTATATCTGATGTTGAAGTAATTTTAACGTGGCCATTCCACTTTTGGCATAATATCACTCATAAATTTTGACCCCCGAAACCGGGTTCAACGGTCATAATTAAAATCATATCAGCTAAGGGAATGTACTCTTTCACAAGCTCAGCCGGAGTGCCTGGTTTTAAAGCTAAATAAAACATAATTCCATAATTCCTAAATAAAACATAAAAACATAATAATACAGAGTAACGCGTTTAGAAAACAATTAACCCAAGAAGAAGGTCTCTTAGAGACAGAAAATATTTGGTGTTACAATAAAAAGTTTTTGAAGTGAAAAAAGACGTTGTTTTACTCTGTATTATTGCAATCACTTCAAGTAGTTCACATAAGAAAATTATATAATTAAAACATAGTTGATACTATATAACAATTATTAATCAAATAAGTTTAATAATTAATAATTATTAATCATTTAAGTTTAACTTAACTTTTTCTTTTCAGTTAATTGTAGTAATGTAAGATAATAACTATATTAAAAATAACAAAAGCAACCTTGATTTGGAAGAAATAATAATTATTGAATGTTTTCAAAATACAAAGTATCTGTCAAAATTTTCAAATAGGAAAGTAGGTAAGGTAGTTTCCGAAAGTAGGAATGTAAAATGTATTTCGAAAAAAGGAAATCAATGCCATCTCTATTAAAAATTGCCGTCGTAGTTACGACGAATTTTTAAGTGAAAATAAAATCTCATTCCATAAATATTAAATTATTTCTGTTTTTCGTTGTTTTTTTCAGTTTTTTAGTTTTAAAATATGTTACAATTTCAGATTTAAAGAATATTTATATGCTTTGAGCCATATAATGACTATAATATTATTACAATGGTGAAATAAAGAAATTCGAAATTGGATTTTTTCATGGTTAGCTGTAAGATAAGGGCTCGTCAAAATTTTAGTTTGAGTTGTTTTTTTTGAGTAATTTTTTGTTATATTAAAAAACTCGCCAATTTCTATCGAAATTTATGATTATGTAAATTAAAATCGTAAAGAGCAGTATTACTGTGTCTCAAAATAAAAATAAAAATATATGTGTATTGTATTTCTGTTGAGTTTCAAAATTAAAGTCATTAAATTAATTTATTTGTAAAGTTTGGTGCTGTGCGTACACCCTTAAATCATGCTCAATGTCATGATTGTACGACATCAAGTTGCTTATATCTGCACAGTTAAAAAAAATTGAATATGTAATGCAAATTGCTACACATATAGGTCCTACGGAAGTTTCCATTACAAAACAATACAAAGCTTGCTATATAAGGTTAAACTAATGCTCTTTGTATCAATATTTAACAGAGTACTTGGAGTAAAATATAAAGCTTGTTGTTTAAAAATGTCTGTTATTTGCATTAAATAATATTGCGCGCAACACTTTTTTTAGTATGACATTTTAATGCAAATTATATCATAATTTAGAGTTACTTTGATTATTACGCACCTGCCTAAATTAATCAAATTAAAATAAAAAAATTACAATTGAATAAATTAAAACATACATGCCACCTTATAATCACTATTATTATAGACTTTCAGCTGAGAAGCGATAACTAAAACATACATGAAACGATTTTAACTATATATTTCTAAAATGGATAATACTCTAGTGAAGTTTGAAATTTCTTTAAATTTTTAATGTATTAAATTGTAGCAAGGTGCATTAAAACTTCTAGCTGTTCTATAGAAATAAATTATGATGCAAGAGTTGTTTTAAATTTTATAGATATGCATTAAAATTAGGTTTTTTTTTTTTTTTTTTTTTTTATTCTATGTTAGGCATGTTTAGTGTTAACCAATATAGATCAACGTCTCTGAATATCCGAAGATACCATGCTAACTAAGGAACTAGGGCTTGAAAGTATTATTCAATTTTCTTTGAGGAATTTATTAATGTTGATCTTAAAGTTTTGAGGATTAAAATTATCAGGAAAGACCCACGCCGGTAAGGCATTCCAGAGATGAGAAACTCTGTTAAAAAAATCGCGTTGAAAAGCGACAGTTCTACACCTAGTCACTCGAACCGTAAAAGGATGGGCTGATGTTGATGCTCTAGTGAAACGCGCAAAGTTTGCTGGTTCAGGCAAAATCGATTTGATCTCCGCAGACGTCCGTTCGTCCATAATATACTTGTAGAATACCGTCAAATCAGCGACGTCTCTTCTATGTTGCAAGGAATCAAGCTCGTTAGTAAGAGTCGAGTTGCCGATCAATTTAACAGCTCTCCGCTGTACAGAATCAAGACATTTCAAACTACTTATGTAAGCTCCTCCCCATATGTGAGAACAATACTCCATGCAGGGACGAATAAATGATTTATATATTAAAAGAAGCTGCTCGCTATTAAAAACCTTACGACAACGACCCAAAAATCCTAATTTTTGAACAGCGTTCTTTGCTAGGCTAAAAATATGAGAATTCCATTTCATACTATTTTCAATCTCAACTCCTAGAAGTTTAATAGATTCTTTCTCTTCAAGATTATTTGAATCAAACTTTAATAAAAATGGATTAGGTGTTGATAACCTAGAAAAATGGCAAACTTGAGTTTTACTTGTGTTGAATTCAACACTGTTAGCAACTCCCCAATCTAAGATGGTTTTTAAATCAATATTTAATGAGTCTATCAAGTTTGATCTAGCGATATTAAGATTTGATGGTGCATACAAATTTGGCATTTCATGTGACGCATGAAGTGTGCTATCATCAGCAAAACTATGGATGGGATTAACTGTTGAACCTAGCAAGTCATTAATATAGAGAAGAAAAAGAGTAGGTGATAAAGCGGAACCTTGAGGAACACCAGCGTTAGTTGAAAAGATATTCGATGAAACACCATCAACATTGACCTGAAATTTGCGCTCGGAAATAAAGCTTTGTAACCAAGAAATAAGTTGCTCATCTAAGCCGTAGCATCTCAATTTGCAAATAAGATTGTTGTGCCATACTTTGTCAAACGCTTTGGCAATATCAAGTGCGACGCCAAAGGTCTCACCATGGTTTTCAAACGACTTGTTCCAGATATGCGTGACAAAAGAGAGTAAATCTCCCGTCGCTCTTCCTTTACGGAATCCGTATTGTCTTTCATTAAGTAATTTTGACGACTCTAAGAAGCTCATAATATTAAAATTAACATATTTCTCAAATACTTTAGAAACAACCGACAAAATTGATATAGGTCTGTAGTTTCTTGGATCCGTTTTAGCGCCCTTCTTTGGAACTGGTTGTACACTAGCCATTTTCCATATATCAGGAAAAATCCCTTTCTTATATGACAAATAGAAAATTTTAGTTAGGATTGGTGCTAACTCTTTAGCAAAAGTTTTAAGGATAATTGGAGGAATTCTATCAGGTCCAGATGCCTTATTAGTATTGATTTGTAAGAGCATTTTCCGAATGACATTTTTACGAAAAATAATCCGCCCCATTTTGTTAGAAACTCTAGGAATTGGTATAGGTAGAAAATTGGGTTCTACTAATGTAGAATTTAACGAAAAACAGTTACCTAATAAATTAGCCTTTTCTTTGGGGTCAATAATAGGTATATCTCTATCAATAAGAGGAGGTATAGAAGACTTACAAAAATTTCCTTGAACAGCCTTGGCGGTTTTATAAAAATTTCGTGAACCAGTAGGGTGCTCAGCAAATTTATTAGCTTTTTTCCTAATAAATAGATGTTTCTCTGCATCTATTAATTTTCTACATAAATTTCTTTCTATTCGGTATAATCTAAGGTTTTCATCAGACTTGTTTTGAATAAACTTTTGAAAAGCCTTTTTTTTAATTTTTATTGCTTTTTTGCATTTACTTGAAAACCATCGATCAACCTTCGGAACAATCAAACTATTTGGAACAAACCTACTCATACCCATTAGTATTATTTTTGAAAAATTAGAAGCAACAATGTTTGGATTTTGGCTGGAAAGACAATTGCGTTTCCAGGGAAACCATTTAAAGAAATCTCTAAGTCCCTGCCAATTTGCAGCTTTATAATCCCAAACAAGACGAGGATTAGCTTTAAACTGTTTAGGTACTTGTATATTTAAATGTGTGGAGATCAAATTATGATCTGATCCACCCAAAGGCTCTGATACTTTAAATTGAACCAACGTAGGGTCATTTATCAAAAACAAATCGAGCAAGTTACTTTTTTGGCCAAGAATGTCAGGAACTCTGGTAGGCTGATCTATTATCTGAGTGAAATTATGATAAAGAGCAAAAAGTTCAGCTTCTTTACCTAATTCATCAGTTTTAGAGCTGTGTGTAAGCCATTCTTTATTATGAACATTGAAATCACCAAGAACTATAATTTTAGCGTTAGGATATACAGTCAACCTATCTATCTTTTCAGATAGGTCATGAAATAAATTTATGTTCTCCGGTGAGTTGGGCGAGCGATACAATCCAAAGACAAAAAGAGTTTGATTAGAGCAGGTAATCTTAAGGGAAACCATATTGTGAAATTTTGAATTTAATTCAAAATTATTTATTCTCACATATGGTACAGAATTTCTAATAAACGCACAAACACCATGCTTAAAGTAGAAAGAAGATTCAAGCTCATAACAAACATATTTAGTTTTGTCCAACGATACAGCTCTCGCGCTGATAATCGTTTCCGTTAAAAAAAGAATATCAGGCTTAAGATTCTCAAGATAAAGGTGAACTGCATTAAGATTGGCGTTCAACCCTCTTATATTAGCAAAATTGATAGACAATTTCGACATTTTAAATTATAGTTAAATTTAAAAATAAATCTGAAAACAATCCTCAAAAAAATTCCAACTAAAACCAAACAAAAGATCAAAAATGATATCTAAATTGACAATTCTACCAGCTGGACAACTTGAAACTATGTCTAAGTTTAACTGTCGAAATTGCCAATTCAAACAATGGATAATAAATTAATGGTTCGACATAAGAGATTGAAGCAAACAGATTAAACCAAACCAAAAACAACGATTAAGGATTAAAAGGAGACCGTGAAAGTTCTTATCTCTTAAAAGTAGTATAGTAAGTATAACTGTGAAATTGCAATTGAAGTTTGGGTTAATTTTGTCTTACACTTAACAAATTAAATTTAAAATGAAATACAATGTAAAATAATTGTACCTACAGCACAGTCGTTGCTGTTAATTTAGTATTAACAAAATATTAAAAAAAAAATTACTAAATAAATTGTAAAACTTATCTTAATTTCCTCCTGAACCATCGGTAAGGTAAAAATTTTAGATATATTATCGTTTTTCCTAAATTTTCTTCAAATTTTGTTCTTAAGTTAATTATTTCTAATTTTGTAATTTTCTTACCTAAAAATAAAAAAGATAAATAGTGTTAATTAGTAAAAATTAAAATTTATTGATATTAAAGTAATAAATATAAAAGAAATTTAATTATTATTTTTTTGCAAATTTCTTATATTCGAAAATAATACACAGCCGTTTCGTTTGACAGCTGGCCTACAGCTGGCCTCTTGGTTTAATGCAACATTTACTTTACAATTCAATAATAACCTGCAACGCATAGCTATTGCAAGACTTGCTTTAAATATTGCAGTTACTTTTTCAACTGTGTGTCTCCGATTTTTCTATCTTGATAATTCACTAGCGGTTGAAACAACCACAAAAGAAGGTATATAAATATATAGATTTATATTTTTGTTTTCTGTCCAATAAGTCCGTATGTCGAGAACCATCCCAATAATCCGAAGCTACGTTTGACGAATGTCAACTAGTATCAGAGGATGTATTGTTAGACCCGTTTGACGATAGTCAACTGTGGTCGTCAGTGAAAATCAGAGTGAAAATAAAACATGCAATTAAGTTTAAAACTGATTCTAAATTTTATTCTTCATTTTCATTTCTTTTATACAATTTTTTGAATTTTAATTTTAATTTACATAAATTCCACTTAAATCAATCATTATATATTATTTTAAATTCTTTATTAAAAAAATGCTATGACAACAAAAATGTACATATAATATATGTCAATTTAATTATTTAATATTTTCCCCACAATAAAATGCGAATCATCAAAAAGTTTTTAACGTTTTTATTTAAAATTATTTCCAATGTTTTGAAACATAATATCTGATTCATAAACCTTCGCTAGTTATAATTGTAAACATATGAAATATTGTTTACTTATTTTTATTGTTTTTGTTTTGATAAAAAGTAATTTTGTCATAAGGGAATTCCTTATGATTTATCTATATCGGTTTTAATTTGGTTAAGCTAGTGAGTAGATGTAATAGTATCTCTACAAAGCGAATATCAACACGAATATATTTTCAGGTACATACATATATCTAATTAAATTATGTGTTCCATGCAAATTAAATTAAATTATAGTGAAATAATTTAATCAATTTATATTTTATAGTTTCGAGGCTCAATCATGGCGGTGAAACGCAACGCAATCGAAATTCCTGGATTTGTTACATATTTGCGCAATAATAAAGTTGTCATGGAGATTTATGGGAAACTTTTGTTTTTGCCATTATTACATTATTACCAGTAAATGATATCGATGAGGTATTCCATCTATACTTAAGAAAGAAGCAAATGGTTTTAATGCAGCTTTGCTCCGTCGGTTTATCAAATATTACGATAAGCAATAGATACAAAAGGTGTATCAACGGCAATCACAATAACATAAATAATTTATTTAACTTTATTAGAATATTCATTTTTAATAAATAATAGGAAACAGCGAGCAATATATCGTTTGACGGAAGACTAACCCGTACAAGAAATGCATTAAAAGCGTATAATGGAGCAATCGGCCGTCGGATGGAGAAGAAAATTTATTTTTTAAAACTTCTTTTGGGAAAGGAATACAGGAAAAGCAGAGATTTTGCAAGTCTCAATCGTATTGGTGGTGAAAGTGGCAGAAATAGTATTTAACAGGCACATAATTAATGTTTATTTTCATTTTGTACATATTTCTAGAGCCGACACGAGAGAATTATGGAAGCAACAGAAGAATTCATAGAGGTATTGTCAATTTTGATAATGTTGGCGATTATGATAGCACTGAGGACGAAAGCGACGATAATGACCCAAATAAAACTATCAATGATGCACCCGAACGATTGTGAAATCTGTAATGCAAATAAGAAATCTAATCTCCTGAGGCCTTGCCAAAACATATCTGCATGTGCGATACTTGTTTTAACAAACTAAAATGGTGGCCGGATCAGAGTGAACTAGGACATGTCCTAGTACGGTATTTCACTAGTAGAATATGATCTAAGACAGCATCTATCAGATCAATCAATCAAATATGATTTCTCCTTGAATACCATATTTGTCCGGGTTCAGTAAGTCTGTTCTATGATCTGAGTGTCTAATTCAACCACTGTAGTTTAAAACGCCGCATTAAAGCCTAGTCCGGTCCTACTCAGTGGTACGGAATTCAGCAAAGATTTTCCAATAACATTTTTTTATAAATTTTTTCATTTATTTGTTCATTTTTATAATTACGAAACAGAGTTTTTTGGAAGACAAAGTTGCAGTTTTTCTGATCAAAAACGGCTCTGCGCTGATTGAGCTAAAAATGAGTTAAACTCATTGGCAGCTCAACTCTTACAAACGAGCTTGATTATTTGATACATAGAAGAAATATCGTGGATTTAACGATTTTCTATAAATACATTATGGATGAAGGAACTTCGGCAGGGATTAAGTCGGTTTTACCTGAGTTAGCAAATCTTACTCGTTACACCCGAGCAACCGTAGCAACCAACCCATCCTTTTACGGTTCGATTGACAAGATGTAGAACTGTCGCATCGTTAGAATGCCTTACCTGCGTGGGTTTTCCCTGACAATTTTAACCCTCAGAATTTTAAAATCAGCGTTCATAAATTTCTCAAACAAAATTAATTTATAATCTCAAACCCCAGTTGGCATGGTATCTTCGGATATTCAGAATCGTTTTTATAATTTATTATAATTAATACTAAACATGTCTAACCTTCCATAAAAAACGGCAACCCTGTCCTGGAAAAATAAAAATTAAAAAATATTGAATTAGTGATTGCCGAGATTTCCTAAAAAAATTATTTCCATCGGCGTTAATTCACTATCCCTTGAATTAGTGCACTATTTCGGCACTAAGTAAAAAAAAATTGAGTAAGTGCCGAAATTTTTTAATAAGTTAAATCTTGGCTCTATGTCAATTTAGAAATGTGTAAACTATCTTAGTTTGGACAAATTTGAGCTAATTAAAAAAAAAACTAAATCAGTGTCGAGGATTCTCTCGACTCTATGTCAACTATCACAGTCTGGGCAATTGCATAGAGCTTGTTTCGCTATCGATATCAACAGTTTTGTGTTTGTTAGAAAGATAAAAGACTGACCTATTGAAAAAAATACACAGGAACACTTTTTGAGACGCTGTTAAAATTATTAAGCAATACACTTTTTAAAGATGGCGCTGATCCGTAGGTCAACCATTTTATTAGTTTTCATTTTATGAAATATAAAATCCATTTTATGTTAACCTACTGCATCTACGATATCGTTAAAAGATTTTTTTCTTAACGCACATAAAACAGTTGATCTTGGGTGACCTCTCTCTCCTCCGATTTGGTTTCAAAGTTATCCTCGGTATGAATTTTTAGAAATCTTTCAGACCACCCTGTTCTCAAATGAAACACTTTAAAAAAATCTAAAAAAAACTTAGTTTTTAATTCATGTATACTAATAATATAATTGTATGTACTACGTCAAGTATGACATGGTTAAAATTTCGACTTTTAAGGTAGTTCAGAACACGAACTATATCATCGTCTTACCTAATCGTTTGCAATAGTGTATCATATTCTTGTTATAATAATTAATAAATTGTTTTAACATTCCTAGCTCATTACATAACAATTTCAGTTTCCCAAGAATTTTCTTCGAAAAATACACTCAACTGAAACTACCTCGCATTACATTTATCAATGAAAATATCAAAGAAATATCTACGACGACATAACAAAAGGAAATCCGAATTAATTCCTATAGAAACACAAAACACATTTGAAATTGTTAATAATTTCCTAGTATAGAGGTTACGTTAATTTTAAAGCTGTACATTAAATTAAATTTCCTATTTTAAAGACAAAAGTGAAAAACATGATTTCCTTATTCTCTTGACTTGTAGATTTAATATGATTTTCTTTTATATTTTAGCTTTTGTTTTTATTTATTTTGTCTAAAGATGGGAATCTATGTCAACGTATGGTTTTTAATTTCCTTACATTAAATGACAGAATTTATAGTTTGATTTACCTATGTTAAAAATAAAATTAGAAATGATAAGCTCTATTTTGTTATAATTGAAAATCGATTGATTAAGGATATTTTTGGTTTGGCATTTGGCATTTGGCGTTTGGCATTTTGATGTTCTATAAGCTGTTGATTAAAAAACTTATATACGTACTTAGTCTTAGTTAGGGTATACCACACAGCAAAATAATTAATTATTTGCTTTAATCTATACCCACTATGTAAGCTATGTGAGATAAAAATAATCATCACACATTATCACACATTATAAAGAGAATGTTTCTTCACAAAAAAAGTTTGATTTGCTCACAACAAAATTTTATTTTCTATTAAACTAATTGACATTTCATATTTTTTTTATAGCTGGTATAGGTGAATATAATATTAAACATAATCTGACATCTATTAGAAATAAATATAAACACTAAACATTTCGTTAAATTAATCTATATAATTTTTACTCTAAGTATCTATTGTGAATTAACAGCTGCTTCAACATCCTCCCCCCCGTTAACAACAACAGTTGTTAACTCAATTGGAACTTTGCATAACTTCCAGATGAATCGTTTGAGAGTTGATGATGATGTTTTAACTAATACTTGACGAATAACACCATCAGACCCTGGATAAACCTCAATAACTTTTCCCAATGGCCACTTGTAACTTGGTAATTGTTCATCTTGGAGTAGAACAATTTCGCCGACTTTAATGTTTGAGGATAATTCAAACCATTTTGTTCGTTGCTGTAGAGTATGAATATATTCTCTATGATATCGTTGCCAAAAATACTGCGTCTGTTTCTGAATTAATTGCCATCTATCAAGACGATTAATTGAAATTTTAACCAACTCCTCTTCCGGAATAAGATTTGTAATGAAGCGCTTTCTCAATGGCGAACCAATGAGAATGGCATAGCAGGCAGCGTACCTAGCGAGATTTATTTTCTTGCCCCAAGCTAGCTTCAGCCCATGGGAACGATTAAGAAACCCTGCTACTTCAGCACAAATACAGAAATGTACGCTATTAACGAAAATTTGCGGCAATGGAAAGAAATGCAAGTGGAAAAATGGAGACTCTGGTGACCCCTGTTGTGAAAGACCCACGATCAACACGCCCAACCCCTATATTCACTCTCAGTCGCCCACACACGCACGCATCACACATTCACCCACACATTCGACGACTAACACGCCCCCATTCAATCACTGACACGCCTTTTCACACACATTCACACTCCTACGTTAACCATAGACCGAATAAGTGTACTCACCCCATGATTAAATCCTGACCTCCTATCCGGTTTGTACCAGCCTTCCATCAGTACGGCTGCATGTACGTTGATCAAAAAGAATACGTGGTCGCAGTCATCAAAATCGTTGAATAAATTTGTTATCAAAATCGTGGAATAAATTTGTTATCAAAATCGTTGAATAAATTGGTTATCAAAACGTCGAATAAAGTTGCACACGAAATCGTTGAGTATATTTATTATCAAAACCGTTGAATAAATTTGTTATCAAAACGTTGAATATGCTTGCAAACAAAATTCGTTGAATAAAGTAATCAAAATCGTTGAATAAGTTAGTTAACAAAAGCGTTAAATAAATTTATAATCAGAATCGTTGAGCAAATTTGTAATCAAAATCGTTGAGAAAATGTGTTATCAAAATCGTTGATTAAATTCGTTAACAAAATCGTTGAATAAATTTGTTAACAAAATCTTTGAATAAATTTGCAACCAAAATCGTTGAGTATATTTATTATCAAAATCGTTGGATAAATGTGTTATCAAAATCGTGGAACAAACTTGTTATCAAAATCGTTGAATAAATGTGTAAACAAAATCGTTGCGTATATTTATTATCAAAATCGTTGAATAAATTTGTAAACAAAATCGTTGAATAAAGTTGTAAACAAAATCGTGGAGTAAATTTGTACAAAAAATCGTTGAATAAATTGGTTATCAAAACGTCGAATAAAGTTGCACACAAAATCGTTGAGTATATTTATTATCAAAATCGTTGAATAGATTTGTTATCAAAACGTTGAATATGCTTGCAAACAAAATTCGTTGAATAAATTAATCAAAATCGTTGAAGAAGTTAGTTAACAAAAGCGTTGAATAAATTTATAATCAGAATCGTTGAGCAAATTTGTTATCAAAATCGTTGCGAAAATGTGTCATCAAAATCGTTGATTAAATTCGTTAACAAAATCGTTGAATAAACTTGTAAACCAAAAACGTTGAATATAGTGGTAACCAAAATCGTTGAGTAAATTCGTTATCAAAATCGGTGAATAAATTCGTTATTAAAATCGTTGAGAAAATGTGTTATCAAAATCGCTGAGTAAATTCGTTATCAAAATCGTTGAATAAATTCGTTATCAAAATCGTTGAATAAATTTGTTATCAAAATCAGTGAATAAATTTGGTCATCAAAACCGTTGAATATGTATAATATCCAGCAAAAGCTAATTTCATGTAAATGTTGCGTTCAAATAATTAAGGCGATTGTGGAATAAACAGAATAACCCAGATAAATATTGCATGAGAATTGATAGCTGATACAATCGTGGAGATATCGCTCCAATGTTGCACCACAACTGCCCGGTGATTATTGGACAATATTACTGTTAAATCAAATATTGCCACAAATGCTAAAGCGATGGTAGACTCAAATTCAATGAAAATCAATAGATCCAATCCCGCGCTACGCCAACACAATAATGCGGTAGTTGTACAATACTATAATTTATGATTCATGTTGACTGAATTAAAGAAGAGCACCAAAAAAAACTGTCGGCTGTCGCAGCTGTTAGGCACCCAAGGATTGATGAAAAATTCCAAGAAATGGTGTAATAAATATAATTGTTGCCTCTCTATTTCAGTAAGATTGGTGGGTGATGATAAACCACGTAGAAAACTCAGATGAAGGTCCACAATTGCTAAGCTCATGCCATCGTTGGCAATCGTTGGGCCTGGTCAGGTTGTTCAACAAAAAAAATTTATAACAATCGAATTTTATCCACTGTATTTATTTACCGGATTGTCTGTTCTTCGTTTACGACATAGAAATGACACATCAGATATCTAGGCCACCATGCCTCATAATCAAATGATCATAAATAAAAATACGTTAGATTCCAAATAAATACCGATCGACAGATATGCACACGCAGCCAAATAATCTTGTTTTACGTTACAACGGCCACTCCATCACTCGCGGTAATCATAAACAAACTCCGAATGGTTGGCAAAGTGCTTTTCCGCAAACACTGATATTACGGTAAACTTGAAACGAAGTCTCTACGCCACAGATCCACAATACAAACATAAAAAATCTTTTTTTGTTATTAATTTTCTTTTTTTTGTATTTTTGATTAATTTCATTAACACTAATTTTAAGCTTTATAACTTTTCCACTTAAACTACACAAAAATTTGTCTAATATACATGATTTTATTACGACTATTTTTAACCATCAATAAAGGCTTCAAAACAAAAATTAACATATTAACAGCATTTTATTGCATGGAATTACCTTACTTGATTTAATTAATTTTAATGGTAACTTGTTGGATTTAAGTATAATTTGGCTTAATTATAAGTTTCAAGAAAAAAATTATATTTACGCGAATTTTAAACTCTAATAGTTATTTGTTTAACTAGGCAGCAAAGTAGTAGATTGACTGCCGCGGCTGATAGTTCATAGCCGAGCGAGCGATGCTAGGAATTCAGCCAAGGCAGTCAATCTACCTTGCTGCCGAGTTGAACATATAATTTTTTCTCCGATTAATTACAATGATATGTAATTTAATAATTATTACTTTAAAAATAAAGCAAAATTTTAAAAATGAAAAAAAAAATCGATTAAAAAAATTTTTTTTTAATCGCAATATCTGTTTATTTCTATGAAGTCTAATTATTTTGCTGCCTAGGCAGCAAAGTACTTGCTTTGCTGCCTAGGCAGGAAAAGTGCCACTTTGCTGACTGAAATAAGTCTGCAAAATTTATATTTGCTGTCTGTCGGAGAAAAAAATTATTGTAAATTACATGCAGGATAAAAAACATAATTTGCTTACTAGAACAAAAAAAAAAAATATTGCGACGCTGATGCATAGGCTGACTTCACCACAGCTCTGGAAACATAGTCTTCTGGATATATAATGAGCTAATATCCATAAAATACTTTAATTAAAAGCTAACCAATATTATGGACTTCGTAGTTCTAATAATAAAAATATTAAAGCAGGCAGTAGTATTCCAACAAACATAAATTCTGTTGTACGAAAAAAAGTAAAAAAAATTTTATCGGAAGTGACAAAGCGGAAGTTAGGATGCAGAACTGTTGTAAACTTTACTAAATGGGTATGTACCAAATTTCATCCAACTCGATTATTAGGTACAGAAGTTATTGAGCTTCCAAAATAACAGGTGCTTGGAGGACCCCCCACCACTTTGTTCACTATCGCTAAAAAAACTAATCAGTTCCTTGCCATACATATTTGCATCTTTTTGCAAAGTGTAATCAAAATTACTTAACGAACGAATGTTGTATGTTTCCAACAAACATTGAAACAATAAACAGGTGTTCAGGAGGACCCCACCACTTATCCCAATATTGTCCAAAAACTAGTCAATTCTTTGTCAATAAAGTCTTTATCTTTTTTCAAAGCGCCATTAAAATTGATTAATGAATGAAATCTGTATGCTCCCAACAAACTTTAAAAACCAAGTGTAAAAAGTCAGCAGTTGTATGGTAGATCCCCCGCCACTTTGATCAATGTGTCCCAAAAGATGATAATTATCTTCTTACACTAATTGAAATTTTTCCATAAGTTTTATCATAATCACTTCATTATTGTAGGCTGTAGTGTGCATAAAGATACTGAAAAAACTGCCAACAAGTGAAAAAAAATTTTTTTTACCGGAAGCAAAAAACCGGAAGTTGGGATGCAGAATTTTTGTAAATCATACTAAATGCTTATGTACAAAGTTTCATCCAATTCAATTATCAGGTACAGATGTTATTGAGCTTTCAAAAAAACAGGTGCTCCAGGGACCCCCCCACCACTTTGTTCACTTTCGCTCAAAAACTAATCAGTTCTTTGCCATACATGTTTGCATCTTTTTTCAAAGTGTAATCAAAATTCGTTCACGAACGAATGCTGTGTGCTCCCAACAAACATTGAAAAAAGTGTGACACATTAAACAGGTGTTCGGGAGGACCCCCACCACTTATTCCAATATTATCCAAAAACTAATCAGTTCTTTGTTACTTAAGTCTCCATCATTTGCCAAAGTGTCATTAAAATTGAATAATGAATGAAGTCTGTATGCTCCCAACAAACTTAAAAAACAAAGTGTGAAAAGTCAGCATTTGTATGGTAGACCCCCCACCACTTTGATCAATGTGTCCTAAAATATAATAATTATCTTTTCACATTAATTGGAACCCTATTCCATAAGTTTCATCATAATCACTTCATTATTGTTGGCTGTAGTGTGCATAAAGACACTGAAAAAACTTCAAAAAAGTACAAAAAAATTTTTTTTACCGGAAGTGAAAAACCGGAAGTTGGGATGCAGAACTATTTTAAACCGTACTACATACTCATGTACCAAGTTTCATCCAATTCGCTTATCACGTACAGAAGTTATAGAGCTTTAAAAAAAACAGGTGCTCCAGAGACCCCCCACCACTTTGTTCACTATCGCTCAAAAACTAATCAGTTCATTGCCATACATGTTTGCATCTTTTTCCAAAGTGTCATCAAAATTCGTTCACGAACGAATGCTGTGTGCTCCCAACAAACATTGAAAAAAGTGTGACACATTAAACAGGTGTTCGGGAGGACCCCCACCACTTATTCCAATATTATCCAAAAACTAATCAGTTCTTTGTTACTTAAGTCTCCATCATTTGCCAAAGTGTCATTAAAATTGAATAATGAATGAAGTCTGTATGCTCCCAACAAACTTAAAAAACAAAGTGTGAAAAGTCAGCATTTGTATGGTAGACCCCCCACCACTTTGATCAATGTGTCCCAAAACATGATAATTATCTTTTCACACTAATTGGAACCCTATTCCATAAGTTTCATCATAATCACTTCATTATTGTAGGCTGTAGTGTGCATAAAGACACTGAAAAAACTTCAAAAAAGTACAAAAAAATTTTTTTTACCGGAAGTGAAAAACCGGAAGTTGGGATGCAGAACTATTTTAAACCGTACTACATACTCATGTACCAAGTTTCATCCAATTCGCTTATCAGGTACAGAAGTTATAGAGCTTTAAAAAAAACAGGTGCTCCAGGGACCCCCCACCACTTTGTTCACTATCGCTCAAAAACTAATCAGTTCTTTGCCATACATGTTTGCATCTTTTTCCAAAGTGTCATCAAAATTCATTCACGAATGAATGTTTTATGCTCCCAACAAACATAAAAACTTTGTGGAAAAAACCACCTGTTGCATGGTGGACCCCCAACCCTTTATCCAATGTGCTCCAAAAGCTGATAAAATCTTTCTCATGTTATTTAAAAGCTTTTCGCAACGTTTCATGAAAATCGATCGGTAATTGTAGGCTACAGTAGGGATAAACACCTGAAAAAAAAACTTTTTAACCGGAAGTGACAAACCGGAAGTTGGTATGCAGAAATATTGGAAACAGTATTAAAACCTTATATTCTAAGTTTCAATAAGATCATAGCTCGAGATCAGAAGTTATTCAAGATTTAAACTTAAAGGTGTTCGGGAGACCCCCGCCATTTTGTCCAAATTTAAAATGAATCCAGATCTTCTATTTTCAAGTGAACCTGTATCATTTGCCAAAGTTTCATCAAGATCCTATGCAGAAAACTCACCCTCAAATTTTTGGTCTCGCAATAACTCGAATACAGTGTTTTAGATGTAAGATAATTAATTTCCATCAGGTTTTCAATTGTTGGGAACTTTTTATAGTTACACAAAACCGTTTGTTATTTGATATTATTGCACAAAAAATAAGGTTGTGATACAAAATATTTCCGACACATCAATAACATTTACCATTGAATTTAAAATGAATTAAATGCAAGTTCGATCGATGTTATGATGTTCAGGTATTACGAAAATACAATCTACTATATCAGTACAGTGAAGTTCAGTACCATAACGGAAAGATTGTTTGAAGCAAAATATTACATTCATACACAGATAAATCGAATATTTTAACAAAGCAAGATAGTAATTCTTGGTATGTTGACGATTTGAAAAAATACGCACAGCTGTTATGAGGTTTAAAAACTTCATTGGTTAATTACGGTTGGTGTTTAGAAAATTCAAATTCAAGCAGTATATTGAAAATACTCGAATGGAAACGTAGCGCGCGTCAATTTTAGGGTGTTGTAAGATTAAATTTTAATGTTTATATGGATGATATTTAAAGAAAATTATTAATTAATTCAAATTAACCAATATTATATTATATTAATTAATAAATAAAATCAGTGTAATTGACTCCATTCTTTTTCAAATATGTCTGTCCAGCGATTGAAAATTTAAGTAAGCTTTAGGAAAAATAAGAAAACTAGGGGTTACGGGGACTATAGAAATATGGCTATTGAAGGTGAATGGATGGGAAACTATTATGAGCGGTACATGTTAATAAAAAAAAATGAAAACTAATAAATCTGAGACTACAATACACTGGGTTCACGCACTCTTCCAGGCTATCCATTACAGATTAGACAATGTGCCATTGATGAAGTGATTTGGGGTAAGTACGTCATGTTCAACATCTCCGTTGTATTTTATGCATAAAGGTCGTGAATTAAGAATCGCTTCTATTTTGCAGAGCATCGTTGTCAATTCTTCCATAGTGAAATGATGGCCATGTGTTGTTTTTAGTAAAAGCGATTTGACCTGCTTCACGGCCGCTTCCCAAAGGCCACCTTCATGGGGAGCAAGTGGCGTGATGAATTTCCATTGAATACCTTGTTCATTGAGGTTTGCAGATACTTGTGAGTTAAATTCGGTTTGGTTTATCAACTTATATACTTCATTCAATCGATTTTTCGCACCAATAAAATTTTTTGCATTGTCACTGTACATGATAAACGGAACGCCTCGTCGTGAAACGAATCTGGTTAGAGCAGCCAAAAATGCAGACGTTGACAGCTCACTCACTACTTCGATATAAAGAGCTTTGGTAGCCATGCATACAAATATGGCTATAAATCCCTTGATGATTTTTGAACCTCTTCCAGTTTTGGAGGCCATTTCGATTGGACCCGCATAGTCGACACCACTGTGATGGAATGCTCGTGTTAAATTAACTCTCTCAGACGGTAGTTGTCCCATAACCTGTTGCATTACAATTGGCTTGTGCTTATAACATATAACGCAATTTCGCAGCTGTTTTCTGATTTTTGATCGTGAATGTACCAACCAAAATTGTTGTTGCATAATTTGGTGCGTAAGAGATGGTCCACAATGAAAGTTCTTTTCATGAAAGAGCATAATTAATGTTCGTCCTAGCTAATGTACGCCTGATTTTCTCAAATGTTGAAATATTCTTGAATAATTGATCGATGATAGTTTCAGATTTTTCCTGTGCAACCAAAACATGTAGTTTATTAATTTTTCTTTCTCTTTCTAGACCCTGCTCAGATGGTGGTTCGAATTTACATTCGGTGATTTTACGTTCGTTTAGCCAAGATGGACCATGCCACCATTGATTAAGGTGGATCAGCGTTGATGGTTTGACGCCCCTTGAAACACAATCTGCAGGATTATCTTTCGTATTAACATAGCTCCAAAATTTTCTTGGAAATTCGTCCTGAATTTGAACACATCTGTTGGCTACAAACTGCTTCCAATGGGAAGGATGTTCAGAGAGCCAAGCCAATACCACTATTGAATCTGTCCACAACGCTGGATCTGATTGAATTCGCAAAGTGCGTTTTGTGACACTCATCAATTTGGCTAACATTTGCGCTGCACATAATTCCAGTCTAGCAATTGATGTAGGTTTGGTTGGAGCCACCTTGGATTTGGACGTCACTAAAATTGTAAAAATGTTATCATCAACAACAGTTCGAGCATAGATCACCGCGCCATATGCTCTTTCACTCGCGTCGCTAAATCCATGCAATTGTGAAGTTGAATTAAGTTTCAGGTGCCGAGGAAATTGTAATTGCTGGAATAATGAAAGCTCTTGACGGATTATTTTATAATCACCTGCTATCTCAGTTGGTAAGTCGTCATCCCAGTCTACTTTAATCAACCACAATCGCTGATAAATGATTTTGAATAATACTATCGTAGGTGATAACCATCCCAATGGGTCGTACACTTGAGCTGACTCTGACAGTAGTGTTCTCTTAGTAATTTTGTCAGAGTTTTGTAAGTTGACATTGAATGCGAAATAATCGGTATTAGGACACCACTCAAGACCCAAAACCTTTGTGGTTGAACTGTCAAACGAGTGTGGACTTCCTGTTTCCTTTTGGCACACACTTTTGCTGTAGGATTTCCCTTTGTGCAATGGAAACCCGTATTTTCCCAAAATATTTATTAGTTTGTTCTTGATTTCTAGAGCACACACTTCATTTTCAGCACCAGAAATATAATCATCCACATAAAATGATTCTTTGATTTCAGCTGCAATTGTTTGATCATTTTTATAGTCATTTGCAATTTCGACTAACGTTCTTGTTGCTAAAAATGATGAGCTTGCTAGTCCAAATGTGACCGTTGTGAGTTGATAATGCTGTAATTCATCTTTTGGATCTTCACGCCATAAAAGTCGTTGATATCTTTGATCATTCTCATGAATTCTCACTTGCAAATACATCTTTTGTATATCTGCCGTTAGAGCTACTCGATGAAGACGGAATCGCATGAGTGTTTGCCATAATGTTGGTTGTATGACTGGTCCCACCAGCATTTTATCGTTTACGGAGACTCCATTTGTTGATTTACACGAGCCGTCAAAAACAATTCGCAGTTTCGTAGTTTTACGGTCCAGCTTGTACACTGGATGATGTGGTAAATAGAAAACTTCACCAGTAAAGTTAACTTCCTGCTCTGTGGTAATTCGCATGTGCCCTTTACTCAAATAATCGTGAATTCCATTAGTGTAAAGCTCTTTAAATTCTGGATTGGTTTGCATTTTTCTTTCAATCGACAAAAATCTCCTTTTAGCAATTTGGAAAGAATCGCCCAACTTTTCAGCATCTGGTTTAAAAGGAATGCGTGTTGTGAATCTACCCTCAGCAAACGTGGTGTTAGTTGCAAAAAATTCTTCAATGTATTCATCTTGAGGTGTTTTTATTGGTTGAGTATGAAGTTCTTCAATTGACCAGAATCTCATCATTATATTTTCAATTGCAGCATCCTTTTCGTTAACAGTAGCACTGTGTACAGAAGATTCGGAATTTTCGTTAAGTGTGGAACCGCCCACTAAAATCCACCCAAAAATTGTATTTTGAGCTATTATTCCAGAACTCGACACATGTTGTCCAGGTTGTAATATCGAAAAACATTTGTCTGCCCCAATAAGTAAGTCACAGGACGTAGATCGTAGCAAATCGGGGTCGGCAAGTGGCAAGTTTCTGAAATCTTGCAAAATTGATTCAGCTTGTAATGGTTCGATTGAGGGTAGTTTTGGTATTATAAGCGCTGAAACGTTGATGAATTTATTCGATTGGTGAATTGATTTTATACTGAGATCAACTATTCCTTTTGCTTTGAAGGTATGACCACTAATTCCACTGATATGAATGTTCGTAGATTTGCATGGTAAAGAAAGGCTTCGTGAACATTTTTCTGATATTAACGAGTTTTGAGCACCCGAATCGATCAAAGCTCTGAAGTGTTGGTAATGGCCCGATGCATCTTTGATTTGAATTTTCAATGTTGGTAGAATTGCTTGCTGCTTGAGGCCTTGAGATGGTGACAAACATATTGGTGAAGTTGATTCTGTCTGAACTTCAGTTTTTGTTTCCTCTTCGTTGGTTTGTGGAATATCATCCATATGGAGCATGGTATGATGCTTACGTTTACATTTTTTACATCTATATATAGAGTTACACTTTGTTGCTTGGTGATTACTATGAAGGCAGTTGAAACAGAGTCAATGTTCTGCAACGAAACCCCGTCTATCCCGTACAGCCAAGTCAAAAAATTCTTTGCATTCATATAAAAGATGATCATCGCTACATTTGGAACACGATTTTGATGATGTTGTGTTAGTGTGCATGACCCTTGATTACCCTTGATTTAGAGGATGAGCTAGGTTTTAAAGAGCCGCAATAGGAAACCTCCATATTATTTCCTCGCTTAGCCAAGAATCTCAAAAATTGATCTATTGTTGGAAAGTCCTCGTTTTCAGTTTCATTGGCCCATGCTAGACGCGTAGTAACCACGGATCACGAGATTGAGCTGCAGCTCCCATTGTATTCACACCGTTCAAAATTTCCATAGATGTATCATACATCTGATGAAGTGTAGTCGAAGTAGGATTAGAAATGCAAGAATCGCTTGAATCGCTTGATATAAGACGTGAGTAGCTGCTTGTTTCTACCAAATCGTTCATCAAGTAGAGCCAGTGTGGTTTCATAGTTCGCTTCAACAATTTCGACGTGTTTTATTAAATTAAATGCCTTTTCTTTACAAAGACCTTTTAAGATTTGTAATTTTCGAACAGTAGAAATGTTGTCATTCTCGTGTACAATTGATTGAAATAAACTTCGAAATGATTGATATTCAGAGTAATTGTTCCCATCGAAAGATGGAATTTTTTGACCTTGTCCATAGAGCTCTTGATCACGTTTTGTAGAATTTAATAATTGTTTCAAAACTTCCGTTTGATTTTCACATAATTCGGAAAAACTATCATTATTTTGGTTGCCTCTGGTTGCCGTTAGTAAATGGTGCAACGGTAAAATGTTTTTCCTGGAAGAATTGTAGAGTGCATACATGTCGTCAAAGGACTTTTCATTATCATCATTAACTGTCGCAATACGTTCTAATTCAAGACATTCTTTGTATGTTGCGTCGAGAATTGCCATTTGTGCTACAAGGTCCTCAAATCTTGTATCTTGGTTGTATGTTTTGATGGTTGAGTAACATTCCATGAGTGTCTTTTTCAATCGCCTAAGTGCCCGTTCATCCGCCATTTTTACTTGACCTTGATGATGTATGATGATGTGATGACGTATTACAAAAGATGATTTTCTAAAAAATTTTATACACACAGCAAAACTCCTTATAATTTTTTTTGTATTTTATTCTACGTTACGTACCATATATCTGATACGATAGTGTAAGTATCGTATCAGATGTCCATAGGTAAAGGCCTATTTTTTATGCTGGAACCACCGGTGACGATGAATGAAATTATGTACGGAAGCCGCGAGTCCACTTGATCCGATTTACAGAAAATTGATTGTTTGTATAATGTATTCTTCGCAGGTTCGCTATTGTTCGCCGGTTCGCTATTGTTCGCAGGTTCGCTATTGTTCTTGATTCACTATTTATTGCAAAGATTCGCTGGTTTGCAATAAATTAATCTCTGATTCATGAATTTCACCAAATAAATCACTTTATTCGACTCGACAAGGACCATGTGTTTCTTCACAAAAAAGGTTTGATTTGCTCGCAACAAAATTTTATTTTCTATTAAACTAATTGACATTTCATATTTTTTTTATAGTTGGTATAGGTGAATATAATATTAAACATAATCTGACATCTATTAGAAATAAATATAAACACTAAACATTTCGTTAAATTAATCTATATAATTTTTACTCTAAGTATCTATTGTGAATTAAGAGCTGCTTCAACAGAGAACGTGAAGAATCCATAATCTCAATTACGTTAGACTTTAACTTAATTATTTAAAAACAATTTGTATGATATTAATGCAAAGCAAACCACTTCCCAAACAACCTTCGGTTTTTCATCCTACTTCTTAGGTTAACGAAACACAAAAATTGATAAAAATTCATTGAACTGGAAATTTAATAGGTCAAACTTCTAATGATTTAGAGAATTATAATAAGTTTTTTTCTATCCTTTTCATAATTACGAGTTATGATGACCACCGATGCGGTTTAAAAATACTTAAGTTTTTGTTAATTAGATCTTTTGAGGAAAAGATAACAAATCCTGTTACTTAATTAAGAATACCCACAATAAAATTATTCGAAGAGGGTTTTGATTAAAATTATTTTCTCTTAATAGAATAAATATTTGTAAACCACGTTTTTTTGTACTTTTTATAAACTGTTAACGATACGACAGTTTTCTAAGTTTTAAGAGCTAAGAGTATATAAGTTTTGAGCATTTTTATACCAATTATTTGTCACTACAGTCATATAACTGGTAGAGGGGTCAATAAAACCATTGATTAAGTATATTAAGATATATCAATAAAGTTTTCGCCGCTACGATCGAGCTATGGCTCTGCTAGTAAATTAGAATAGAGAACATAATACTTGCGATTGAAAGATTGTTCTGGCAACAAGAAATTACAAAAATTTAATTTTTGTTGCTTTTTTTGTATAAAAATTGCATTAATGTTAGTTTTCTTTACTTTTTATCTTTTCTTTTAATAGTAGTTTATGTAACAAGTACGCAAAATATGGTTTTAGCAGACGAATCGTAATGTTTCCGGACGAGGCGCTAGCCGAGTCTGTAATATGAAGATGAGTCTGCTAATGCCATTTGCGTACGTGTTGCATACAACTTTTTTTTGTATTAGCTCTTAGGATTGTTTTTCTAATTTATTGCTTAATTTGTATTCTTGCGTACCTAAAAATTTGATTTTTAAACAAAACTTATCAAAGCAATTGCGATTATAATTTGAAAAACATGGAGGTGCTGAAATCTCACAGCTCTGAGATATCAAGACTTCGGTCTGGGTTATGGATTTTGATATAGTTTTCGGTAAAAAACTTATATGACGACATGGTTTTTAGTTTTGGGCAGCGATGTATATCAAACATAACTCTTTGTTAAAGTACAAATATGTTTTATCTCTGTTTAAAAATACTCCAAAAATTAGAATGAAATCAAATATTGAAACTTTTTCTAAATTCCAATAATAATCCAAAAATTCTTAAAATTTCAAACTTTTAAAACTCCAAAATTCTAAAAATATTGCAAAAATTATTCCAAATTCAAAAATGCAAACTTTTTCAAAATTCCAAAAATATTTCAAAAACTATAACAAATTCAAAAATTTCCATGTCCAATTTCAATTTCAAATACATTTACGTCATAAAAACAGCTACATTTTTATCCCAAAAAATTGGCTAAAAAATTAAATGAAATCATTTTTTGACACACTTGACATTATTTTTTGACAAACTTATAATGCCATAATTCTCTATAATAATAATAAAATTTCATTTCAAACAAACAATTTTATTTTTTTCCCAAAAATTGGGTAAAAAAATAAATAAAAATCTTTCTTTTGACACACTTGACAACTTTTTTTTGACAAACTTATATTGCAATAATCTAGTTTTTGATCTCACATACCAATCCCGACCATCAAGATTCCTCCAAATTTAATGTTCCTACTCGTAATCACTTAAAATGAACGTTTTTAAGCCAAAAATATGAAAATTTGCTATTTTTGACACACATAATGATTTTTTCGACAAACTTCCGGTACAGTTATCGAACACAGCGTCCTTTCGGACCTGTCCCTTGTGAATACCTATTTTTAGAAAAATTTTTGAAGTCCCTCCAGCCGGTTTCCCTGCAGTGTAAGTAATGACGGTGGCCGGCAGACAGACACACATTTTTTTTCTGCTTTTTTAGAATCAGTAGGTCCTAAAACGTCGAGAAATGTCAAAAAAAGTGGGGGTAAGAATTTCACTTTGAGCTTATGAATGTAATACTTAGGTCTTTTAGACCGAAGTAATAATTATAATATAAAATGAAAACAAATTTTGAATCCGCTAAAGTGTTGTCATAACGACTTTAAGTACTAAGCCGCTAAAATACAATTTTGCGGACTCTAAACAGTTCTAAAAGTAATCATTTTTCGGAGCTAATACTAAAAAATTCTTTTATATTCAAAATCCTTTTTCTTTTATTTTTGCTTAAATAAATAAATCGTATTTCTTTACATTGAAATCATTGGCATACATTTTTTTTTCATAGTATTTTAGAAAAAATATAGGACTTGCCACTTGTAAACTAAAATATGCTAAAAATTATTTCAAAAATTTTTTAATTAATGAGCTGTAGTATGCGGGGCAGTTTTTTTTACAAACCTGTAAGAATCACTTTTTTAGGGTTCCGTTTTTCATACGGAACACTATTAGTGAGAGTAAAACGTGTTTGTCACATTATTTCGACTATCTCGATTAATATAAATCCAATGAACTTAAAATTTGGCATGCGTATAAAACTAATCTGTCCACACAAGATGAGGGGTTGAAAAAAAACAAAATGGATTTCGTTTGGTTAACAGGGTTACGATGTAAAGCCTTTGAGAAAATAAATTTTTATATCGAGTCAAGTAGGGTATCATATGAAAGGACTTCGCTTCAGTATTTCTAAAAAATATATTTTGGAATTTTACATCCCACCATTTTTTGTGTAAATCTAAATAATAGCGTTTTCTGTATCTTTTCTTTCCTTTTATTAGCTCGGAACTTAAGTAATCAAAAGTAATCAAAATCTTAGTAATCAAAAATCTTAAAAAGTATTTTGAATGATAGAAAAATTAGTAAGTTTTTAAAGAAAAATATAGTGAAGTACCATATACTAATAAAAGGGGTAAAAACATCATTTAAAACCGGGTCAAGTGGGGTGTCATTTGAAAGAACACCAAAATTAAGAAACATTACAATTTTTTTTAGAATTTTGCGATGCACCGTTTTTGAATTATTCTCAAAAAAGTGCAACAAAAAGTTTTGCTCCCCCTAAACGTTTCTTCGTTGATTGACAGAAAAATTTGAAAAAAATCCTAGAGATAGGAAATTTGATAAACCCTTAACGAAAAATACAGCGAAGCCTCAACTGATTTTATTTCTATGTGTTTAGGGGATGGGAGTGGAAAAGGGTAAAAAATATGTTTTTTGGCTCGCATGAGTGGGGGTTGAGTGGGTGTCATTTAAAAAAACACCAAAATTAAGAAAAATCACAATTTTTTTTAGAATTTTGCGATGACCGTTTTTGAATCATTGTCAAAAAAGTCCTATTCTTAGTGTTAACACCACCCAAACCCTAAATTTCGTCGTTGATTAACACACTCAAAAAAATAATTGATTATCAACAAAGCAAAATGCAGTTAAAACAACCAAAAACTGTGATATATTTTAGCTAATCTCAGAATGATGTTCTACTTACTAAAAAAATTTGGTTCAAGATACCAAAACCATAATAGGTTACCTCAACCGTTTTTCTATAACTTATGTGGTTGGATTTACCACATACATGTTGTAGGGAATAAAGTATTGATGTCAAAGCTCGATCACCCACAATTCGTATAGCCCGCTTTTGAACAGAGTCCAAGAGGGCCAAGATAGAAACAGAGGCAGCCCCCCAAACTTGACAACAGTATTCCATGCAGGGACGAATATAGGACTTATAAACATGGAGCAATTGGTATGGAGTGAAAAAATTTTTGCATCTATTTAGGAGACCGAGTTTTTAGACGCGCTTTTTGCCATCGCCATTACATGATCGTTCCAGAGTAGGTCATTTGAAACTGTGACATCCAATAAACGAATGTTTTTACATTCACCCATTAGATTATTACACATACTGAATGAAATATCTTTGGGGAACTCGGTCTTTAATCTGGAAACAATCAACAGCTGTGTTTTGGTAGAGTTGAAATTGACCAGGTTTTGGTCAACCCAATCGGCGACTTTTTTTAGGAGTTTATTCACGTTTATGGCAGCGTCTCTCCGGGCGGGATTAATTCATTCGTGCATTTTATTTTTTGAAGGAATGAGCTCGAACGACTTGTGCAGAGTACTATCATCTGCAAAACTATTTATTGGGTTGCTGGTGATTTTCAACAATTCGTTGATATAAATCAAAAATAGGGTTGGGGACAATACTGAGCCTTGGAGTACACCAGCGTTAATTAGCTTAGACTCAGAAGAAAATCTGTCTAAGGAGACCGAAATGTATCGGCTGGATAGAAAATTTTGAATCAGCTTCACAACAATGGGTTGAAAACCGTACGCAACGAGCTTGTTGATTAAGTTGGCATGCCAGACTCGATCGAATGCCGTGGAGATGTCTAAAGCGATAACGTATGTTTCACCACCTTTATCAAGTATGCTGTTCAAACAATGCGCTACATAGTTTAATAGATCGGTAGTTGATCTTTTGTTTTGAAAACCGTATTGGCTCTCGGCTATTAAATGATTTTCTTCCAGAAAATTTAAAATGTGTGTATTAATATGATGCTCGTAGACTTTGGATAGGACCGATAGAAAATTATTGGCCTATAATTTGAGATATTGGATTTTGGTCCCTTTTTGGGGACGGGCTGGACATTTGCTAGCTTGCAGCACGAGGGAAATATACCAGATTTGTAGGATTGGTAGAATATTTTAGTCAAAGTTGGTGCAAGTTCTTTGGAAAAGGTTTTTAAAATAATGGGTGGAATATTGTCCATTCCTGAGGCTTTGTTGATGTTTAGCCCCTTTAAAAAATTAGCGACTATTTTGGGTTTGAAGTAAAAATCATTCATATTAACTCCTGAAGACTGGATTTGGGTATTTCTTTAGGAGTTTCCAAAACAGTGGAGTTCAGAGCAAAGCGTTCAGCGAACATGTTAGTTTTTCTTGCGGGATTATTGACGATTAAATCACCATCAATTATAGGGGAAAAAAAAAATTTTGTACCAGAATTTAAAGAATTAATGGCGCTGTAGAAACTCTTGTCAGGAATAGACAACGACGTAAGTTTTGAAGCATCGCTTTGTCAATTTCAGACTTTTCGCTAGAGATAATCTGATTAGATATTTTGTTGGCCTTTAGATATTGAGATTGATTCGTGGGAGTTTTGTTATGAATCCAAATATTAAATGATCTACGTTTGTTTCTCACTGCCGTTTTGGCAGCTTTCGAATACAAGTATCTTTGTTTGGGTTTTACTATGGAGAAAGGGACGAATTTATTGATAGCAGATTATATGGTTTCTGTAAAGTTTTGAGCAGAAACATTTACATTGTCAGTGTAAAAACAATGACGACCGAAAGGGAAACCATGGAAAAATTTTTGAAGACCACTCTTATCCATTTCTGAGTAGTGAAATATTTTACGGGGTTTGGGAGCTGTAGTTTTAAGTAAATCAGTTTTGATAACTGATGAAATTACATAATGATCAGAATTTCCAATACTACCTTTCGCGACATCGACACTCGTAATATCTGGCATTGTGGTAAGATAGAGATCTAAAAGAAAACTATTATCGCCGCTATTAAAGGGAGTGAAAGTTGGGTTTTTAACAATTTGGAATAGGCCCTAAGACGCGGCAAAAATTTCTGCCAGTTTTCCACTATTGTCAACATCGTCGGTCGATTTGGAGAATTCCAACCATGATTTGTTGTGGACGTTGAAGTCACCGGTAACGATTACTTCTTAATTAGGGGACTTTGCTCTAATCTCGTCCACAATTTTTGTCAGTAAATTAAAAAAGTTTGGGTTACGTTTGTTGGGGAATCGGTATAAAGCTATTGTAAAAAAAGGCAATTTTTGGAAGACAAATCTTTAAAACCATTGTACTGAAGCTATCACCGTGTAGTTCAAAATAGTTCAAAATTTGGAAAGCGTGTATACGCAACACTCTCATGCATGAAGGCGCATACGCCGTGATAGAGTTTGAAAGCTGATTCAAGCCTATATCTGGAATTAAGCGAAACTATAAAGAGATTTTCAGAAACTTGAGTTTCTGTAAGGAATATAATGTTCGGTTTGTCGTGCTCAAGATGATGTTGCACGTGGTCATGGCTAGCGTTCAATCCGCAGATGTTTTGAACATGTATTTTAAAATTTTTTAGTGATTCATGTATGTGTTGTTCCTGCAAATACCGTGGACGTGCCGCTTTATGGGCGGGTGGATTGCGCAAATTTGCTTTACCACTTGCAGACTTATTTTTTTTCGGTTGTACTGCCATATATATATTTTTTTTTTTTGGTGTTTATTTATCGACCGTTTAAGGTTATTATGAGTTTTCTTTAAATCGAATGATTTAATGATTTATTCTTTCGGCTTATCGGTCTTAATTATGATCTGATATTCAATTATTCTATCATTTAATTGAAAGACGTCAGATATTTAGATATTTTATTTTATTTATTATAATTTCTCGACGTTTCGGTGTTTTTATATCACCATTTTCAAGAGTAGTATTATCTAACGGTATAAAAAATTGAGAAACAAGAAATTAAAACTTCGACACAGATAAAAGATAATTAAAATTAATGCTAAAAACTTACTTATAAATATAAAAAAATTTAATCTAATTGTTTAACTGCATACAATTGATAGTCACATATTTTAAAACTTAAATTATTATTATAATATCAATTATTTAACTTATTTAATTTATGTGATGTCTAGAACACAAAAAAAAAATAAAAAAAAATAATACAGATCGTTCCAGCGGTTGGAAATAATTACATTTAATTTATTCTCCGTCTCTTGTTATCTATGGCAATGTACCGGTGTATCGTATTATGTGTGTTGTTGATGTCGGTGTGTGGTAATGTTGCTGGTGTTGTATGTTTTCTCTTGTTATTGTTTGTGTGTTTGTCTTTTAGTTCGTCCTCTATGATGTTGCAAAAAACATGTGTTATGTTGTCAGTATCTCTTTTTATGTTGTAGGTATTATGTGTGTATATGTGTAGTGTTTCCAGTGTTAATCGTTTGGACCAATTTGGTTGTTTATCAAGTATTCTAACGTTATTAAAGTCAGGATAGTGGCTGGTTTTTAGGTGGTGTTCCATCAGAGCAGTTTTATGAATGTTCGGTTGGTGTGCTTTTTTTAGATCGTTCTTATGATTATCCATTCTTTTACTTAGGTATTGTGAAGTTTGTTCTACATATGTTTGTTCGCAAGGTTCAGTATGATTGTCGTTACCCAGACAAGGAATTTCATATACGACATTCGTTGTTTTCATTTTTTGGATAGGATCTTTTAATTTTGTGAAAGTGCGTTTCAGTTGCTTTTCAGATGTTAGAGCTATTTTAGTATCTGGACATACTGTTGTGCTAATTTTTTCGATTTGCTCAGATATGCCTTTAATATATGTCATACTTCTATATTTTATTGTATTTTGGTCAGGTGGGTTATTAGGATTTATTGCTGTTGTTATTTTATTTTGTTTGTGAGTTTTGCTGTGTAAGACTTTTTTTATACCCACCTGACCAAAATACAATAAAATATAGAAGTATGACATATATTAAAGGCATATCTGAGCAAATCGAAAAAATTGCCACAACAGTATGTCCAGATACTAAAATAGCTCTAACATCTGAAAAGCAACTGAAACGCACTTTCACAAAATTAAAAGATCCTATCCAAAAAATGAAAACAACGAATGTCGTATATGAAATTCCTTGTCTGGGTAACGACAATCATACTGAACCTTGCGAACAAACATATGTAGGAAAGTGTTCATCAATGTATGGCTTCAAATAGCTCTCCAAATAGTCAACGTATTGCTCGGTATGGTCTTGTTGTTACACGACAATCATCCGGTACACACTTCAAATGCTGTGAAACAATGGATTAATGAAAATATAGGCGATACACGGGATTTTGTGTTTGATCACCCGAGGTGAATTAATTTTATCTTGTAATTTTAAATATTTAGTTAAAGTAGAAATTTGTATTTTCAGTCTCTCTCCAGAGATAAATCCTGTTGAGAATGTCGGGACAGAGATCAAAGGCAAAGTTAGGAGTGAACACCAAGTGTTTCACAGTAATGATCAGGTCTGGGATGCCATTGTGAGAGCGCACAACATGATGAGAGGCGTTGATTTGCGCCAATATTTCATCAATTTGTTAAATTCAATGTCTAACAGAATGCGCGAAATGATTGCAGCACAAGGCGGTCACATAAAATATTATCTTTATATTATATTAACATTAATTAAATTTAATGAATTAATCAAATAATCAAATATTGTTAAACAATTTAGTTAATTATTTATGAAATAAAATTAAAAATTCTATTATTTTCTGATTTTTTTTGATTTTTTTCTATTGAAAAACTTTTATCAAACTTTAAATTAATTTTTTTAATGATTTAGTTAAGATAAAAAACAAATTATATACCAAAATACTCCACCAATATTAAGCTATTTAAAATTGAAAACCGATTTAAAATCGGATCACTCAGTACCATTTTATTTACAAAAAACCAATGGTACTTTCGCTTGAAAATAGGTGTATATATATATATATATATATATATATATATATATATATACAGTGTAATTCGCTTATAACGACATTGAAAATGACATCAAAATCCGTCGTTACATCCGAATGTCGTAATATGCGAAGTGCTCAATTTTTTATCAGAATCAATTTAATGGCGGGTTAATAAGGCGTCGTATGTTTCTGTAATTGTTGGAGGAGAAAAATTTATGGTATACGCAGGTTTATTTTAAATATCTTCTATACGTCAACGTATACGTTAATATTAGGACAATTTATAATATCGTCGACAGTATCTTTTAATGTGGGCTCTTCATCTGTGAATAAAAATTTATCAGAAATGATAAAAACTTCCGAATTTTCATCACTCCTGAAAGAAGTTGTTATCGAGGAGCAAAACTTGGCCTATCCCATTAGTGGAATATCATCATCAGTATCGTAACTCACAGCGTCTGTATCAGGGTTGTTAATATACACGTATAAAACGTTTTATACGTTACACGTATAATACGTAACGTATAAAACGTATAAAACGTATATAACGTATAAAACGTATAATATGATTTTGTTTTTGAAATTCATTCATAAAAAATTAAAAATGCTTCTTACTTCAGATATTAATTATAATTTTAGTAAAAATATATATATTTTAGTAAAAATATAATTACGTAGTTATAAATTATTTATATATTTTATAGTTTATAGCAAAAACTATTTAAATTCTAGATGTTTTTTGAATGTATATTTTTATACTTTATACGAAAGACTGGGTGAAGTGAATAAAAATAAGTATTTACTTAAAAGTATTACCTTTTAAGTATAAGGTAATACTTTTAAGTATAAGTATTTACTCACGTTTCTGTGAATAATAGAAACCTTTTACTTAAAAGTATAAACTGGAAAATTTTTAAGGTAATACTTATTAGCATCTATTAATGCTTAAGGTAATACTTATATTAGTTTTATTTGATAATTGAAACGTTTTATCAGAATAACGGATCACAATAAAAGGGTTTTTGAGCTTCTATAGATAAATTTTATAACCGTTTCTATATTTTTGACTATGTATTTTGTACAATATAGTACTACGAGGGCAAAATAATAACCCTTACATCACGAATCTGAATGTTTAAAGCAGCAGCGCAAACGAGTGTTGCTAATTTATAAAACCGGAATGTAAGTATATGTACTTAATTCGAGTTCACATTAAAGTTTCCAATCAAAATAGAAAAAAATAGTAGTATACAATTTGTACAGCAACGTTTTGTCAACGAGCAGATATCCATTGAAATACATGTGTTGCGAGTGTTAAAGGCTAAAACATTAGCATCAGCGAGTGAATTTGATTATTAAAAGTGTTTATTATTAATCTGTACCCAAGGTTTGGCCAGACATTGACATACGGCCAAGCACTGGTCCATTAATGGTTAACAGTACTTGGCTATTGTTACTGGGCCAATACTAGAACCAATCATCGGCCGATCTATGGTTTACAGAAAATAGCCAGTATATTGTTACCTTTGAATGACCAAGCACTGGCCCATGAATGGTAAATATTACTTGGCTATTGTTATTGGGCCAGTACTGTAGCCATGAATTTGCCGATCTATGTCATTTTTTTTAAATTTCACTAGAGTATTATCCCTTTTAGAAATACATAGTTTGAAAAATTTCACATATAGTTTAGTTATAGCCTTGTCGGTTGAAAGACTATGGTAATAAAGAAAATGGTGGTATATGTTTTAATTTATTTTCATTTCTATTTTATTTTAATTATTTTGTAAATAATTTATGTATAAAAAATATTATTTTATATTTTTTTTAATGGCCGAATACTGGCGGAGTTTGCCATTACTCAGCCATTCTTGCAACTAAGCTAGTTGTATGGGGAGTTTTGAATTTTTTCCGTCATTTTTATTTTTTTTTTTAATTAGTTTGGATTTAATCTATTTAAATTTACATATGATAATAATGTATATTTTTTTTAACGGCCCAGTCATGGTTGCCAGTATTTGGTCATTACTGGACCAGTTGTACAACCTTGTATGGGACGTACAGTATTAGTGCAAATCCCATTTCGTAGTATTGAAAATTTGTGAAAATTCGAATATGCAAATTTTCCTCATAGAAAAAAATACGATCAAAGCAATCTGAGTATTTAAAACGAACTTTGTTTTCTTATTGTAGAAGATAGATCAAAAATGTATATTTTTTTTATTGTTACCGAGGTGATTTGCTGTAGTAAAATAAACAAACCAATAATTTTAAACAAAATACATATTTTTTGAATAAACATATCATTTAATTTAAATACAAAATAGTGGCATGAGCATATAATAAATTCAATTTAATCGATCGACAAATAATAATAAAATAAAATATGTCCAATATGTCAGGTGACGAGGAAGAATCGGGCTTAGGCAACGATGAACGCTCAAGTTTCGTTTCTGTTTTAAAGAACTTCTCTATTTTATTAAATCGTGGTATGACCACCAATTTAACTAAATCCAAAGAAAATGCTTGGAAAATTTTTAAAATTGATCTTAAAAAGAAAACAGGGAAAACACAAGATATCATTAAACTTAAAAATAAATTAAACAACATGAAAACGGAGATAAAAAAGAAAACCGATAAAAATCAAACAGGTAATAAGCTAATAAAACTGTTGCCATGGGAGAAAGATTTTATGGAGCTTATTTAGTTTGATGAAAACCCTGTTTTTCAAAAAGTACCAGGTGCTGCAACAGTTGGTCTGTCAAAAACAGATAATATTGTTTTAAAAGAGATGACAACATCAAAAATTAAAGTAAAGAATTTCTGTGATATGCTGAAACAAACACAAAAGCTTACAACACCTGAACTGCAAAGGTTGGTTGTAATAAAATAATTGGAACTGACAAAATTGCAGACTACAAAAGAAACAATTTTAATGCAAAGCCTAAAAGATAAATAATGCGATAATGATCCTGATGAATATCAAATAACAGTCAATATTAAAAATGAATTATCTGAATTTATAAATTTATAATTTAGCAAATTTATTATTTATACTTGTTACATAATATGAAATAAAACAAATTATTATTTTAAGGTGTAGCGTTTAAAATTCTTGTTATTTCTAATCTCTTTTGCTGGCCTTGCATCCGTATCTGTATTTCCCCGTCTTCATCCTCTACATCATATACCTCACTGTTAATATTTGGAACATTTATTTCTTCTTCAATATCATACACATCATTCAAATGCTTGCCAATGTTGTGTAGAACAGCACAACAAACAACAATTTTCGGAACCTTATTTAAATTTAATCGAATTCGATTACCCAAAATAGGAAACCTTTTTTTTTATTTGGCCGAAACATCTTTCTATTATCACCCTCTTTTTGGCATGAATTCGGTTGAAATTCAATTCTTCTCGACTGTTGGAGTTCTTATACGGGGTTATTAACCACGGTGCTATTCCATATCCACCGTCCCCCAGTAAACATGATTTGCCTTTGAATCGTGAAATTGATCGACACACTTCACTAACCTTCCATATTCTACTGTCATGTGTACTTCCTGGCCATTGGTAGATACTAGTAAATTTTTCATCCGCATTACAAGTTGCTTGTATATTTAAGCTAGGGTACCTTTTCTGTTTACATAGCTATCACCAAATTGTTGAGATTTCATTATTTCCACATGGGTACAATCCAATGCACCAATAACGGTAGGAATTTCAAAACGCTGTTGCCATTTTGTTGCAGCTTCTTCTATTTCTGCTATTGTATCAGGAAACTTAATCCATTCATGTGATTTTTCATAAATCCGGTCAGCTACAAATAAAATTGTCTTACAAACTGTAGTTCGATGTACTCGATGTACTCGATGTACACGATCCTCAGCAACACCATTTTGGTATCCAGGATCACTTAAATATCGCAAAAAAATTACCATTTTTTCAGAAGAACTTATTTTTCCACATCTTTTTCCGTTATTTTCACCCAAAAAATAATCGGCCATAAGCTGTACAGTTTTGGTATTAAATCGCAAAAGTTGTTTACTTCGGGCTGAATCTATTTTCCGGTGCTCTAAATAAATTTTTCTTTTTCGAAGATTAATAAAAGCAGTCATTTTGTTGCGAAAAGTAAACAATAATAAAATTCAAGTTTCGTTATATGCTACCTTAAAACAAATAAGCATTTACTTAAAAAGTAAAAGTATTTGCCTTTTTTATTCACATATTTTTAAGTATTTACTAGAAAATTTATAAGTTTTTACTTAATTTTCAAGCATTTGCTTATTCTTTAAGTATTTACTTTTTATCAAGTAAATGCTAAAATTTTATTCACTTGATTATAAGTAAATACTTAAAAAACAACAAGTTAAAGCATTTACTTATTTTTATTCACTTCACCCACTATGTTACTGTACATTAAACTGGTTAATAATTTTTAATTCACTAGATTTGCATATTGAAAATTTTTAATTATATATTAGAGATTTTTTTGAGCACTTAAACTCAAGCAATTAAATTATTTTTGAATTTTTTAACACGTATACTATATGATTTTCTTTCATTTTGATTCCAACATTAACTTAATGGGAAGCATTTTAGATGAGAAACATTTGGCTCATGAACTTAATTATCTGGCATCATGAAATGTTATTGAATATATAAAATATGGTTCAATCCAACTTCAGCTCCTCCCATATAATAAGAACAGCTGGAAATATAATGTTGTTTCAGAATAAATCTCGTTTTTTCATAGCAGTTAGGGAAATTATTAGAGATTATTAGAGAGATGTTTTTAAAAAAATTTTGTTGTGTGAATCCGGGTTGCACCACTTCCAATTAATAGACACAGTTTGAAAAAAACAGGTTCTTGTAGATCAAATCTTCTTTTAATACAAAAATTGTAATTGACCTTTTTACTTAAACGTCAAAATGATATATTAAAAATACTTACATATATCCGGGGGCCAATAGTGAATTTATGTTAATACAAAATCTTTAGTTTTTGTATGAAAAGTGTTAAAAAATAATTTAATAATGTAACTAGGAATTGTTAATAACATTTATAAAAGTATTATGTATAAACTAGTTAAAAATATTCAATAAATTTGTGTTAAATCAATGTTTTTGGTTGCCAGTAGTGATGTTTAGTTAGTCCAAAATCTTCAGTTTTATGTATGAAAAGAGTCAAAAAACAGTTTAAACTAGTTAAATAATAAACTAAACTACAAGTTAATAATAGTATTAATACAGGGGTATATATAAATTTGTTAAATATATTCATCAAATTTATGCTAAAGTCAATGTTTTTTGTTTTGTAACGTCCGCTATATTTGCCTAAACAACAATAAAACCAATTCATCTCCTTTTTCTAATAAAATTTATTTCATTAGTTTCAGTTCACTTTTACATTAATAATAATTTTAAAATTTTCTAATACTTAGTTAAATTTCGAATATACTATAAAAAACAAACGAACGTACTCAATTTTATTTCCAATTCTAACAAACAGATGTCGTTGCTAATTTTTGTTGAATCTTTGGATTTACACGTTTTGATTTTTTTTGATTGGAAAATGAAAATAAAAAGATCACTCTTCTCATGGATGTCAAAATTATAAAGCTGAATTTTGCATTCATGTCTTTTTTCTTAAAATTAAGTTAAATTTAAGTAGTAAAATTTTAATTAAATTAAAGTTATTTTTATTAGTTCAATTAACTCAATTATTTTAATAGTGCAATTTTCCTAGTCAAAATTTAGTTCAAGTTTATAAGTCTGTCGATGTTTATATTTGAAAAACAGGAAAAAATTAAATTTTCTATCAACCGGTTAACATATTGTTCGCAATTTTTATTGTAAAGTTCGATTATTTGTTCAAAAGGATAAACAAAAGAATTAAATGTTTTATTTATTGAGATAAATAAATTTAAATTAATTGGACAAAGTATGTTCTAATTGAGTAAGATATGGTTTTTTATAAATTCACAATGGAGTCAAATTTTGATATGTGTATACTAAATGTACAAAACGTTTTCATACGATAACATTTTCATACGATTTTCATACAATATCCTACGAAAACAAATTTGGATTATCAAAAAGATGTCAATGTTTTGAATAATAATAACAACAATAGTAGTGGTGCCGTAGTTTCAAATGGATATTCTAATATTTCAAATCAGGAATTAAGCAAATATTGGCTTAAAGGAGTTCACTTGGTATCCGAAATAATATCTCTGCTTATCCAGATCAAAATTCAACAACTTTGGAGCGTGGTATTGCAACTGGTGGAAACAGCATCAACAGAGTTGTAATTTAAGGTATTTTTAGATTATAGATATATTAATTTTTGTTTAATTATTCTTTTTTCCCCTTTGGGATGTTAGGATAAATTTAGAAAAAACGTATGAGATTCCCAAATTTAAGATTCGTTAAGGGGAAATTGCATCCCGGGCAGATTTTATTAATTTATATAGTAGTAACAAAGGTCCAATTATTATAGTTTATAGTACACATTTTTTCCCGAAAAAAACTTGACATATATGATCAGCTGATTTGTATTTCGAAAACCTTAAATAATTGTTATTTCTTGCAAATCAATATCGATTTGTGTTGTATTTAAATTGTTTTTAATATATTTGCATTATTATTGGTTTTGCAGTAAATTTTAATACATAATTACTGATTTCTAATAATCATTAGACAGATTATAGCGACGTAACGACAGATTACATACAGAAATATAACGACTTAACGACAGATTACATACAGCAATATAACATTGATTTTAACATAAATTTATTGAATATATTTCACCAATTTATACACACTACTTGTATTAATATTATTATTAATTTGTAGTTTAGTTTATTATTTAACTATTTTAAATCATTTTTGGGCATTTTTCATAAATAAAACTTGTTAATCTGGCAACATTACAATGTTATGAATATAAAGTTATAAACATGAAGTTTGTCATAATTGTATCTGTCATATTATTGTACGCTGTATAAGCAATAAGTTGTAATAAACGCTCTCGTTGTAATCTGGAAATTTCTGCCTTTCATTTAATAGGTTATGAGCCCAGACAATTAAAATTTAAAATACTGTATTTAATTTATCTTTTTAAAATTAAATTGTGTGTAAGTTTGGTTATTAAAATAAAAATAAAATGAATACCACAATAACAATAGAAAAGTTAAAGGGCAGAGAGAACTACATGACATGGAAAATCGCAGCACGTGCAGTTCTTGATTTAGATAATTTGTGGACAACCACTATTGATTATATCGTAAAAGAGGATGGAACACCTGCTACACCTGTTGATGTTGACCTGGATCGTAAAGCAAGAAGCAAATTAACATTGTCAATAGATCCTATCTGTTATGTGCATATCCAAAATGTTAAAACTGCAAAAGAGTTTTGGAATAAATTAGCAGAGGCTTATGAAGACAATGGATTGACACGTCGCGTTAGTTTACTAAGAAAATTAATAACCACTTCTTTTTTAAAATCAGGTACAATGGATCATTACGTAAATGAAATCATTTCCACAGCACATGCGTTGAACAGTATTGGTTTCGAGATAAACGACGAGTGGATAGGCACATTCTTGTTAGCCGGGTTATCAGATGAATATAAGCCCATGATTATGGCTATTGAAAATTCAGGGATCAAAATAACTGGTGATATGATTAAAACTAAGCTGTTGCAAGAAAATCACGCATCCTCATCAGAAGATTCGGCTTTGTTATCGAGTAAAAAAATATAGAAAAGGACCAAAATGTAATGGATGTGGTAATTATGGTCATATAAGAAAATATTGCAAGTCCAGTACAAAGAAAAATGAAAATAAAAAGGCTTTTGGCGTTGTTTTATTAAATGCTGGTGTTGATAAACAAGAATGGTTCTTTGACTCGGGAGCAACAACACATTTAACGGCTAATGAATCATACATTACAGAACCCGAAGCAGCATCAGGTAAAATAATGGTAGCTAATGGTACAGAAATGGATATTAAATTTTCAGGTAATGTAAAAGTTAGTCCTAAATGTCAAAACGAATCGATCGATGTAGAAAATGTTCAGTGTGTACCAGAATTATCGACCAATTTATTATCGATAAGTCAAATTGTTCAAAAAGGTCATACGGTAATTTTCAAAAATGAAGGATGTAAAGTCTTAAGCAAAGATGGTGAAATATTAGCAAGAGGTGAACATCGGAATAATTTATTTAAACTTGAGGTTAAAGATTCATGCAAATTAAAGTCATATGCGTGCAAAAAGTATGACAATATTGATTTATGGCACAAGCGCATGGGACATTTGAATTATCATAGTTTAACAAAATTAAAAAATGATTTGGCTATTGGAATTAATTTTGACAATAAACAAAAATCGGATTGCAAGATTTGTTCGTTAGGAAAACAGTGTATATTGCCGTTTAGTAAACAAGGCTCAAGAGCTGCTAATATTCTTGATTTAGTACACTCGGATATTTGTGGACCGATGGAAGAAAATTCGTTGGGTGGCAATCGATATTTTCTGACATTCATCGATGACAAAACGAGAAAAATTTTTATATATCTTTTGAAAACTAAATCAGAATTTGAAGTACTACAAAAGTTTAAAGCATTCGTTGAACTTGCTGAACGACAATCTGAACGAAAATTAAAAATTTTGAGAACTGATAATGGTTTAGAATACATGAATAAGGGTATTCAAAAATATTTAGAAGATAGAGGAATATTACATCAAACGACTAATGCATATACACCACAACAAAATGGTTTAGCAGAACGAAATAATCGTTCTATAGTTGAGAAAGCTAGATGTATGATAATTGAAAGCAAACTACAAAAACCGTTTTGGGCTGAAGCTGTATTATATGCAGTGTATTTGTTGAATCGATGTCCATCCCAACCTATAGGAGTTACACCCGAAGAAGGCTGGTACAATAAAAAACCTAATTTATCACACATTAGAGTTTTTGGTTCTACAGTGATGACCCATATTCCAAAACAGCAAAGAAAAAAATTAGACCCGAAATCACGTGAATGTATTTTAGTAGGATTCGATGATCGTAAAAAGGGCTATCGTCTTTATGATGTCCAGAAACAAACTATTGTAATAAGTCGAAACTGTACATTCATAAATGAAGGTGTTGAAAATCATCAAGTAAATCATAAAGAAAAATTTATATCCTTTGATGCAGTAGGACCAGATGAAAGTGAACAACAAATTGTGACAAATTCACCAAATTATGCGCTCCCTCAGCAAAATAACTCACAACCACCCGTGTAACAGGTGTTGAGGCGCAGCGAAAGGGAGCGCGTTCCTCCAGTTAAGTATAAAGATTTTTTATTGGAACCAGATTTTCCTGTTTTTAATAATTCTTTACAGAATGATGATGCTGAATGGACATTGAATGATGAATCTGAACCAACTTGTGCTGTCAATTCGAATGAAAACGGTGAGACAACTTTAATGATAAATTCACAAAGTTACTCAGTTGAAGATCCAAGAACAATCGAAGAAGCATTGAACAGACCAGATGCTAAATCGTGGAAATTAGCCATGGAAAGTGAATTTGAAGCTCTGCAGGCAAATAATACTTGGATATTGACTGATTTACCTCCAGGAAAAAAGGCAATAAAATGTAAATGGGTTTACAAAATTAAACGTGATGCATTCAATCAAATAGACAGATATAAAGCCAGACTAGTAATAAAGGGCTATTCTCAGCGAAAGGGGGAAGATTATGATGAAACATATGCCCCTGTAGTGCGCCATGATTCACTGAGATATTTATTTGCACTGGCAGTACGATTAAACCTTAAAATTGACCAAATGAATGTGATCACTGCATTTTTACATGGAGATCTACAAAATGAAATTTATATGGAACAACCTCCATATTTTAATAAAGATTGTTCAAAGGTTTGTTACTTAAAGAAGGCTTTATATGGTCTAAAACAGTCAAGCAGAATTTGGAATATTGAACTTGATGGAGTTTTAAAACAATTTGGTCTGCAGCAATCCGGATATGACAATTGTATTTATTATAAAATTAATCAACAGAAAGTATTAATTATCGCCACGTATGTCGATGATTTATTAATATTTTATAATGACACAACATGGATGAAAATGATAAAAGATCATTTATATAAAAAATTTCAAATGAAAGATCTTGGCAATGTTAAACACTGTCTAGGAATGAGAATTTCTGTGAATGATGATTCAATATCATTAGATCAAGAAAATTATATAGAATCGATTTTAGAACGATTTGGTATGTCAAACTGTAAAGCTGTAAGTACACCTATTTCACTTGATAAATTATCACAGGAGCATTGTCCAAAAAATCAAGATGAAATTGATCAAATGAAAGCGGTACCTTACCAAGAAGCCATAGGATGCTTAATATATTTATCACAATCAACACGAGCAGATATTACTTATGCTGTCAATAAATTAAGCTGTTTCAACTCAAATCCTGGAAAACCGCATTGGCTAGCTGTCAAACATTTATTCAGATATTTACGTGGAACGTCATCGTTTAAATTAACTTACAGAAAATCAGATGTTGATGAACATTGCATTGTAGGCTATTCAGATGCAGATTGGGCAAATGATACGGAAGATCGCCGCTCAACCACAGGGTATGTGTTTACCTTTCAAGGAGGAGCGATCTCTTGGGCGTCAAAACGTCAATCAACTGTAGCATTATCATCTTGTGAAGCGGAATACATGTCCTTATCAGCAGCAGTACAAGAAGCTATTTGGTGGAGTGGAATGATCAAGCAATTTGGATTAAACAATTCAATAAAGATCAAATGTGACAATCAGAGTGCAATTACAATCGCGAAAAATAGTCCAGTACAGTCAAGGACAAGACACATTGACATTCGACATCATTTTCTCAAGGATGTCATTAACGAAGGAACAATTACAGTGGATTATATTCCAACGGAACATCAGACGGCTGATATGTTTACGAAACCACTTTCGATTGCCAAGGTGGAGAAACATAGAAAAGCTTTAGGAGTTCTAAAAATTTATGTTTAAGGAGGAGTGTTAATCTGGCAACATTACAATGTTATGAATATAAACTTATAAACATGAAGTTTGTCATAATTGTATCTGTCATATTATTGTACGCTGTATAAGCAATAAGTTGTAATAAACGCTCTCGTTGTAATCTGGAAATTTCTGCCTTTCATTTAATAAAACTGAAGATTTTCCAGTAACTAAACAACACTGCGGGGAACCAAAAACATCGATTTAACATAAATTTATGAAATATTTTTAACCAGTTTATACTTACTACTTGTTTAAATGTAATCTGACGATTTTGTATTAACAAAAATTCAGTTTTGGCTCCTGGCTTTAAAATCAACTATTTTATCTGTCAAAATATTTTAAGGAAAATACTCAATAGTTAAAATAATATGTATTTACGTCAAACGAAAAAGTTTAGTGAGAAGTTTATTGAGTAAATTCATTTTTGGTCATTGACATTGAATTATTGCAGACTAAATTTGTTTTGAAAATAAATAATTATATTTTGAAAAGAAGCATAATTTACGTTAAATGTGGAAGTTTTCTGAACTAATAGGAATAGTTGGGTAAGAAATTATCGAAATCTAGGCTTTATAAATATTAAATATCACGAGTACGATACAAGTTAACGCCCGCGTTTATGTTATATAAATGTATTTTTCTATTTTGCGTCTAAAATAAAGTCATTTCGATACCCAACTGCGTATCGAAATGGCCTTCATTACGATACGCAAATTTTTGTTTTTCAAGGTTGGTCACATTGGTCATACAAACGTCAGTGAACATCAAAACGAATAATTATATAAATAAAATTAATAAGAATATCTAAATTAGTGTTGAATATTTTAATTAACTATAACTATAAAATAATTAGTAATAATAAGGAAAATTATAAACTGTAGGTATAATTTTGTTTATTTAAACCTTTGTACGATATCCTAACCTCTAAAATTTTTTTACAGCAGAATATTAGAATTGTGCATTGCATATAATTAATAAATGAAAAAGTGTGTAGAAAACCGATTTAGAGGAAAATAGAAACTCATGGAACATACAGGTGCCACTTCTCAACTGCAACACTATCGAAGTAAATACAAAACAAACCCTACAGCGAATAAACATATTATCATACAGAACAAACACATTTATTTATTAAATTCAAGTGCAAAATTATCAAATTTAAATTTTTTGCTAGTTAATTTTATGTAATATTTTTTTATTTTTGAATTGTGCAGTTATTGTAAACAGTAACGGTACACGTGTCCTTGGCGTTTATTATTACTCCTGGCAAATTTTGGGATAGCACAAAGTTTTGTGCATTACTTTTATTTTCGTTAATTGATATTTCTGTTTTGTTGCAATTTGCTGATGATAATTGAATTGCCGAAGTTATAGTTGAAGTGGAGGAACTACTTGTACTCGGTTGGAATTGCATTGTAAGCATTTGCGCCACTTCAGTTTTTCTTTCTAGAGATCCTTCAATGTAACCTTCAGCTACTGCCGAAGATTTCCAGCCACCGTGGTTTTTGATGGTCAACAAATCACCACCCTTGTTGGCCAAATGTGACACGCTCGAACGTCTGAAGCAGTGTCCTGTATATAGCTCGGGGTTTGAAATTTTCAAGAATGTTGCAATAATTTTAGGTATTTTGCCGATAGTATTAATGCCCATTGGGCTATTAATACAGTATCCGTTGCGGTAGGTGACAAAGAATCGCCGATGTGTCGTTTTGGTAGACCGCAACGCAATATATTTATGTATTAGATCAATCCATATTTTCTCTGTTACTACAAATTGCCTTTTGATATAATTTTTAGTTTTTGGAATGTCGACCACAATAACGTCAGTTTTAAACTTGACATCGTCTAGTGACATATTTGTGAGCTCTTCACGTCTACAAGCACCGTTGTACCCCATTAATAAAACTACCTAGATAGAAAAAAAATTATCATAGAAATTGATGCTACAATTACACAAAAATATGTACTTACTTTTATTGCTAAATACATTTTATCATCAGCTTCTTGTATAAAACGATTGATATGCTCTAACTCTAAAATTTTAGATTTTTTAGGCTCGTACCCTTCTGACAACCTTTTTAAAAAAGCTTGTAATTTTGCGTACGTAGAGATATTCACATTTTTATAAATATTTAAACATGATCTTAACATCGAATAGGAAGACCATAACGTAGAAGATTTGTTTTTTTTTACTTAGCATCTCAAAATACGCAAGCATAATATTTTCTGATATGCTTTTGACATTATGTTCTGTACACCAATTTTCAAACATTTTATACTGTTTTTCATAAATTTCGCGCGACTTTTTAGGAAGCAAGTTATTAAAAGTGCTCTCGGCAACTTCACGTAGCTCAGGTGGAGTAAAACTCAATTCATCTTCCTTCATTTTTATTGTAACTTTTCACAATTTAACGATTATAATAGGTAAAATAAACAATAATTTAATTTGACACAAACTTTTCTTTGGCTTCTTTGTTTTCAAATATCAAATGTGTTACCAATCACCAGAAAAATAAAACAAAATTTCAAAGTGACTATTTTTTAATAAAATACACATTTTTTTAAATTTCAAGACAAAAAATGCAAAATAGAAAAAATAGTATAAAAAACTCGTTTCATAAGACGTTTTATCGCACTTATCCTTTAGAAAACTCCCCGCTGCGCGGGTCGTTTTCTAAACAGATTGCGTGCGATAAAATCGTCGATTATGAAACTAGTTTCTTAATATACTATTTTATTTATTAAGGATTTTACTTTTATACGGTACAAAACGTAAATAATTGTGTGTTTTATACTGTACGTTTTATACATTTTATACGTACGTATAATACGTGTTTTATACGTTACCGTATTATACGTTACAACCCTGGTCTGTATCATCATCATCATCAACTTGCAAAAATTCGGCATGTCTAAGTCAATTGAAATACGACGTTCACTTACTAAAACGATTTCTAGTTGGATAGGATCTACCAATTAGCAAGAGTTGTGCTTTGGCTATTGTCATTTCTAACAATTTTTATTAAAAATTCTGTCGATAGTGATTTTAAAAGTTTTTATTACACCCTTATCCTTCGACTGAAGAGCAGATGACGTGTTTAGGGGCATAATCACTAATTTATTAAATTTTAGATTTTTCAAGTGAAGATGTGCAGGGCAATTATCCAACAGTTAATTTTTCTTTAACTTGGTGTTTCATTTTCTTAAAACATTCAATAATATTAGAGGACATCTAGGCCTTTGTATTTTCTGTATTATCCAACGGTAGAGACTTAATGCTTCTAAATAACCTGGGTGATTTACTTTTTTCTATCACAAGCCATTCATTCGCTCTCAACTTACACATTTTTATTATTTACATTTTTTTCTGGCGTAATTTTATAAAACAGACCCGTTTTGTCGACGTTGTAAATTTTATTTGTAGCCGTCGAGTATTTTCGACTACGCTGATTGTTAAGAATTCGTCACATGCACCTCCATCAACACTTGCTCATGCATCAAAAATCCCACCCCGCCATGCACCCAACCGCAAGATATGTCTCTTACGGAAGCAAAAAGTTCAGATTTCCATACATTTGAATTCAGAATTTAGCGGCGATCCAATTAATTCTGTTTTCTTTTGCAATATTGAATAGTTATTGCAACAATTTTTGAATCGCTGGTGTTTAAACTCTGTCAACAACACTTCGAAAATCTTCCCAATTTTTCTGTTTTATTCCTTGTAATTCAAACGCCTTTCAAATGAAATGTTTGTTTTTCCATATGGTGCTCATAGTTTTTTATGAATCAAATCAACATATTAATCATTGCATCCCACCATTTATAAATCAATAGCTTTGAATATCCCAGATAACATGTTAAACGTTATCTTTTACTATACATTCAGAGATTAATACGGTATATTTACGATTAACTAACGAGCATACCTGAAAACACACATTCTGAATAATGTAAAGGGAAAGTGATCTCCGTCGAAAATCGAAACAGGCTTCCTTGAGTTACAAGGCTACCTAGCGCCTTATCAACTGAGCTAAAACTGCGATAATGTAAACCAAACCACCAAAATGGAGAGATATAGAGGATAAAAACCACCAATTGTGATTGATAAATCACAACTATTTTTTCTCATATCTAAAAAACGTTTTTATTTTTGAACTTATCGGTCGCAATAAACGAACAATCTGTGCATCAATCTGTTCAAATTTTATTGCAAAATTGGTCGCTATATCAGAAATGTCGTAATAACCGAAGTCGTTTTAAGCGAATATTTTTACATAGGAACAAAGGCAAGTTCAACCATTACTTTGATTTTATGACGCTATAGGTGAAATGTCGTTATGACCGAGGGCGTTATAAGTGAATTTCACTGTATATATATATATATATATATATATATATATATATATATATATATATATATATATATATATATATATATATATATATATATATCAAAAGGTTTATTTAATTTTTTTATGTTTTATTAAAGAATGGATAACCAAGCAAAAAACCCTATCATACAATTAAATATGACATATGCCAATATTTCATGATAAGATGAAGAAATAATAACAAAATAATAAGTGAAAAACAAATTGCGAGAAATTTGCTGAAAACAAAACAAAACCAACTACCAATAATCCAGCTGATACAGCGCACCCCAGACGCACCGATCACCACCTCAATCGAGGCGCAAAGCCCACACATAGCTACGTGTTGCTGAAAATATTGCCGGGCAATATTTTTAGCAATATTGCCCGGCAATGCATATTTTTAGTTGCTCGTTTACAGGCTCTTTTATGATGTAGAGAACCAAATGTGAGGAAAGATGTTTTTTTTTTCCATGTTTATTTTATCTTTAAGTTTGGCAAAAGTTGTAGCTTATGTTTGAATTGGTGCCTATTCAAAAATTCTAGAGTTCTATTTGCACGTCATTATATCAATATGAATCGCTTTTATCTACTATTTTAAATAATATTGCTGAAAAATTAAACACATTTTTCAAATATATCAAAGAGTTTCGTTCTGGTTTAATATAAAGCTTTTCTGTAGTTTCCTCACTTTCTGTAGTTTTCTCACAAGTCACACTGTAGTATTCCCGCACTCGTTGTTCGGACCACCGCCCGGCAGGCAGGCAAACAGACATTTTTATACTATTTACACTCGTTATTAACCAAAACGTATACATAATATCAGTTTCCCTGGAAGAATGCAACAGCTAATGATAATATTTTCGATTTGAAGTATTTTTAGTGTAGTGCCAATTGAAACCGTTTTTATCTACGGTTACTCCAATATTCTTCTACCTACTTTGGTTCGAAACGTTTTTCTCAATACGGTATCCGGTCATTATCTTGAAAGTATATATAAGTTTTTGTTCCATCAGACAATATCAAAGCCCAAAAACCCCAAACAAACTAGCTATTAAAGAAGCACTATACGCACTATCGTTTTTCCTATAATGCATTTCTGTACCCGAAAACCGTTAAAGAGACAGACTCTACATAAAAATTCATTTTTTATGTTTTCTAAAAGATAGAACTTTTTCCGACATACTCCAACTGTGTTGACATTGAATATAAAACGGCTGACATTGACATCACTGATTTTAAAATTTTTTAAGAATAAAATTACCAGCCAACAAACAATAAGCAGCTTATATAAAGACATTTGGAGGATAATGCTTCTACAATTTAACAAAAATGTCATGATTTAATCTGATTTAAAATTCTCTTCTACAAAAGACAATTGAAAAATTAGAAAGCCCAAAAAATGGTAAACGTAATGATAATTGAAATCTCTGTAAAGATGATAGACTTTCTATAGAAAATTTAAACGTTTTTATTTTTTCAACACCCACCACCCTAACTTATGAAATTGAAATTAAATACCAACAAAATAATTATTATAAGATAATTTAAATATTTATAAAAAATTAAATAATTATAATTTAATTATAAATTTAATTCCATCTCCTTGGGAGATATTTTATAGAAACGTTTTTTCTATTGGTAAAATTCTCCAAAATTGAAACTTTTGTTGACACAGAACCAACAATTTTTTCAAGAAAATGATCATCTCTGCCTAAAATATGATTTAAAACTAAAATCAGCAAAACAATAATAACATTAGCGGATTTAAATTAACATCTCTGAAAAACCATTTAAAAATATTCAACAAGGTGGTTGAACAGCGCGCAAAAGTGCTGAGAGCTAAGAGAAATGTTTTTTTATTAGGGGAAGTATAATCATAAAACTGGTCGAACCAAATTATATTCAAAATTGATAGGGAGAGAATAACGAATTTAGAAATCGAAAGGTTATTTGCTTTAATAGGGGTTGAATAAAAACGGTGACCCTAACCAATATTCCGTTATTGAAGAAGGGGAATTGTTGAGATATTATTTGAGTTGAAGCTTTCTAAAATTGATTTCAAATAACATCACCAGATGGTTCTATTATTCATGTTTAAGTTTTTATACCTTTTATGTTTATACATTACTAATGCTTACTGTTGAATGGTTTTTATTTAAAAACAAAATTTGATATTCGTGTCAAACTACCAAATGGTTGTTGGTTTGATTTTTTTTATTTCTTTCCCTTCTTTTATTTCTTACTTTGCTTACGTTTTCTTTTATTTCGAAGTTTTTTGAATAATAGAAATTACTATAATCGGTATTTCGAATCTTTGAACACCTAAAAATGCAATATCAACTAGAAAATGTATGGGAAAATGGAAGACATAAGGTGTAGGATCTTACAGGGAAAATTTTTTGCTTTATTTTTATTTGAATTCAATTCAATAAAATTCTCTAATACGTAATGGCATCATTCCATTTGACCAATCACATTTTAATTATCTTATATATTAACACTAAACGTACCGATACTTTTGGTATACTTATTCCTACCGCAAGGGTGTCAAATGACCCATTTATAAAATGTTATGTTAATTTATAATATGTTATTCGAAATTGATCGAAGCTCGTTACTCGGGGGTTTTGGGGGTCGCTGAACACGAATATGATGTCGGCGATGACCCTCGGAGTACCTAGGGCCCAGGGCGGGTATGTCTAACTCATCTCCTGGAACTTTCCATAAATACAGCTCGAAATTGATCGAAGCTCGTTACTCGGGGGTTTTTGGGGTCGTTGAACACGAATATGATGTCGGGTGATGACCCTCGGAGTACCTAGGGCCCAGGGCGGGTATGTCTAACTCATCTCCTGGAACTTTCCATAAATACAGCTCGAAATTGATCGAAGCTCGTTACTCGGGCGTTTTTGGGGTCGCTGAACACGAATATGATGTCGGTGATGACGGTCGGAGTACCTAGGGTCCAGGGCGGGTATGTCTAACTCATCTCCTGGAACTTTCCAACAATTCAGCTCGCAATTGATCGAAGCTCGTTACTCGGGGGTTTTTGGGGTCGCTGAACACGAATATGATGTCGGCGATGACCTTCGGAGTACCTAGGGCTTTTGTATTTTATTAATTCGTCGAATAAATAAGATATAAATAAATAAGAGAACAAACAGATGGAAACTCTTTACTCCAGGATTTTTATGGTCACTGAAATTCGATCCCTAGGTATTCCGGGGGTCATCATCGACATAATATTTGTATTCAGCGGCCCCAAAAGCCCCCGATTAAAGAGCTTCGATCAATTTCGAGCTGTATTTATGGAAAGTTCCAGGAGATGAGGTGTATATAACCCGCCCTGGCCCCTACGTACTCCGAAGGTCATCGCCGACATCATATTCGTGTTCAGCGACCCCAAAACCCCCGAGTAACGAGCTTCGGTCCCTGGGCACTCCAGAAGTTTTTTGTCGAAAAGTGGCTATGTTCACAAACTTTCCTGACGGCTTCCTGAATCGAATGCAAAATACCGCATCTCGTTCCATCGCACTCTGCCAATTTGCTTAGGTTTAGTGCTTTATTTCCTCGTCTATAGTGATACACTCGTAAAAAAATTATCAGTTGTAAGGCTTCTTCCACACTCTGTGAACAGTTCTAGTAGCTTAAGAACTACGAATTCTCCAAGTGGAGCTGACGAATCTCTGTTCTCATCCTTCCCCAAATATGGAAATCCATTTATAATATATTTGGTCTTGACGTCAGACGCTAGCCAGAATTTGATTCCAAACTTATCTGGTTTGCTTGGCATATACTGGGTAAATCTGCATCTCGCTTTGGTTGGAAAAAGCTGTTCATAGATAGTTACATGTGGCCCAGGCTTATAACAATTGTTTCTATTCTCGATGAATTTGTACCATACTTCTAACGCATAATTTCATAACAATTACTACTTATGGTTTTTGAAAAAAAATCAAGGCCCATTTCTTGTTCCAAAGATATGATACGTTTAAATTTTTTGCCTCATATGCGCCACGTGCAAATAGAATTGCCAACAATGCATTGAGTTTTTCAGGAGCTAAAATCTATTTATATCCTAACGACCGAAAAGCCTCTTCTTCTGTGCATTTGATTATGTGTTTTATCACGTGGCTGTCAATTAGCAGAGAAAACGCAGTTCTCACCTTGCATAATATATCGTTTGGTATATCCTGTCGGGCCTGCAAACTCTCTAAAAATATTATGAATAGGTGCACGTCCAGGTGAAAACCCTTGTTGTATTTCCTGCCGGCCGAAGGGACCGCAATGTCGAGTCATCGTTCTTCTTCTTCACTTTCCGAACTGTACAGCGTTTTTTTTTTTTCTCTTTTGTCTTCTGCGAATATTCAAAATATTATCGTCTTCACTTACTTTACCTGAAGACTCACTTCCGCTTGTACTGTCAGATGAATCAATATTTTTTTCAGTGTTATTCACTTCACTTTCAGATAGCTCCTCTTCACTGAATTCTGAACACACATCTATTTCATTTATTATTTTCAATGATTTTTGGTATTTTGAATTTCTAGACATTTTTTCATCAGTAGAATAATGAACACACAATTCTTGACTCACAAAATAAACTATAAAATGTTCAATTAGAGTACAATTTTCACTTAGAGTAGAGTACTCTTCCTAATTATTTCATCACCAAATGATGTAAATGATGAAAAACAGCAAAATAGAAGATGCAATAGCAAAAATATGTAATGCGATAGTTTTTTTAAACAATTACACATTCAAAGTTTTATGAATTTACAAAAATTCACCCAGGGGTCAAATGACCCTTTGTGGTAGTTTAACCAAATTCAATTTTTTTCTCGTTTAAAAAGTAGTTGAGAGATGAAGCAACGTTGTGAAATAATTCGATTTTAATTTTCAAAAAAAGTAGTGAAAGCAAATAGTGGTTTAATAAGGTCGTTTTTACGAAATTCTAATAAATTTTTTGAAAAGGGTCATTTGACCTCTGACGGTAGTAATAGTGTTAATACGCTAACTTTGTACTTTGTACAGCCTACAGCTTTTTTATTCGAATTTTCAATCATTCCAAATTTTTACTGCCAACTGATATTAGTGTAACCTAGATCTGAGAGATTTTTGGGATTTTTCGGATCATAAATAAAGAAGTTATAGACGAATTATAATGTATTTTTGAATTCAACTGCCTCCCCTCAAATCAAATCAAATGGATCAAATGGAATCGTCCAAATCTTTTCTTTGTTTATAGTATTTTATATTTTCTTTTCAGTTTATGCATTGATCTAGGAGATTACGGACGTTATTTTTCTTTGTTGTTTTATCTTATATATTAATACGTTGAATATTTAGTTCTTAGATTATAAAATACACAGGATAAGTGATATCTTTTTAAGTTGAAGTTATTTTTATTTACATAAAGTAGTGTGCGATTTTAACGTGATAGTATTTGTACTGAAAAAACACAGTAGCCTAGAAATTTAAATATCATCGAGGTTTTCCTTTGCTTGACCAAATATGCTTACAAAATAACAGACTTATGCAGAAATTTTGTATTTAACATTTTTACCGATTGGAAGATGACCAACCTTATTCAGTTTTATTTTATGTTTGTCAAAAATATTTCGATTAAAATAAAACTGATAATATTAAAACTGAAAATTTGATCCTAAATAAAATTTTATCATGTACGCTTTGGTTTTGTTTTCATTTAAACTAAATTTAAGTGAAATGGATATTGTTTGCTGATTTACTGTTTCTGGTTTTGTTTTAATTTAGAATGAAATTAAAATGAAATATATATTTTTTGCAGTTACTTTTTTCTGGCAATAGAAGAATAATAATGTATTTTTTTTTTCTATAAATGGAAAGACATAAAAATGCTGCATGGGACCCTGTATTTTTGTATTTATTTTTACAGGAGCCTTTTTTTTGTGGAAATTATTTTCAATGCGAAATTTGAATTTAAAAAACTGCTTCAATTTTTTTTATAGTTTTATAGTTTACATACACAAATATTACCTATCCTGTATATTTTATAATCTTAGATTTAGTTAGATATATATTGTTTGTCAATGAAAGAGGATAAAAAATTGATTATTGATTGTTGTATTTTTTTTCAGCGACAATTTTGAAATGTGTGTGTTTGGTATGATAGTTTGAGATCGTAAATTTGATTGTTAGAATTTTTAATATATATTGTTTATGAATGAAAGAGGATAAAAAATTGAGTATTGATTGTTGTATTTTTTTTCAGCGACAATTTTGTAATGTGTGTGTTTGGTATGATAGTTTGAGATCGTAAATTTGATTGTTAGAATTTTTAATATATATTGTTTGTGAATGAAAGAGGATAAAAAATTGATTATTGATTGTTGTATTTTTTTTCAGCGACAATTTTGTAATGTGTGTGTTTGGTATGATAGTTTGAGATCCTAAATTTGATTGTTAGAATTTTTAATATGGATTGTTTGTGAATGAAAGAGGATAAAAAATTGATTATTGATTGTTGTATTTTTTTTCAGCGACAATTTTGTAATTAAACTATGTAGCGCATTGTTGGAACAGCATACTTGGTGGTGGTGAAACATACGTTATCGCTTTAGACATCTCCAAGGCATTCGATCGAGTCTGGCATGCCAACTTAATCAACAAGCTCGTTGCGTACGGTTTTCATCCCAATGTTGTGAAGCTGATTCAAAATTTTCTATCCAACCGATACATTTCAGTAACCTTAGACGGATTTTCTTCTGAGTCTAAACTAATTAACGCTGGTGTACCCCAAGGCTCAGTATTGTCCCCAACCCTATTTTTGATTTATATCAACGAATTGTTGAAAATCATCAGTAACCCAATAAATAGTTTGCAGATGAAAGTACTCTGCACAAGTCGTTCGAGCCCCTTCCTTCAAAAGGTAAAATGCACGAACGAATTAATCCTGCCCGGAGAGACGCTGCCATAAACGTAAACAAAGACCTGAATAAAGTCACCGACTGGGGTGACCAAAACCTTGTCAATTTCAACTCCACCAAAACACAGCTGTTGATTGTTTCCAGATTAAAGACCGAGTTCCCCAAAGACATTTTATTCTGTATGTGTGATGAACCAATAGGTGAATGTAAAAACATTCGTTTATTGGGTGTCACAGTTTCAAATGACCTACTCTGGAACGATCATGCAATGGCGATGGCAAAAAGCGCGTCTAAAAAACTCGGCCTACTAAATAGATGCAAAAAATTTTTCACTCCATACCAATTGCTCCATGTTTATAAGTTCTTTATTCGTCCCTGTATGGAGTACTGCTGTCAAGTTTGGGGTGCTGCCTCTGTTTCCATCTTGGCCCTCTTGGACTCTGTTCAAAAGCGAGCTATACGAATTGTAGGTGATCGAACTTTGCCATCAAAACTTGATTCCCTACAACATCGTCGCACTGTTGCTGACCTCGTTGTTTTTTACAAATATCGTCATCAGCAGTACTCAAATGAAATCAGCGGCATCATGCCTCAAACTTATTCTTATCCCCGTTCCACTCGAAAATCGGCTGCCGCAACCAGTAAAACGGTAAAGATCCCGCGCTGTCATACTGGCAGATCGCAGAGAGACTTCTTTGTCCGAACTGCGTACAAATGGAATAGTTTGCCGGAACACCTAGTCTCAGGTGGCTTCAACCCACATATGTTTAAAAAAAGCGTTAATCTACACCTTAGAACGCCAGTTGTTGTGGGACCCAGGTCTAGACCTAGGTCTTAAAAGGTATTTATGTGTTGTTGTGACACATATTCTAAACCCTATTACACAACACATTTTATTAAAAAAAAAAAAATGTGTGTGTTTGGTATGATAGTTTGAGATCGTAAATTTGATTGTTAGAATTTTTAATATATATTGTTTGTGAATGAAAGAGGATAAAAAATTGATTATTGATTGTTGTATTTTTTTTCAGCGACAATTTTGTAATGTGTGTGTTTGGTATGATAGTTTGAGATCGTAAATTTGATTGTTAGAATTTTTAATAAATATTGTTTGTGAATAAAAAAGAATAAAATATTGATTATTGATTGTTGTATTTTTTTTCAGCGACAATTTTGTAATGTGTGTGTTTGGTATGATAGTTTGAGATCGTAAATTTGATTGTTAGAATTTTTAATACTAAGAAGGCCCGGCGTGCTTCGCTACGCTTATAAATAAAGTTTTTATGTAGACATTTTGTTGACGTAGAAGCGATGATTTCAAAAAGTGGTAATGAGAAATGCTAGCAAATAATTTTTTATTTTTATTTTAAATATATGAACGAAAAATAATCAGAACTCTAGCTGACCAGTACGGATATATGAAAACTTAGCGATCAAATAAGTTAGAGATCAAATAATCTGACTTGAAAACTTATTTGATCGCTAATTTTTCATATATCCGAACTGATCAGCTAGAGTTCTGATTATTTTTCATTCATATATTTAAAAAGAAAAATTAAAAATTATATGCTAGCATTTCTCATTACCACTTTTTGAAATCATTGCTTCTACGTCAACAAAATGTCTACGCAAAAACTTTATTTATAAGCGTAGCGAAGCACGCCGGGCCCTCCTAGTACTAATAATTGGGAAACCGTTAAATAATTTACCTATATCACGGAAGACTAACACGAATATTTTATTTTTTTACAGAAAATTAATAGAATTTTAAATTAATAAAAGTCTTAAAATATTACCTGACTAATCAAATTTATTTTTGAAAAATAATTTTCGTTGTTTGTTTATTTTTAATTTTCGATAATATTAATTCTGATGGACGCTTCGATGGATTTATAGTAGGCCAGAATAAATAAAAAAATTCATCTATGCATAAAATATTAAAAAATATAAAAATATTATAGAGGCAAGTGACATCGCTTGGAGCTTGCCTTTGTTATTAGTTGCGAAACGTTCAGATTCCACTGACTAGAAAAGGTCTCGTGTGGTGGTAGATTACCGAAAATTATATGCAGTCAGAATATGCGAGGCTTATTGCCTGCCTATCGTCTAAATATTACTGAAATGCTAGAACAACTAGATAAATCTAAATACTTCTCAACCCTGGATTAAGCCAGTTGTTTTTTTCCATCAAGTTAGTTCTATCCATGGTCGCTACAATTTAAATCGTATGTCATTTTAGTGAATACATAAATTCTTCCATTTTTGAATTCCTGCTTATTGACTCGTCGCCACAATGTACCACAACTTAACAAGTGAATATTATCAAACCCAATATGATGAGTTCTTGTGTTGTCAATTAGTCCACTAACACCTCCTTAACACAACCTCGCAATTTATTCTATTATGTTTGGAATTAAGGAAAGCGCGGAAGAGGAGTGTTTGGTAAATATAAACATTTTTGGTAAGCTACCAAACTGTCCAATTTTTAAAATAGTGCAAACTAAAATAAAAAAAATTATAATGTTACTTAAATTTTGACTCGACCTCCACTCCCCATTGAAAATGAGACTTTAAAAACACGAGGTTCTAAAAATTTGTACAAATTTATTATATCCTAATAATATATTTCTAAACCAATTATATGTATCCAATGTACGTTAATTTAATTTAATGTCTAATATAGATAGAAAATATTCAATTTAATTGCTCTACATAATTTGTAGTAAGGTACGATTTACTTTAACTAGTTTGACTTTCACGTTTTCAAATTACTTTCGAAAAGTGTGGTTAAGTATAATTTTTTTTTTGTCATGTGCAAATAAACATTGATAAACATTTAATTGAATTGAATGCGTTTTGTGATATAAAACTATTTAGATGAGCCAGAAATTTGTTTACATCGTAAGGTGGCTGATTCTATAGCTCCGATAACTATTCCACGGAATCCTGAAATAAAAATACCAATTAAGTGTGGTATAACTAAATTAATAATAACTTATCCAACCTTTTTCTTCCAAATACTGTAACCCAGAACAAGTTGAACCACCTGGACTGCTAACATTATCTTTCAACTGTGCAGGATGAATATTTGAATCTCGAACTAATTTACCTGAACCTAAAACAGTTTGTGATGCCAATCGATAAGCTAAGTCTCGTGATAAACCCATTTTAACACCACCGTCTGCTAACGCTTCAATCAATACAAAAATGTATGCAGGTCCACTACCACTTAATGCTGTAATTGGATCTAATAAATTTTCTGTTACTTCTTCACAAGTTCCAATAGAATTCAATAAATCGTTTATGAGGGTAGCATCACCATCTGTTGCATTGGTGCCACGAGCAAACACACTTGCTGATTCTCGAACAAGAGCAGGTGTATTTGGCATAGCTCGAATAACACGTGAATCTTTAGGTAAAATCTAGGATTTAATTTTATTTGTTTTAATAAAACGATTAAATCCCGATACCAAAAATTATTACCCTTTCAATTTCCCTTATGGTTATTCCCATTGCTACTGAAATAAATAATTTACCTGAACTAACAGGTTTGACGTCTTCTAATGCAAGTGACACTACAGACGGTTTTACCGAGACAAATATCACATCTGATTTTTTTACCACTGGAATATTTTGAGCGATCGCTTCAGCTCCAATTTCCTAAAATAATAATTTTAATAAAAAAAATTAAAACTTTAACAAATGTTATATTAAAAAATACTTTAAAAGCATTTATACTGATTTGATCGGTTGGATGACAGCTTGCGATTATATTCTCAGTTTTTGCTAGACCTGGAAACAAATTGAGCAATGAATATTAGTTAAATATAAATTAATATCGTAGGAAGAAATAAAAGAAATTCTTTTTTTTTTTTTTTTTTTATTCAAAGTTAGGCATGTTTAGTGTTAATTATAATAAATTATAAATTAACGTCTCTGAATATCTGAAGATACCATGCCAACTAGGGATAAGAATGGAATGCAAATTAAGATTCTCTGAGAAATTTATGAACGTTAACTTTAAAGCCTTGAGGATTAAATTCATCAGGGAAAACCCAGGAAGGTAAGGCATTCCAAAGATGAGAGACTCTGTTGAAAAAGTCACATTGGAAGGCTACAGTTCTACACCTAATTATTTGAACTGTAAAGGGATGCGCTGCTACGTTTGCTCTGGTGTGACGCGAAAGGTTTGCTAATTTAGGTAAAATCGATTTGATCTCTTCAGAAGCTCGTTCATCCATAATATATTTATAAAATATAGTCAAATCAGCAACATTTCTTCTGTGCTGCAAGGAATCAAGACCGTTAGTAAGACTTGGGTTACCAATGAGTTTAATAGCTCTACGCTGTACAGAATCAAGGCAGTTGAGACTACTCAAGTAAGCTCCACCCCATATGTGAGAACAGTATTCCATGCAGGGACGTATAAAAGATTTATAAACTAAAAGAAGTTGAAATAAAAAATGAAATGAAATATGAATGAAATATTAAATTTTTTCACCACACAATTACTAAAGAATATGTGATTGTTATGAAACCTAAAAGCGGACTGTGACAAAATGAGAAATATATAAAAACTCAAAATTGAAATAGTGTTGATTGTTTCTATACGCATACTGTTGTTTTTATTACTGTTTTACTCGCTGGTTTCGATAGTGAATTTTTTCTGAAGATGAGTTTATAAGCCACAACACTCCCCTTCTAGTGACATCGAAGATGAGATGATATTTAAGAAACGCGGATAGAAGGAGAGAGTTTTAGAGTGCCAGAGCAATTAAAAAGAGAGTCGCAGGGCTTAACTGCAAACGAAAATTTTGTCAGAATTGTGCTTTGACGCATTAATGGGGTGAAGGTGAAATGTTGTTTCAGCTGGGAAACGATCAGCTTGTGGAATAAAGTTAGCATTTCTAATAAAAAAAATCTCCGTAAAGACGTAACTGCATACCATTAACTAGTTTTGTAGATTAAGATTAAGAACCTATGCAACTGTGGCTCGTAAACCAAGTAAAATTGACGGTAAAGTTCGTTTCCAGTCTATCCTATCGTAAGCCATGATAGCAGATTTTAGTCTTTAATGCTAACATTTGATAAGGCCGTTCCATTTAGGATTGTAACTTGTAGTGCGTTTGCGTTCGAAACCTATAAGTTTAGATAACTCACCAAAAACTTTGGATTCGAACTGGAGACCCGCCCTGGTCAGTTACGATTACTGAATTTACTCCGAAACAAGCGATATATGGGCAATGTCAATTATTTTTTTGTTTATAATTTTTTTACTCTATAATTTGGAGAAAATTTTGGAAAAATTAAATTTTGTAGAAAATCTTTTGTCTTATTTTTATTTTAATTCAACTCAAAGAAATTCTCTAAAATGTAATGACATCATTCAATTTCACCAATAACATTAGAATTATACTAATAACAAATAGTTATCCGTCTAGGCTACTGGGATATTAAAAAATATCAAATAGTTTTTGAAATAATTAACTGATATCGCAGTTGGCGAACGTATAATTGTAAAAAATGTATGAAGAAATGAAAAATGGCAAAAAATTTTCTAAACGAATTCCCCTCGTTCGTTGATAAATTCTACCATAATTTTTTGGAAAATTCCTCAAGCAAGTAGTATCGATAATAGCCCTCGGCCTAACGCCTCGTGCTTTTATCAATATACTTGCTTTCAAATTTTTCGACAAAAAATTATTTCGAGTTATCACCGCCCTTGGGAAATTACAACTGAAAAACATATTGAATAGTGAAAATTATTATTAATATCACAGATTTTGAAAAATCATGGGTTTTTCCTAGTTAATCCTCAACATTTTAAAGTTAGCGTCCATAAATTTTTTAGAGAACCCTAATTTATTCAAAATCAATCCCAATCCCTAGTTGGCATGGTATATTCGGATATTCAGAGATGTTAATTAATAATTTATTATAATAAACCCTAAACATGCCTAACTAAGAATAAAAAAAATAGTGAAAGTCAAGGTAAAGGCATGTTTTTTTGGTAATCATCTGCAACAAAAATTAAAAGTATCGGGAATATTATGACATTTGGTGGTTGGATACTGGTCGTCTGCCTCCTGGAATAAGGTTAAGTAAGTCCATTTTTACTGTTTGCTTTGTTTGTGATGTTGCTTTAAATGCAAGTTATTTTTTTTTATTTTGTTTGTTTATGTTTTAATTATTAAAATTATTTAACTGATGAAGGGGCTGCAGGGCTCTTTTCTGTGGAAGCGGACGTCTACAAATGTCATTTAGATGACTAGAATAGTACCCCTGAGTAGGCGGAAGGGGAAGTGTCAAAGCTTATCGGTGTCGAACGTAAACGAACTACAAGTTACAATCCTAAATATAACGGCACCATCGAACGTTAACACCGAACTCTAAAATCTGCGATAATGGTCTACGACAAAACGGACTGGACTAGGTTTACGAACCAATTTTCGTAAAGACTTCCAATCTTCATCGGCAGAGCTCGTCTATGGTACAAACATTCGTCTCCCTGGTGAGTTCATTAGCGAGAACTCTACTTCCACTCATCAATCTGACTTCGTTTCTCAATTGAAGCAACATTTTACTCACCTTCGACCCTCTATTGCGTCAAAACACACTTCTTCCAAAGTTTTCGTCTCCAAAGCTCTCGAGTTTTACTCGCATGTCTTATTAGGTACGGAATTAGTACGTCTCTCTCTACAACCTCCACACGAAGGTCCCTTTCAAGTCATTACCCGCGACGATAAATATTTTGTCGTGGAACATAAAGGTCAACACATTCGAGTTTCTTTCGACAAATTAAAACATTGCTTTAGGGAACAATCTGAAGAATGCGACACTCCAAACTCACCTTTTTTTAGCAACTACTCTAGTTACCCAGCGAACCATGTTCGATTTAGGTGAACATCCATGCAAATCTTCCGGACCCATCCTCGTCTTTTCCTTTTACCTCTGAAGATCCGAGGAAACGCGACGATAAGGCAACTCTTTCAACTAAAAAGGTGAGATTGAATCTCATTCCTCAACAATAACTATTCCACCCTACATGCACAATTACACGACAAGGCAGAACCTCTCGTACCCCTAAGTTTTTCTTTCGTGCTGTAGCACAATAATCTCTGTCATCTTCGAGTAAACTAGGGAGGGGGTATTTGTAGCGGTTAAATCAAATTTCAATAACTTCCAATTCCATAATATTATAACAAACGAAATCTTCATCAGTTTCCTCATCAAGGATCAACACCTGGACATCGCCACTCCTCTGCTACCAAAAAGTGGAAAGTTAGCACAACGTTACGTTACATAATATTACAGACTGTTCAACAACACAATATAATGGTAGAAAATTTAATGACTAAGAGTATGGTCATAGATCTCTAAAAACTGCTAGCTCATTAATCTAACCGATTGATTTACATCGAAATAAATCAAAGCAGCTCTTTCAGATATACAAATGATTTATGAACGTACATGTTCGTCAAAGCATCAACAGATACCATATAATACCATCCTTTGAATAAGTGCTATGTCACAGTGGACCAGTAGTTGTACCGGACACTCCAGAATTCATAACGAGGAAGGATTCAACCAAAAAAATATTGACTACATCTCAGACTATGCTTTGAAAGGGGTTTCAGTATACTCTCATATCCTCCAGAAAACTCCAAAGATAGTGGGGCTTGTAGGAACATAAAGCATGTGCATATACCCGAATCTTCTTCAAACTTGGTCTTTAGGTGAATCTGTAAGCTCTCACACCTTCCAGGATTTCTCAAAGGAGATATGAAAGGGTTGCGCTGAAGGAAACAGTGGAAATTTTAACGAACGGTTCCAAACTAGAAGAGGTCGGTCGGTTGCATTTCTGAAACAACTAGCTTATGACAGGGCTACCTGCATAGCCGATGACCGTTGGTCAAACTTCGGCAGGTGCAAGAAAACTGGGCAAATCTAACACAGACTACCTAGTCCTTTTAGTAAAGAATTGATATCCGTATTTATTCAAGATATTGGTTCATTAGTAGGAGCGATCACTTCCAAAGTGCCATTAATGCTTGCAGAACTCTGCAGAAGTTGTAGGTGTATGTATCCGTTTCAATCGAATTAAACGGTTCAAACTCATAAGTTCTCATTAAAAAATCGCATAGAAATTGGCTCTGTCGGTTTCTATAAGTTTTTTAGAAGAGTGCACACTAGGGTGGCCCTTAGATTACACTAGAATTTTTTTTTCGTTATACAGTTTGCGGCACCCTCCCATTTCGTGTGGATACCCATGAAAATAGTCTTTGCAAAATCCGATATCAATCGGTCAATTCTAAGACGTGCCTCCGGCCACTTAAAGTTGAGAAATTTTGTTCTGGACCTTAAAAAAAAACTTTTTTATTTTTTGTGCGACACCCTCTCATTTCATTTCGTGTCAATACCCATAAAAAAATTATGTGTAAAAATTGAAATCAATCGTTCAACTCTAAGGGGTGCCCCCGGCCACTTAAAGTTGATAGGTGTTGTTCTGGCCATTATAAAGAAATATTAAAATTTTTTGTACGACACCCTCCCATTTGGTGTCAATACCCATAAAAATATTGTTTGCAAAATTTGAAATTAATCGTTCAACTCTAAGGGGTGCCCCCGGCCACTTAAAGTTGAAGGTTTTGTTGTGGCCATTACAAAGAAAAATTTAATTTTATTACGACACGCTCCCATTTGGTGTCAATACGCATAAAAATATTATGTGTAAAATTGGCCACTTAAAGTTGGCCCGGTCACTTAAAGTTGAGGGGTTTCGTTGTGGCCATTATATAGAAGGATTTAAATTTTTTGTACGACACCCTCCCATTTGGTGTCAATACCCGTAAAAATATTGTGTGTAAAATTTGAAATCAATCGGTCAGCTCTAAGGGGTGCCCCCGGCCACTTAAAGTTGAGAGGTTTTGTTGTGGCCAATATAAAGAAATATTTAAATTTTTTGTACGACACCCTCCCATTTGGTGTCAATACCCATAAAAATATTATGTGTAAAATTTGAAATCAATCGGTCAACTCTAAGGGGTGCCCCCGGCCACTTAAAGTTGAGAGGTTTTGTTGTGGCCATTACAAAGAAAAATTTAAATTTTTTGTATGACACCCTACCATTTCATGTCAATACCCGTAAAAATATTATTTGCAAGATCTGATATCCATCGGTCAATTCTAAGACGTGCCTCCGGCCACTTAAAGTTGAGAAATTTTGCTCTGGACCTTAAAAAAAATGTTATATTTTTTGTACGACACCCTTCCTTTTCGTGTCCATACCAATAAAAAAACTATGGTTTCAATACCCATAAAAATATTATTTGCAAAAGTTGAAATCAATCGTTCAACTCTAAAGCGTGCCCCCGACCACTTAAACTTGAAAGGTTTTGTTCTGGCCATTACAAAGGAAAATTTAAATTTTTTGTACGACACACTCCCATTTCATGTCAATACCCATAAAAATATTATTTGCAAAATTTGAAATCAATCGGTCAATTCTAAGACGTGCCTCCGGCCACTTAAAGTTGAGAGGTTTTGTTCTGGACCTTAAAAAATTTTTTTTAATTTTTTGTGCGACACCCTCCCATTTCGTGTCAATACCCATAAAAATATTATTTGCAAAATTTGAAATCAATCGTTTAACTCTAAGGCGTGCCCCTGGCCACTTAACCTTGAAAGATTTTGTTCTGGCCATAACAAAGAAAAATTTAAATTTTTTGTACGACACCCTCCCATTTCATGTGAATACCCTTAGAAACATTATTTGCAAAATTTGAAATCAATCGGTTAATTCTAAGACGTGCCTCCGGCCACTTAAAGTTGAGAGGTTTTGTTCTGGACCTTAAAAAAAAAATTCATTTTTGTGAGACACCCTCCCATTTCGTGTCAATACCCATAAAAATTATGTGTAGAATTTAAAATCAATCGTTCAACTCTAAAGCGTGCCCCCGGCCACTTAAACTTGAAAGGTTTTGTTCTGGCCATCACAAATAAAAATTAAATTATTTTGTACGACACCCTCCCATTTCGAGTGAATACGCTTAAAATGTTAATTGCAAAATTTGAAATCAATCGGTCAACTTAAAGGCGTGCCCCCGGCCACTTAAAGTTGAGAGATTTTGTTCTGGCCATTACAAAGAAAAATTTAAATTTTTTGTACGACACCCTTCCATTTCATGTCAAAACCCGTAAAAATATTATTTGCAAAATTTGAAATCAATCGATCAATTCTAAGACGTGACTTCGGCCACTTAAAATTGAGAAATTTTGTTCTGGACCTTAAAAAAGGTCCGGAGAGCAGGTAAGGGGGGCACCCCTTAGAGTTGACCGATTGATTTAAAATTTTACACATATTTTTATGGGTATTGACACCAAATAGGAGGGTGTCGTACAAAAAATTTAAATTTGTCTTTATAATGGCCAGAACAAAACCTCTTAACTTTAAGTGGCCGGGGGCACCCCTTAGAGTTGACCGTTTGATTTCAAATTTTACGCATGATATTTTTATGGGTATTGACACCAAATGGGAGGGTGTCGTACAAAAATTTGAATTTTTTTTTTAAATGGCCAGAACAAAACCCCTCAACTTTAAGTGGCCGGGGGCACCCCTTAGAGTTAACCGATTGATTTCAAATTTTACACCTAATATTTTTATGGGTATTGACACCAAATGGGAGGGAGCTGTACAAAAAATTTTAATTTTTCTTTGTAATGGCCACAACCAAACCTCTCAACTTTAAGTGGCCGGGGACACCTCTTAGAGTTGAACGATTGATTTCAATTTATACACATAATTTTTTTATGGGTATTGACACGAAATGGGAGGGTGTCGCACAAAAAATAAAAAAGTTTTTTTAAGGTCCAGAACAAAATTTCTCAATTTTAAGTGGCCGGAGGCACGTCTTAGAATTGACCGATAGATATCAGATTTTGCAAATAATATTTTTATGGGTATTCACACGAAATGGAGGGTGCCGTACAAAAAAAAAATTTTTGTTTTTAAGGGCCACCCTAGTGCACACATATTTTAAAGCAAGAGCAATTCGTACTCCAGAAACAGCTATTAAAGTCCTCCTACTCAAACACATCATTTAAAAGATTTCTAGTGTTATTCTATGCATAGTGATACCAATTTGCGACGATTATTCCCATCAAAATCAAAGTAGTTCATAGATTCTCACACTTTAGAGTTTAGAGAATCTTGTCTCTAACTAAAATTAACAAAAAATAAGAAACGGTTATGTAAATCTCTCGTTATACTGCTAAAAAATATCAAATAAAAAAATACTAAAAACTTTCTGCACGCCTTCTTATTTATAAGTTGAATGTCTGGGTTTTGAAGTGAACCTAAATTTTTTCACACACAAATGTTTTTGATTTATCATTTATCAACAACGGAAGATATAAAAAAGATTACGAAAACCTTGCTCCAGGTAAATCCAGATTGCCTGATGGTATTTCAATATTTCAACGTGTGACATCACTTAAATGGTTAGTTACACTGAGAAAGAATGGCAAGGCTTATCCTTTCATTTCAAAACTATTTTAGTGCTTGACATAAAGTATGGTGAAGTAATAACCTATTTATTCACAATTACAAATTAATTACTTCTATATAATTGTAAATAAAACTTAAATGGAATTTTTCCAAATAAATTAATAATATTTACACACGTTTCTTATCGCCTAATAAATAAATAGTTAATAATTGAATGAAAGAAAACGTTTTCGTTTCAATGCGATTAAGTTATATACACAATATTTTTATTTATTTTAAATTAGTTATATTTAAAAAAAAGTTTGTGTTTACATCGAAGATCCTACCTATGAAGGGTTTGGACTCTTAGATCTAAAACACCGGAAAAAAATTTTAAAACAAAATGCCCGATTCCATTACTATTGAACACTTTTTAAAACCCGTTCCTAAAACATCTAATATGAATTACATAAAAAATTTAAATAAATTATACAAACCTACCCGCAGAAATAAATCCTTTCGCCATTGCTTGTGCAATTCGTCCACCACCTATAAATCCAATTTTTAACTTATTCATTGTTTTTGTGCACAATTTTCAAAAATTAAACTAATATTTCTCTAAATTTTAATCAAATATTTACATAACCTATGGCAAACAAAATTAATATTTACATAAAACTTGATAGTATTGCTTTTAAAACCAATTGAAACCAAGTTATTCCCATTTGAACTCCGTCTGTAAACTAACTAAATTAATCAAAGTAAATAAGATAATTTATTTTCCGTTGATACAGAGGGAAACATAAGGGTCAATCATATTTAAATGCATTAAGATAATTTGAGGAATATATATGTGCGAAGACAATGTAAAATAATATTTCTTTTAATTTAATCAATAAAAATTGTCGAATTATCTAATATTCCTGTGTATGTGCATTTACCATCAAAGGTTATCTATCGCAAGAAATTATTCTAATGGAGATCTAAATATGAATCAGAAATTTCAAAAATTTAATTTTACAGTTAAACCGATGTAGTTGATGTTTGCAAAAAGTCGTACGGTTAAAAAATAACGAAAACGTTAACGTGGAACATGTTAGCTAAAGCATAGATTTGTTTGAAGATCAAGGAATATGCCATTAGCTAAATTATTGGCAACATATTTGAATTAAAAAAAAAAAAACGTTACTCCCCAAACATGCAACTTTTTATGTTGCGCAGAAAAAACGCTCACATGTAGAAAAGTTGCGCTCAGAACAAGCAACTCTATTACTGGAAATAATTAAATTATGCGAAAGTTAAAATTTAGTAGAATAGATATATAATGTAATCTTCTGCAAATGAGCTATAATCCCACTTCTCCCTTTATATATAAATTACAACGGGCTCACTATATATTTCATCTGTTTATCTTTTATTTAATTTAATGTGCTATCCTATTCAAACTATAAGTAAACAAAATTTTGTCAAACAATTTATTATTATTATTATTTTCATTTAATGTATTTTAAATTGATTCAATTAATGACAATTTTTAAATTGGTTGGTGTCCCAGTTTATTTGAATTAGTTATTATAAAACGAAAGAATGTCCAGATTTTTATTAAGGTTATTCATATGAAAATTTGTGCATTTAAAAAAAATTACGAAATTATTAAGTTATAATCCTTAATAGAAGTTTATGCAACAAGTGCAAAAATGCAAGTGATGTAACGTTGAATTGTGCGCGAGTGCAATAAAAACTTTGTTGAACTCATTTTAATTTTGCATTGAAAATTCCCTACGTTGTCTATTTAAAAAAAAAGGAAATTTGTTCTATAATTTATTGATTGTATTTAACAATCGATATTGTTAAATATAAATATTGATTGTATTTAAGTATTAAACTTGTTTATTTGTTTTCATCAGAATGATGTCGTTTAACATGAGATACTAATGAGGAATTACAAACAAAATTCGATGGACAAAATTTACACGAATAGGGTCGTTCACCCGTGTGTGTCCGTGTATGTATTACCATTGGTGTCAGCTGTGAAAAGCTTTGATCACAATATTTACATCTGAAACGATACAAAAGCAAAAAGCTTTAAATTTTTCACTAACAATTCATTTAGTTTTCTTACTTGTATGGTTTTTCACCAGTATGTACACGACTATGCATAACAAAAGTATCACGGCGACTAAATCCCTTCCCGCATATTTCACAAATAAATTCCTTTTTTCCTGTATGAACTGGTCCATGTAATTTAAGATCTACTGCGGTCAGAAATCCTTTATCGCAAACCTTTTTATATTTTAATAATTTTTAATTTTTATAAAAAAAATTGATAATTTATTTAAAATTCTTACATCACAAATAAATTTTCGATCGTTTGTATGAATTCGTGCATGAGTGTTTAGATAGTATTTCGAAACAAATTTTTTATTACAAACAGGACACGGATAGGTACCTGCTTTACCTTCATTATGAATAGTTTCATGATGTTCTAGTGATGCTTTTGGAATAAAATATTTTTATTTATTTTATAATTAAATGTAAATCAAAACTATATTTTTACATTTTGTTGTAAATTTTTTACCGCATAGAGAACATTCATGCGGTCGAACACCCAAGTGTCGATGTTCATGATCGACTAAAGCTGCTTTTGATTTCAAAAATGTTCCACATGTCTTACATTCGAATGTTTTCGACTGCGAATGTACACGTTGATGTAAATCTAAATAACTTTTGGAATTGAAGCCTTTTCCACAGGTGCTACATGAGAAGACAAACATTCCTTAAGAAAAAGAAAATTTCATTTTGTATATTATTTTGTTCATTTAAAATTTGTTTTTGAATTTTGATATTTGAATCAATAAATTGAAGGCAACTCTTTCTCTCTCTTCTCTCTCTCTCTCTCTCTCTCTCTCTCTCTCTCTCTCTCTCTCTCTCTCTCTCTCTCTCTCTCTCTCTCTCTCTCTCTCTCTCTCTCTCTCTCTCTCTCTCTCTCTCTCCTTCCCTCTCCCTCTCCCTCTCCCTCTCCTCCCTCTCCCTCTCCCTCTCCCTCTCCTCTCCCTCTCCCTCTCCCTCTCCCTCTCCCTCTCCCTCTCCTCTCCCTCTCCTCTCCCTCTCCCTCTCCCTCTCCCTCTCCTCTCCCTCTCCCTCTCCCTCTCCCTCTCCCTCTCCCTCTCCCCTCTCCCTCTCCCACTCTCTCTCTCTCTCCTTCTCACTCTCCCACTCCCTCTCCCACTCCCTCTCCCTCTCCCTCTCCCTCTCCCTCTCCCTCTCCCTCTCCCTCTCCCTCTCCCTCTCCCTCTCCCTCTCCCTCTCCCTCTCCCTCTCCCTCTCCCTCTCCCTCTCCCTCTCCCTCTCCCTCTCCCTCTCCCTCTCCCTCTCCCTCTCCCTCTCCCTCTCCCTCTCCCTCTCCCTCTCCCTCTCCCTCTCCCTCTCCCTCTCCCTCTCCCTCTCCCTCTCCCTCTCCCTCTCGCTCTCGCTCTCCCTCTCCCTCTCCCTCTCCCTCTCCCTCTCCCTCTCCCTCTCCCTCTCCCTCTCTCTCCCTCTCCCTCTCCCTCTCCCTCTCCCTCTCCTTCTGCCTCTCCCGAAATGTATGGATATAAATTTTCCAAAGAATAACGTGAATTGTGGGGTGCGGTAGATCCAAGATATATTTATTTTACTGGAAATAAGGAAACAACAAAACAACTGTTAATTTATACATGGATCATTGTACGGAACTTTTGCTTTATCATAGATAAAGTGTGTTGTGGGTGAGAGAAATGTGTGGTGAACAATATGGTAGGTCAAGTTTTGTCTGTTGAACTCTACCATTTTTGATTTTCCTGAAACTTGGCATATAAGTAGTATGGACAAAATAAAACTACAAATTTTTCACAATTTTTTTAAAATGCATGGTTTCAGCATAGAGGGCACCCCAACATGCATGAAAAATGAAAATTCTTCCAGTTTGATGTAACTTTGAAATTAAATTGCTCAAGAACAGCTATACCGATTTCTATTACCGAACTTTGAAATTAAATTGCTCAAGAACAGCTATACCGATTTCAAAATTTTTTTTTGTTTGATAGTTGATTAGTAAATCTTTAGAAAATAAAATAATTAAACGTTTTTGTAATTAATTTTAAAATTAAAATACTAAGAAAAATTTTAAAGGAATTTAATTTACTTTTTGTTTATAAAATATTTCTATCCTTATTCTAAAATATGCCAAATTACAGAGAGGCGTTAATTCGTGTTCTTGAAATATTTAGTTTTAAAGATTTTTAGTCCGATTAAAACTCTAATTTTTCACCATTTTTTCGAACTTCAGTGGTTAAAATTTTTTGTTGATAAAAATTGTCGGATTTGCTAGATTTTCATTTTGCATGCATTTTGGGGGGTCCCCTATGCTCGACTACGCACTTTTAAAATATTGTAAAATAAGTTTTTTTTTTTTATTTTGTCCATATTACTTATCTGCCAAGTTTCAGGCAAATCAAAAATGGTCAAGTTTTCACAATTCGGTCTAGAACACGTTTTTCTTCTATAGCACAAAATGGCGCCGAAACAACAGACCTATAGTAAAGGTTATGATAAATTTAATAATTAATTTTCTGGTTTATTTTATTTATAAATAATCAAACCCTTTCGCCTTGAATTTTAGACAAATATCTTTTGATTATTTTCAGTTGTAAATTCTGAAATAATTTAAGTTGCAAATTAAAATAAAATAAGATAAGACAAAAAGTTTAATTTGTTGTGACAATTTAACAAAGTTCCTAAGTTTCACAAGTACTTGTGTTTGTTTTTATTATCGTGATACAAATTTGTGAAAAAAAATCTTCAAAGAAATTTGACGAAGGTTACATGCAACCGTAGGAAGGTAGATGGTTTGTTTAAATAAAAAAATTGGTCTAGATAACACACTGAAAATATCACAACAAAATTTATTTATATAAAATTTATTTATTTTAATAAATTATTTTTATAAATTTTATTTATTTTAAGTAATCCCCACTTTATTATTACGAATTTTTATGGTAATGGCTACTTTGGATGGATACCGGCTCACAACCACTAAAGCGCGTTCTAGTTATGTTACAATTAAGCTCATTTCTATTTTAAAAATAAAATTTATATATTATATTGCATTATATAAGGTCCCTGTTTCGGCGCCACTTTTCTAAAACAGCAACGTGGAAACGACACTCATTTCTGAAAAAACAGGAATAAACTCGTGACTTGGGTTGTTAAAATTTTGTACCACGTTGCACCGTAACAGAATTCTGAGTGTCTTTTTAATTTAGGTCCCTGTTAGGACCCCTTTTTTTTAAAATGTGGAACCGACATTCATTTATGAAAAAACTAAGATAGGCTCGTGGAATGGCCAGTTAAAAGTACTACGTTGCACCATGACAGAATTCTGAGTGTTTTCTAAATTCAAATAAGAATTTACCTACCATATTGTTGTTCATCACACATTTTTCACACCCAATACACACGAAAGAAAATTATTTAGCTTCTCAAGATGGACGGGTCTACGCCCCAGAAGCACTCGGAACTCAATTCCGACCAAGGATCATCACAACACTTTTGACGGAAGGTGCAAATCCGACGCTCTATTTTTTTTGGTAAAGAAGCATTTGTCACTGGCCTCACTGCTTCAAATACTTCTCGTCATCCCTGGTATTGAAACAAATCCGAGACCAACTAAAACATGGCACTGTACAATATGTAAAAACGTCTTAAGGGCAAACACAACATCTATTCAGTGTAATACCTGCAAGGAACGATGCCACCTCAAGAACTGCTCAGGTCTTGTCACACATAAGCAATGGACCAAGAACTACATAGCGCCATGTTGTCAAGCATCAAGTCAAAATACCAACACGAGTCTACAACAAAACACATTACGAATGAACATGCTACCGGAAACTCCGAGTAATGTAAAAATTATGCAACTGAATTGCAACGGTTTCACGAATAAGATCGACATTATAATAAACTATATGTGCAATAACAATATTCTAGTCACGTTTCTCTAACAAACAAAATTAAATGTTAGATCTAAGATTAGTGATAGTATCTGTGATTATAAAATTATAAGGCTGTATAGAGGGAAAGACAAAGGTGGTGGTCTTGCCTTTATCATTCACAAAAGCGTTATTTACCGTACAATCACACTACCTGCAGTACCGGGAACTGACAAATACCTAGAACAACAAAGAACTATAATAAAATCCAGAAATACCGAAATAACACTAGTCAATATTTATATTCCACCAGTAAGCAACTGTGATACAGGTTGTGAACCGTCCATAGGACATTTATTTTATACCAAAGACTGTCTGATTCTCGGAGATGTGAACGCACACCATGATCTATGGCACTCACATCTAAACACTGATCCACGAGGTGAAAGCATTGCTGATCAAATTGACGGCTTCAGTTTTGGAGTCCTCAACGAACCGCAAGCAATAAGGGTAACAAACAACTCATACTCTTCGCCAGTTGCAGAATGGAGAACTGAAATTGCATTGGTATCAGACCACGTTCCGATCATTATCACCTTAAGCCGTTCCATAAATCAAATAAATTCCGAAAAGGAGACATATATTATTTTTAACAAAGCTGACTGGGAAAACTTTAAAAAATTTTACCGAAATTGAATTCAGTAAGCAATTTTTACCACTTGACGCCCTCTCTAGAGCGCGCTACATACCAGATGGTAGAATCCAAAAACTAAAACCAGACTTTCCACATGAAGCGTGTGTACTTTCTAATCAAGGAGATGACATCCGTAAAGCAGATCCAGCCGACTTCAGAATTCCGGACCTGAACAAGCAAATTAACAAATTGGTCACAGACCATAAAAGAAATAAATGAAGAGTTAGTGAGTAAATCAAACCTGGGTACTAGTAAAAGCCTTTGGAAGGTCATTAAGGGCCTAACTCATCCTCGACAACCACAAAATAATTGCATGATCTCCTTCGACGATATCCCCATTGAAAACCACACGAAATGCACAAACAAATTTAACGTTCAGTTTACAGAAAAGCAGCGTAAACACGAGAAAGAGAACAGATCAGTGTTGAGACACATGCGCGAACTTAACACTGACACTTGGAGGATATTATATTTTCCGAAGAAAAGGTGGAGAATGCAATAAGGAAAATTAAGCCATCAAAAGCTATAGGAACCGACGGCATCTTAGCCATCATGCTCAAAACACATCGGACCCAAAGGTTTGAACTTCCTCACTCTACACTTAATACATCTTTAAATACTCTACAGATACCAAATATCTTGAAAACGGCCAGAATCAGCCCCATTTTGAAACCAGGAAAACCTGAAGAAAAGGGAGAGTCCTACAGACCAATATCCATCCTCTAATCGGTCGCAAAATTCATCGAAGCACTTTTGCTCCCTCAGCTGACAAGACCCTGTAATTTGGCGCCACATCAACATGGCTTCCGGCGAGCACACAGTACAACCACCGCGCTACACAGAATACAAAACCAGATCAGTGATGGTCTGAATCAAAAACAACCATGTGCTAGAACAATTTTAGTCGCACTTGACCTGTCAAAAGCATTCGACAAAGTGTCGCACACTGCTGTATTGGATGACATCTTCAATACTTACTTGCCAGGTTTAATGAAGCACTGGTTGTGCAATTACCTCAGAGGTCGCCAAACATATGTTGAGCTCCGTAACAGCAAGTCCAAAATGAGAGTGCTAAGACAAGGAGTTCCGCAAGGCGGAGTTCTCTCACCATCATTATTCAATCTCTACCTAAGCAGTTTGCCTACCCTACCAGAAGGAATAACTATTACGTCATATGCAGACGACTGCACAGTGCTTGAAACAGGAAATAACCTACAGCAACTCACAAATATCCTGAATACCTACCTTAATATTCTGAATGATTGGTTTAAAAACAGAAAACTAAAACTTTCCACTGAAAAGTCCACTTTTCACCACATGGACGAAGGAGGTAAATTCAACACTAAGCATCTGCATAGACAACATACTTATTTCTACACTAAAAAATCCGAGACTGTTGGGTGCAACATTCGACTCACTGCTTAAATTCAATGCTCATGCACAACTAATAAACTCAAGATTGTGGAAAACAGGAATAACGCATTGAAAGCACTAGCGGGTAGTTCATGGGGCAAAGATAAAAACACGATCTTACCAACGTACAAAGCAATAGGAAGACATATTATAAATTAAGCTGCACCCATATGGACCCCTCAAGTTACCAACACTCACTGGAATAAGTTGCAAACAACACAAAATTCAGCCTTGCGAACCGCAACCGGATGTCAGCTGATGGCCCACCGTGATCACTTGCACGAGGAAAGTAACATATTGCTGGTCCGTGAACATAATGAAATGTTAACCAAACAATATCTATTGGCCTGTCACAAAGAGCAACATCCTTGCAATGACACCTTAACTACGATAGAACCACCCAGAGAGATAAGGAAGACAGCAATATGCTTCCTGCAAGATGTCAGAGATAGCCAGGTTACTGGTAACATCGACGAATCTACATATAGAACTGGCTTAAAAACACTCCACATTAAAACGGTTGAAAATGCAATAAGGAACTATATTCCAAATCGTGTTCTAAATAGAAAGCCACCAAAAGTTGCTGCCGAAGAGGTCCAACTACCCCGTAGCACCAGATCAATCCTAGCTCAACTAAGATCCGGTTGGTCACGCATCCTAAACAACTACATGAGCAGAGTTGAACCTGATCGCGATCATTTGCTGTAAGTTCATTAATTTCCTTTGTGATGGCTGTGGTTCTTGGATGGAAATCTTTTGTTTGAACCATTTTTCTCGCAGTTTTTGTTTGTTTTCAACGCTTTAACGGTAATGTCATTAAACTATTCGCAGCGCACATTTGGTGGTCGTTTTCCGATTGTAGTTTGTATTACGGAAATAATGTTTAATTGAAGCGTTTATCATTCTTGAATGTTTAATGGCCTTTTTTGAGGGATGTCATTTTCTTCTATTAAGCGTTTCACATGTTTTAATGCGTCGACATTCCAGACACGCTGTCTTGCTTGTCTATTAAACGTAGATGACAACTTGCACTAGTATTTAAAGATGATAAGCATATAATCTGTCGAAGTTCTGTCGATGATCGAACGTCAGTTACACTTGTAGAGTTATTTTAGAGATCATAACGTGATTTCTATCGATTTTGATTTTCCATCATTAGAGCTCCATGTTGAAATAGGCTCTCGTGTGAGCGAAGAATGAACTTTCTTGGATAAAAACGAACACTACGATGTAGTAAATGCTGAACGTCTTCTTCCGATTAGATTCGGTATTGAAAACACACATTTGGTGGTTATCATCCAAGGCCTTGCACTTGATGTATCTTCAACAACTTAAGTAAGAATATTTTTAGTCCAACTCTATTTCATGGCAATTACCAATGTGCAACTCATCCCTGACATCAACTAGAAAGGATTTAGCAGTTATTCTCTATTTCTTGAGATGGTTAGCCTGATAGGATATCATTGCATGGATATTTTTTTCAAGATGGCGATGGAGCAAGACGCGTTTCATCTTACCGAGAAAGATTTTAATTACTTATTTTTTTTTTCTTTTAAATTACTCCATCATAATAATTATTGCTGTATAAATCAATTTTTGAATTCGTCTGTGTTGCTGTTCATCGTATTATAGTTTTGTTCTTGTTTTTCTTGATTAATACGGATATTTGTATTGGTGTTTGGATAACCGCAAAATGGCAAAACGTGATGCTTAAGTCTTTTCTCCAGTCTACCGACTGGAAATTGGTGAGAAATGCGGCATTTGCTTTTTTTCTTTATGGTTGTAAAGTGTATTCTGAGGCGTCTACGGATGTATTAACAGGCTGTTTCAACTCTCTGGAATCTCTTACCTCTGGCAATGCGGGAGGCTAGCTCTGTGCGAAATTTTCTGAATTTTTGCTTAAATTACCTCAATACTCTTGGTAATCTTGTTTAATCTTGTCTAGTTGGATGCTGCTTGTTAAGCTGTTACGGTGCATTGCTGTTCCAGTGATTTAATTTTGGTTACGGTCTTGTTGTATGGCGACATATGGGCTGTGACCTTAACTCTGCGTGTTTTTATAATCAAGATTATAGAGGAAAACGTTTAGAATAGTCTAGCGATCAACCACTCTGCCGAGGTCGCTGGGAGAAAATGAAGTAAAGGTAAAGTCTTCTGGCGCAATCAAAATCCTTCACATTGCTAACACTTGGTCTGACTTATCATAAAAAATGGCGAGTAGTAGTGGTAAGAAGCTTAAAGAAACGAGAAGTCTGAATATGTCGAAGAACTGGGTTTAAAGAGGGGTAGATCCAGGAGAAGCGAGAAAAATAAAGCTGATGATGTACTCCAAAGTATAGTAATTGAAAATTGTGTTGTGAACTCAGTTTAGCAAGGTCTGGCTGATATAATGCTGGAACTAGTCGGCTTAACCACATTGACGAAAGGTTCTCCAAAGGCGACAGTAAATTACCTTATCAGAGTGGTAGGCGCAGCACAAACGCATATGCAATTAAGAATGAAAATATGAAATTTGAGATTCTGAAAGGAGCCAACGACTTAAACAACATAAGACCTTAAACACAGATACAAAAAACAAACCAGCAAAACGATGAAGGTTCAGGGCATATACTTATAGGTATAAGGTTGCACTTAAAGTGCAACAATGAAAAATTTTATATGCTGAAACTGTTCAGACACAGAATATCTAACTGTGTTGTTCCACAGTAGCAACAAAGAAACGACATGGGGAAAAACATGACTGAGAAAGAAAGTGAAACTGGATTGGTTAATGAGCCAGTTGGGATAGAGGAGGAGTGGATCCGGGTTGGTGGAAAGAGATAAAATGGAAAGGAGTGTGACAAAAGCAAAACGCACCAAAACGAGGAATAAAAAATAAAAAAACCAAAGCTTTGCTAATCCACCTACCTGGCATATGGATTTGACGAAATTAAAGCTGGTATCACAACCAACGTCAACCAGTGCGATAGAGGTTTGGAGCAAAAACTATAAAAAAAATAGTATTACTGAAAACGAGTCGTTGAGAAATGCCCGTTTTTTTATACATCCACCCAAAAAACCGATGCCACGTATTATAATAAAGGAGATCAGAGATGGCTTTACTGAAGTAGAAGTAGCATCGGTAATCATAAGGCAAAATGATCTTGATAGCGAAACAACAATGATCAAATCTATCTTTAAGATTAGTCCGAAAACTGGCGTAGACGTTATATGGGTAATGGAGATAAACGCTGATTGCAAAAAGAAAATTCTAAAAAAAACAAGAATTTACGTGGAGGGGGCATCATGCATAGTTCAGGAGTACGTCAAGCTCCTTCGTTATACATAAGGATTCAGATTGCCCAAATAAAGTATCCTCTGTGGAGTGGACACCTTGTATAACAAAGGGCAAATCACATGAGCACAAGGTAGGAGGTAGGAGTTAGGACCGATCACAGCTATGTGTCTCGATCGAATATGTGTTTCGATCGTATCACTGATAGCAGAAATTACAAACTTGAAGATTTTAACTCTTGATTGAGTCTCTTTGTGGCGAACATATCTGGTAGGCAAATCATCAGTAGACATCAGTCACCTTAGTGTCGAATAATAAGGTTCCGCCTGCATCTCTGGTGTTAATGATACCAATAGGTTCAAAGTCGATGCTTCCAACTGGGAAGCTTACTCTAAATTTAGAACTAAATATTAAGCAAATCGAGCGGCATGCTGAAGAGATTTGCTGTCCTATGGACTGTAAGCCGGTAGTTGCTTTTCTTGCACAGGTTGTTGTTATTGTAACGACAAGTGTGGTGCTCATCATCCGTCTCCATGTACACGTTCAGGAATTCTGCTACTGCCTTTGGGCGGTACCACAGATCTTAAAACGTTTGTTCTTTCAGAACGGTGCAGGTAGACAGATTATACAAGCCTCTTCGATTCATGCCATAGTTCATTTCACAAGAGAGTAAAACTTGACATTGATGATCCGATGATTTATATTTCGAAAAATGTTAAAATTATTGTTATTTCTTTCAAATCAAGGTTGTGTCAGACATTCTATGAATAATTCTTGACAAATTTGTATTCTTGTCGGGATTTTTGAAATAAATTTTAATACATAATTACTGTTTCCTAATTGTCATTGCTGTATGTGATCTGTCAGATTCATACGACAAAACAACGATTTGAAGTTTGTGAGGGGAAAAGCAAAAAGAAAGCAAATTCTTTGTACAAGGTGAGTTCCGTGATTTTGCTCTAAGAGAATTTCTTTCTGCTTATATCTGGTTGATTAAAAATAATAAATGTTTTCGACTAAACTAATTTTTTTATAAGTTATTAAAATTAAAATTTAATTAGAAAAAATATTTTATTTATGCATAATGAATAATTTGTGCTGGGATGGGGGACGTTCATTTTCGGATCCACAAGACTTTCGCTAGCTGGAACGTAAAATCTCTAGGCGTACAGTCCTCTCGATTTATTCCTATTGATATGCTTAACAATTAGTCCAGTCTCCATTACAGATTTAATACACAAACATCTGACAGGAAAGCTTGCAAAACGTCGACTATATGGTACCATATCTTCGAACGAAAACATATAGTCATGGAGTACCGCTAATGAGGTGTTATTCGACGTCCTGATACCGGATGATACAGATGACTCACCTGAGCGTACTAAGATCAGGTTAGCGCTGCTACAGAATGATTCTCAGGATGTCTCAAACTTCATAGTCGATGACCTTGGGGAGGCTGTGATGAGTATGAAACGTGGCAAAAATAATAAACAAAATGCTATTAAATTGTATTGATTTGAATGGTGGGCTTCAGATCAGGTCGCTCTACTGAAAACGCGGTCCGCAAACTGACAGAAATTCTCCAGTCAACCGATGAAAAAAATGCTCTTGGAATTTTTATAGATATATCGTGTGCTTTCGATAATCAATGGTGAACAAGTGGAATTGTCATGATTACGAGTTCTTAAGGAAAGAACTAGGATTGTGCATATTTGAAAATGCCAGAATTACTTTTGAGCAGCCCAAAAAATATTACGGCATTTAAATTTTTCTTCCATGAAGCTCGGGGGATGGAATAAGGGGATGGAAACGAGCAACTAAATTTTAGCTTTGAGTTTTGACTGTAGAAAATTTATTTATTTACTTCTATGGACAAAGAAATGATTGAAATATAACTGCCTCAGCCGATCGATGGTTGAGCTTATGGAAACTTTGTAAAAGATTTGGATCTAGGAACAAAGGAACTTGCCATGAAGATCTTTGGTGATACATAAAAATGTTTATGCTCTATGTAGGCCACAGGTACTCGCGCCGGCGGCATAATTACCATGGCAACCGGGTTCTTCAAGTCGTTCATTATTTTTGCGTGTTCCATTGCAGTCACCCAATTCCTGGTGTGCTGACCTACATTTTTTTAATCATTCCAGACTTTGACACGGACCGTACAACATGCCCAAACCAAGCAATCCTAATGGAACGGATACAACCCATTAATTCATGGTTGTATCCATTAATCCATCTTCACCAGTGCTTAATTTCTAAGTTATATTGGGTTTTATACTTTCCATCGTCTGTCGTAAGTGGACCAAAAGTCGTGATTTTGTTGTAAACCAATTTGTTTCAAAGCACTCTCAAGCCACATGAACTTCGTTCGGTCAAGAAATTTTACACCAAACTTTTAAATTAGATTAAAAAATTAGAACTTTAACTAACCTGTATGCTTTGCTTCGTGTTCAATCAACCCAATTTTAGATTTAAATTGTTTACCGCAGTTTATGAATGAGCATTTAAACGGTTTTTCTTTTGTGTGTGTTTTCGAATGTTGTCCTAATCGAAATCTTGTTGTAAATGTTTTATGACAAATTGTACAAACCTGTAACAAATCAAAATTATTTTAAATCGAACCCCATCAAAATATTACCGTACCTTGGGATCAGATTTGGTTTTGATTTTTGTATGTTTTGGGTTATTTGACTCTTTTTCATTTTTTAGTAAAACTTTTGGTGTATTGATATTTTCTTCTTTTTCATTTACTGTGTTTGTTATATTATTTTCATTAATATTAATAATTTCATTACTACTCTGATTATCGATTCCACTAATTTCATCTAATTTTTCATTATCGAAATCATATTCGGAATTAAACTCCGTGTTATTAAAGAATAACGATTTCTTTCCTATCGTTTGATAATCTTTTTGAAGAACTAACATTTGGACGGCATTTTCTTCAATACGATGTATAGAATCGCCAAAATTTAATTGACTGGAATCTTGACTAAATGTATGTACAATATTATCTTCAAGTTGATTGTTGAATTCATGATCATCAAAAACTTGTTCCTGATTAGTTAGACCATTGCCATCAATAGAAATATTATCTAAGAGCTGAACTGTATGTGAACTAAGAACTGCATCAGAAACATTATTTATATCAATTGATTCGGATAAACTAATATTCGAAAAAGTTGTATTATCATAATGATGGAGATTGTTGGCTATAAAAAATATAGGTGATTCTGTTGATCGTTTGAGAACATCTGAAATTAATAAAAATAAATAAAAATTCAAATTGTTACCAAAACTGATATACCTAAAAAATATCTTTCCGATTCATAACATTTTTTCCTGAACTCAAACAGCAATTCCAATTTACATAAACATTCAGGACAAATATATTTTGGAATTTGATCCATTTCCCGTACCTAAAAGTAATAAAATTATTTGTAATTAGTCACAGTAATTAAATCGATTGATTTAAATTTAAAAAGTTACAGATAATGACAACAAATCTTCAATTTTATAACTAATTTGCCTTAATTTCCCTTCTGTTGAAAAAATTGACAATCCATCAATTGAATTGCATTCAAAAGTACATAGGCGACAAAGTAATTCATATTGTGTTGGTACAGCTCCAGACATTGTTAACTTGTGTTATATGTTTTTATTGATATTCTATATCTACCGAAGAAAAATCATTTTATATTACGAAACTGAATTAATGTTAGCAAAGTTTTACAATTTTCTAAATGTTGACATGAGCACTGTGCTGATTGAAATAAATTTAAAATGTTTATTGTTAATTTAATTATCTAATTTTTTACAAAACTCAGATCATAAAACGAAAAAATTATAATAAATAGTTTTAAGTTTTGACGTTTAACTTTTGACATTCAAATGACAGATCTTTTTAGCGCATACAGCGCTTCGTGGCGAATCCAAGAAATGTTATTTGTACGTTATATTACTGAATTACTCATGGTTTAAAAGACAGCATTATTTTCATATATGAGCGCGCGTTTCGGTTAATTTGTTATATATGTATTTTGATTCTAAATTTGTTGTTTTACAAATGGTAAGCTTGATAGTTGACAATTATGTTCAACTAAACCAAAAGATGTTAAGTTTTCGGATGTCGAATATAAGAAAAATTCATTCTAGATGAGTTAAATAAAAATTTATTATTTACTCTTCTTAGGTGATTTAAAGAAAAGTAAAGCTTTGTGTTCGTTTAAATTTAAAATCACATAAAAATAAAGCAAACAATTTTTTTTTTTTTTTTTTTTATTTTCCAGGATTATTTGGCTTAGGCCTATTGGCCCATATCACCAATTACATAGTCTTATTTAATGTCTAATTTGGACAAGTTTTAATTATAAGAAAATTATATAAAATAAATAATGTTGATTGTATAATATAATGTTTTCTAAGTAATCACAAAAGGAGAGTATTAATCTTATTCATGTGCGTGGCCTCGTCCAAACGCGGCCGAAGACCAGGGGAGACCCTATCATCCGGAGGAAAGTTGTGAACATGTTAAACTCTATACATATGTCGAAGGAAGGATCCATCAAAGTGGATCCACCCCCAACCCCGGACGGAGCACACCAACCCAGCAATGGTCCATAAAAGACAGTGCATGAAACATTCTCTCCTTCAGTGAATGGCCTAATATAATCAATAGTATATAGATTCCTGAACATCAATATTATATAGGAAGATCAGCCAAAATTGGATAATTTTTAAATTAAATTTCAAGATTACTAAAAACTATAGTAAAATAGGATAATTCAGAAATAAAACTCTCTACTATTTGCTAATCTCAGGTAGCTCATGTAGATTGGGTTAATTTTGTATGTTATTTATAATATTTAATTGTTTATTTGCTAATCGATTTGTTATATTTAATGAGAAATCTAATTGAATTGTATATTTACTTCATGTAGCTTATATTGTACCGTGATGGTTTGATAAATACTAGGATATTGACTAATTCATTGATTATCTTAAGCCACTTAATTTCATAAATCTAATAAGATATAGATTGATTGTAGTAGTATATTGTGAATTTTCTATAAATTATTTATAGATTCCATATTACTTATTAATACTGATTAATTCAATTATTTATAATGCAAATGAGGTTATGATACTATTTAATTAATTACTATAATTCCATATGAATTTTCTATAGATTAATTATAGATTAATTTAATGCTAAAAAATACTAAGTATTTTTATTTTTTTTTTTTTTTGATAGTGAATTCAAATATAATTGTATTTATTATAACAATTAAAAATAATATTGGTTATGATCCATATTTAATTACATGATTTTATAAAACTATTTCCTTAAAATATAAATTCATAGTGGATAAAAATATTTCCTTAAAATATAAATTCATAGTGGAAATCTTAACAAAGTTGTTTATAAATCCCAATGATACTCATTAAAACTAATTGATATGATTATATTATATAAAGCAAATAAGTTTATGATTAATTTAATTTTTCTTTTTTTTTTTTCCTTTTTTGATTGAATACATTAATTCATAGTAAACAATATCAAAATTGTACAACGACAGATTGGTATAAATTGATCCTGTTTATGCTAGGACAAATTACTGTGTTCAACATTGTTCTAGAATATATGTTGATTATATGCAATTTCAAGCAACGTGGTCTTGATCATAACGGTTCTATGTATTAATGAAATGAGAAATTTGTTACAAGAGGTCACTGATGTAGTTTGATATAATTTGAGGCTGTATACATAATAATAATTCCGGTACAATGCAATACTAAGGCTAATATTCTTGTAAATTCATACATTAATTTATACATAATTATAATTCCAGCACAATAGAATATTAAGGCTCAATATTCCTAAAAATTCATATATTAATTTATAACATTTCCAAGTAGCTTATATTAGTAATGTAAAGTATATATGTTTTAGATTCTGTAAATGCAAAGAGAGGGTGAGGGTCATCCCCCGAATTCTCGGTTGAGGGAATACCATTCAGAACCATCTGTTGATTTCTTTTAGGAAGTCAATAATCATCATAAGTTGATTTTCATCGTTAGATTTAAGGATTTCTGTGAGCTGTTTATCGATTAGGGTAGGGTATTTAGTTCTTGAACTATTGTAAATTTCACAAACGGATAAAACGTGTGTGGCGTCATCGCGGACATTACAGTTGCTACACTTGTCGTCAGGTATTTTTTTTATTAATTTTAGGTATTTGTTATCAAAGGCATGGCCTGTGCGTAATCTTGTTATTAGTTTTATACCTTCCGCATTTATGCTTGATGTATTATAGAACCATGGTTTAGAATTTATCTTCTCATTTAAGTTAATCCTATGAGCTATGCCTTTTTGTTGAGTATTGTTGACAAAATCTATATTCCATTTATGGTACATTAGTTTGTTAAAGATTTTTATACATTCATTGATTGGGATTTTTGATTCGATTATATCACCCAGTATGGTGCCCCTTTTTGCAGCATAATCCGCTTTATCTTTACCATTTAAATTGATGTGACCAGGAAGCCATAGTAATTTAATGCATATGTTTTTATCTTTAATAGAACTCTAAATCAATCTTTCATAAAATTTGTAAATATCCTGATTAGAGTGGATAAGGGATTTACAAGCGCTAAGTGAATCAGAGATGATGCAAACTTCTTTCAAATTATAGTTTAAGGCTAGTTCTATCCCGAATTTGATAGCTATTAGTTCGAGTGATTTTATAGATACTTCCTCAAGTACTTTATATGATTTAGATATATCCTTGTTACTGTAGTAAAGGCCAAATCCTCTATTCCCATTTATTATTGAACCATCTGTGAAAATTTTATCTTGTTTAAAGGTATGGAGAAATTCTAAAGCACTTTTTCTTAAAGTGTGAATGTGTTTGTCTTCTACGAGCTCAATTGATTTATGGAACTCTATATTGATGGTTAGATTCTTTATTTTTTTTATATTCAAGGATTTGTCTTGTTTAGGTCGTATTGGAATTTTTTCCATCCACAATTTATATTTCTTGTATAGGCAATTGAGGTGGTTGGTACATTTATCTCTGCATATCCATTTCCCAATCATGTTGTTTTTATATATACATTTAATGATGTAATCCAAATTAAATTTTTCTGTTTTTAGGTAAATGGGTAACTCGCCTGCTTCTGCGATGACAGCAGTAATTGGTGTACTGTTGGTCAACCCCAAACAAATCCTCATGCTTTTATTTAGAATGGTCTGCATCGTTTTGAGGTTACATTTACTGGTGGTCAAGATAGATCCGTATCTGATTCTGCTTTCGATAAGGCTTTTATGAATATTAAGCATGGTTAGGGGATGAGCCCCGCCTTTTTTCCTGCCAAAAATTTTTAGGATGTTCAAGACCTTATTACAATTATCCTTTATATGTTTGTGGTGCAGCTTGAAATTCAATTTTGAGTCAATTATAAATCCCAAAATTTTTATGTGACTCGAAATGTTTAACTCAGTGTTGTTATGTTTGATAATTTGAGGTAGTATTTGACTTCTTTTATATGGGACGATCATAATGTGAGTCTTGGTAAGATTCATATCTAGTTCTAGTTTTTTCAATAAGTTTGTGAAATCAGTTAATGTAGTTTTAATATTTTTTCGATCAGCTGGTCATTGTTATTTCTTATAATAATATTTATGTCGTCGGCATACTGAATAATTTTTATATTATTATCTTCCAACTCATATAAAGGCAAGGAATAGATATTGAATAAAGTTGGACTGAGAGGGACGCCCTGAGGCAGCCCCTCACTCGTTGTTATGTTAACTGAAATATCGTGGCTCTCGAAAGTTATTATTCTGTTGATTAAGGATTTGTATATCCATTCAATATATTTCATAGGAAGGTTATATTTCATCATTATGTCAATTAAAATAGTAACTTTAACCCTGTCAAATGCTTTAATTAAATCCACAGATATAATTATGGAAGTGTATCCGCCTTTTTTGTTATCTTCCAGGATTTTTAATAAGTGAACAATAAAGTCTTTAGTTGATGCCTCCTTTCTAAACCCATACATTTTGAAAGGAAGTAAATTATGTTTGTTCATATAGTTGTTTAATTTATGGTTAATTGTCTTAGCCAGTATTTTATATAGGGTAGACAGTAGTGTTATGGGCCTGTAGTTTTTATTGGAAAGAATTAGTATACTAATTGGAAAGATATTAGTATATGGTTTTAGGATAGGAATTATTTTTAAGTTTTTCCATTTTGAGGGGAAGATTTTATGTTTCCATAAGTAATTTAGGTTATCTGTGATTTTTTTGATGTGAGTCATGTTTAGACTTTTAAGAATTTTGTAGGAAATGTTATCCATGCCGGCTTTTGTATTCTTACTATTGTGAATAATCTCTTGCACATCTTCAGCTTTTAATATATCTTTGTTGTTGATACTGATGGGAAATTGTAATTCGTCTGTAACATTGGTATAACCATCCTTTACATGAATTGCTAGGAAGTTTCTGATACATTCTTCAGCCGAGTCGAATATGTTGATGTTATCATTAAAAGTCTTATTGAAAATTTTAATTTTTTTCCATATAAAGCCAATGTCTTGAGAGGGGTTAATTTCATCCAAAAACGTGTTCCAGCATTTCCTCTTTTGTTTTTTTATCTCTTTTTTAAGGGCTTTGGTTGAGTCAATAAGTTCGGTTTTAGCAAAGGTGCTATAATTATTTTTGTTATAGATTTTTAATTTGTTTCTTTTTATTTTCCATAGCCTTTCCAATTTCTCGGACCACCAGTATTTTGGTTTGAGAAAGAGTGAATCCCCCCTGAAGGTTCTGGAGTTCCTCCTAATGATGTCCTCAATGCATGTTTCATAATCGATATAATCAAGATTGTCCGGCGAAAGGTCATTAATTTCCTCTATAATTTTCTTGTGATTTACACAAGTTTTTATTACTGGGATGTTTACTGATGAGTTTAGTAATGTTATCATAATGGGTAGATGATCGGAATTACCTATTTTAGTTTCTTCTATTTCCCAAGTAATGGAGCTACTGATGTCCGTAGAAGATAGTATGATATCTATAGCCGATGATTCTCCGTTAATCCCCAGTCTGGTGTGTTGTCCATTGTTTAGGATAAAGAGTTTGGATTGGGTTATGGAGTTGGAAAGGTGTTTCCCACGGATATTGCTCATGCCTGTATGGTCCCAAAGTGGGTCTCTGCCATTGATGTCTCCCATTAATATAAGATTACTTACATCATTGATTTGGTCTAAAATTTTAGCGAAGTTATTGTGTGCATCGTTGAGGTTAATATTTGGGGGGATATATATACCGCAGAGGTTTACTTTATTATTAGAGGTATCTTTTACCGAAATCCTTATAGTTTCAATAGGGGAGAAATTGTTGAATTTTATTTTAGAGACATGTATGTTTTTTTTAGTGATAAAACCTACCCCACCATAACTGTCTTTCCTATGTTTTATGTAGACATTGAAATTTTTAAAGTTTATAAGATCATATTTGTTAGTCCAGGTTTCGCAAATGAATGTAATGTCAATATTGTTTTTATCCAGGAACATCTCAAGCTCATCCTTATTAGATTTGGGGCTTCTTATATTAATCTGTAACAATTTGCAATTCATAGTGATTTCTTTGTGGGGTTGTCTTTGTAGGATTGATATGATCGATATCGTTAGTTATATTGATGGTATTATTGAGATTTTTTATGTGGTTGAGAAGATCTATAAGGATCATTTCGTTTTCTCCATGTTGAGTATTTGTACCGTCCAGTTTATTACTGGTCGTTTGAATAAACATATTAATTTTTTTGATTTTGGAGAGATTAAGTTTGAGTGTTTTAATGTCTTCTTTTAGTGAGTCTAAATCTTTTTCCATGTTAATCAGATTCTCTATGTGGCCCTTATATTTCTGAACCTCTATGAGCAGTTTTTGTATTTCTTCGTCTTTTCTTGAACCGTTGTTCCCGTAGGAGTGACCTTCTCTGTTGTTAGGACTTCCATTGCGTTCTGTGGGCCTGTTGTCCCATGTATAATAATTTATCTTGTTATTCGCTTCATGGTAAGTGCATTTTTGGATGGTCATGATTTTTTTAATGTTTAATTGGTGCCGGTGCATCTCACAGAATCTATAGTTGCTGGGGTGGTTATTGTTGCAGAATTTACACAGATAATCATTAGGACAGTTTGCGGCAGTATGATCCCTACTCGTACATCTAAAGCATTTCTCTCTGCCCTTACAAAATTTGTATAGGTGCCCATAAGTAAGGCATTTGTTACAGAAAAGGGGATTAGGAATGTAGTATTCAATTTTTCTCCTAACATTGAGATAAAAAAGTTCCGAAGGTAGACTATTACCTCTGCATGTGATTTTGATTGCCTGAGTGGGTTCGGGTTTTTGTTCTTCGAAATTCCATCTATTGATTCTATCAATCCTGATCATTCCTTCCTTTGAGAAGCATGTCAAGAAATTTTGTAAATCAACTTCTAAGGGTATGTTATTGACAAAACCCGTTGTTTCCATTAGGAAATTAGGGATGTAAATTTTATATCCTTCCTTATTTAAAGATTTGTTGTCAAGAATATTGTTAGCTGTTATCCAATTTAGCGTTTGAACCTTTACTTTATTTTTCCCGAATTGCACGACATTAATAATTGAAGTAATTTTATTTTCTTTAATGGCCATGGCAATCAAAATATCACTCAAGTTGGTCCCTTCGAAGACGACCCAGAACGGTCCTTTGTCCTCCTCAATATATCTATTTATTTCTAAATTCTTTTCATTGTTGATGGTGGGATCCATAATATTGGTCCCCACTTCGATGGTGAAGCTATTAATACTGTAGTTATCATCCTCATTTACCTTTGATGAGCTGGTTTCAGATTCATCAGAAGTATTCTCGATATATATGTCCTGATCCTCCACGATCTCCAACGTGGAAGATTGTTTATCTTTCAATGATTTTAATCTGCAATACTCTTCATGTGTAAGAATATCTTCATCCAGTCTATTATTCAAATACTTTTTGGTTTTAATATTTGTTTTGATACCTTTTATTTTCTTCGTACTAGAATTAATCTTATTTAAATTTTTCCTTTTATTACCCATTTTAATTGTTGTTAGTCTAAATGGGATCCATAAGGTCAAGTGACTTATTATAAAGCCTGATCAATCAGGGCCTTTTAATATTAATTAACAGTTATTATTTCAGAAAAGTAATATATTTTAATTAGTATAGGTATGAGTATTGCTAAAAAAGAGCATATTATTAAATTTTATTGAAGGTGATATCACCTCTACACTAGTAGGTATGAAAAAAAAAATAAAAAGAGCCAATCGTACAAAAATTATCAGGGGCGACTTACTTAATCATTGAACGAAATACTCAATAAATCAATCAAATCTTAGGCACTATTAGCAGTGTGCATGAAAGTGCATATAATCAACAACCATTGACGCGATCTTAATTTAGTAAAATAGAATTATAGACAATTTTGATTTAAATTTGTATGGGTCGTTAAAAAATACCAAATCCCATAAAAATATCAAAAGTAGATAGAATGTATCATGGGGATATACATCAAGATGACAATTATTTAAATCTAGTTTACAAGTTAGATATTGCATACAATTACAATTATACCATTAATAAATTAGAAATTAAATAGAAACGAATTCACCTGGTGGTCCTTGAGAACCTTATATATTGGCTGATGGTTCCTTGATAGGATGATGAATAAATTTCCAATCATATACTTATGTTGGATTGATGGATTTTGTTATTGCTATTATGGTTCTTGCTTAGCGTTAATTGTATTGAATAAGTATGGTTATGCGGTGAAATGGTGGCCGAATCCTTGTAAATATATTCTTGATGGTGTGATAAAATATTTTTCAATAGAATATGATGCGTGTAGTCTAATTAATATCGAATCTCCAATTTTCCAGCTTGAGAGTGGAAGACTGCTAGTCCAAATATATGGCTATTTAAGTTACAAATTTACATTATTATTCTTGTGGATAACTCAAAAACCAATCAAGAGCCATGATAATTAAGCCTCAATTGGTAAGAAGATGTGGATTGTTGTCCTAACTTGTTATTGCAACTCTATAAAATAAAAAGAAGGCAAAACGTTATTCAAAAAATTTCAGTAGGTGTGTAAATAGAAAAGATAGTTGCGATGGATTTTCATAGAATTGTTGATTGTAGAAAATCTATAGTTTTATTTCTTCCATAAAGTAATATTTATAGGCAACAAAATGTTTTGAAGTTAACACTTTAATCTTTAAAACAGTTCTGAGTTTATACACTTGAACACCATAAATATATTTTTGATTATTTATCTTACCAATGATTAGATAATGATTTGATTGGAAGGCATTACCTTAGATACATTTACAAACCAATTATCCATCCAGGGAAATGTTTTAATATTGATATGAATTAATGTTACACCTTGTTCAACGTTGATTATATTGGGGTGATATGCTTATGTAATATAGTGGTGGCTAGATATTATATATATGAATTAACTTGACGGTGATGTATGGTGTGAAGCTAAGGGTTAATGTTCAAGCTTATTATTGTGGCCTGGTGATCCTTGAGAACATTATATATATATGTTGATGGTTCCTTGAAGGATTGTTGATTTAATTTCCAATAGTGTACTTATATTGAATTGTTTGATTTTATTATTGCTATAATGGTGGCCGGATATTATTATATAAATTTTCTTGATGATATGATAAATGTTATTCAGATAAAATATGATACGTATGAACTTGTTAATATCAAATAACCAATGTTCCAGCTTGTGAGTGGACAACTTAGTTACATTTACAGACCAATCATCCATCCAGGAGAATGTTTTGATATTGATATGAATCAATGTTACACCATGTCCAACATAGATTATATTGGGGTGTTAAGGTTATGTAATATTATGGCGGCTAGATATAACTTGACGATGTTGAATGATGAGAAACTAAGAATTGATGTTCAAGCTGATTATTGTGGCCGTAGTTGCCATGACATTGAAAGAAAATTGTTGATTGTAGAAAATTCCGGTTTCGTTCTTCAATAAAGATAACACTTTAGTATCACTATGTTTTGGCGGTTATAACTATAGTCAATAAATGATTAATAATTTTGTTAGTTGATGTAATCAATGATATATATATGTAGACCAATTATACGTCCATGCTCAATGTTAATTAAGTTGAATTTATATTGTTGTGTAATATAATGGCGGCCGGAAGTGAATTTTCTTATCGATGTGGTAAAATTTTAATTCTGCGATGAATATAATAAATTGAATGTTGATAACATCGATATCACAATTTCCAATCTTTATGGATAAAAATATAATCCCAAATTATGAGGATTACATATATAATTTAGGATTGGAAAGTTGATGAAATGTGATTTTTTTATGTGTTGAATATAACTGGAAGTCCACATGGGCAAGAGCCGAAATAATGATCTTAGATGTGTAAGCACGATGTAAATTACACAACTTCGCATCTATTAAAAAAGAATGGATAATATGCACTGAAACATCATTAGGCCATATGGTGATTCTATATGTGGCACTTGTGGAATTTAATAAAATAAATGGATCTAATTTTTAGTTTAAGACTTTATATAACTGCACTTAAACACCTTGAATATGAATTGTTAAATCTGTCTTACCACAATTGAAAATTATTTTCAATAATAACTTGTTTAAATTAAAGAAATAAAAATAAAAATATTTATTATAACACATTTTAAATAATTTTTAATTCCACGATTTTTTAATAGATCAAAATTGACGACCTGCCTTTTCGGTAGACCGGACAGAAGTGAACAATTTTTATTGAAATATTTTTGGCAATAAGCTGTTGAAATGTCAAGGATCAGTCAACTAGAGTCGTTCGAGCGTTATTTCGCTGGTGTGCGTTTCGAAATTTACTATTATTAACCGCGGTTAACTTTACTCTACCAAATCTCGTTCCATAATTCACCACAAACTTTTAATTCAATACTTGAAGTCACTATTTTAACTATGACATTAGTGACATTATTACCTTCCCAGTGAACACAAGACGTAAATATGACATCACACAGAGGTCATATATATGTGATGTAGTTGTTACGTAAATTTGATATAAAACTGACACTCGTCATGACTATATCCTGGTATCATTTATATGATGCTTTCATGACATCACACTGATCTTAAATTTGACTTTGATATGATGTCATAATTTGGACTTAAATATGACCTTATTATGATTTTGTTAAATTTCACTAGAGGTATATCCATTTTAATTGTATATAGCTTGAAAAATTTTGCGTATAGTTAGTTATTGCTTCCTAGCAGGTTATAAAACAATAGGTAAGTAGTGACCAATGAATGACTGACGGGTAAGTGTTTTTGTTTAATTGTTATTAAATTTGTTTTTTAAGTAATAAAAGAATACATCACAAAAAAATTTATATTACTATAATATCAACTTTATATCATAACAACGTCACGAATATCTCCACAGACATCAAATTTATGTCATAGTTATATCATTATTGTTATGTCATGTTCTTACGTAAACAAGTGGGAAATAATGATATACATATGACTTATATATGACCCAGATCTTACATAAGATGTGACCTAGCGTGATGTCATTTTGATATCACAATGACGTAAATTTGTTTTCTGGGTTATGGTTAATCGCGGTTAACCATAGTTAAATTCGAAACGCACCTCTGTAGCCCTATTCCGGTAAATCGTGAAATAGGAATTGAGAAATAAATTATAGCAATTTTTTCATCACTAGTATTCCGTGTCGCGGAAAATAATAAATTCGTATTGGAAAATATTTTTTTATTTCATTTATTGCACTTTTTTGTCAATTCCCAATTCCCAGGGAAATGCCGGAATAGGCGTACTGATGTATTAAAAGTTGAGCAGTGTCAAGTTTGACATTCGTATGATGTTTCGCTACTGGAAGGAATACGTTTGTTGCACATCTTACGGACTCATCTAATATCTTATATAATTTGTTGGGTGTAATAATTAAAGGGTGTTCCAAAATTAACGTAAGATTTGAATTTGTCTCCATTTGTGCAGTAAATTGTTGGCAACCCTGAAAAAAAAAAAACAATTTGATAAGTGGGAGTTTAATAATATTGTTAGGATTACAGAGAAATCATAACAAATTAATGAAATGAACAGTCTTCAATTTATGAAACTTTTTTGCTATCCATACAATTGTCGATTGATCTAGTTTCGAACCGATAAGAACTTTTTATTAAACCTTAAAAAAGTATATCATTCTTATCAGCTGTCTAGATAGACTATCAAAAAAAGTTAACGCATATAACCCAAAATTGGTCCACTGTTCTAGCGAAGTATAAGAAAACAATAAACTTACATAAACATATATTTATTAGATTCAGGTTTAGTCAGTCTATTTCTCTAGTTGATCACTATTGTTGTTATACTCTAACCAAGTTAGAATTGGATAACAAACTTGTATCGGCGAGAAGAAGATGATCATGTTCACTTGTGTCTATCGACACATTATCTTCAATTAATTCAATGAATTATTTGTGATATAACTTCACTCCGATGGAAGTTATCCCATCATGAATAATAAGATTGAATCTAACAAAATATGGTGTTCAATTTATGAACATCAATCGACAGAACTTAGGTGGACATATAATAAAATAAATGATTTCATGAATCAAATCAACATAACGTAAATAATCGAATATTCCAATATTTTCTCAAGGGTTCTAAAATGTGACCTCGAATGGTCTAGAATTATGCAGAATTGTATATAAGGAAATGCCTCTTGCAAAATTAATTAGTTTTATTTTTGTTTTATTTATTATTTTTTAATATATTTATTTGTAGATCACTTTTACATTTATTTTTATAATTTAATTATTAAATTATAATTACATTAATATAAGATGACTATCACAATATTTTGTATATGTGTATCAGTCTCCATCTTAATAACAAGTGACAACTCTTAAAAGCTATATTATAAAGGTTCTAGTTTTGTACTAGATTAATGTGTTACTGAGATGGTACTAAATCAATATATGTTTAGTTACAACAATTTTAAACGTGCGCGTTTTTGTGAACAAAGTTTTAAGTGTTATTGAGTAGAAATATTTTGTGAATTATTTTGAACGTTGTGTTACTGGAAATTTCTACAATAAACTGTTGGAGTTTCGAACAAGCTGTTGAAGAGTAAGGAATATTGTTTGCTGTATTGTTTCCTGTTGTTGTGGAACAATTAAGGAGTTGAATAATTGATAAAACCTGTTGTGTTTGCTTACTAATCAGTGATCGAATTCAGCAAGAGATTAGGAATTACGTTTATCGAATTGTGAGTTAGACTGATATGAAGGAAGTTTGGAAAAACTTAACAATCTGTTTTGATGATTGAACAATATCTAAAAAATAATGAGTATTTTTTTCGAGCTATATCATCATAAACGATGAAGCACATTTTTACGTTGATCGCTTTGCTAATCGTCAAAATTTCCGTGACGAGTAATTGTCAAAAAACAAATGCATCCACAATGTGTCCTGTTTGGTACGAATTTTTGGCTGGACTATACTTTTTGAAAATGAAACTGGTTAAGCAGTGACTGTTACTGGGCTCGATATCACGACATGATAACACAGTTCTTTCTGCCGAAATTGGATACAGCCCGTGAAACAAGTTTACTATTGCATTAGACATTTTCGGGTCGCGTATTCCCTCGTTTTGTTAATCAAAATTAGCCCTAGATCATGTGATTTAACACGTATGTATGTATCGTAGCATGTGGACTAAAGTTTGTCGATTGTCGAACGCAGTCCAGTCGTTTTCTACTGAAATCGACTCATTTGTTTTTTAGTGGTTTTCTAAAAAATCTGAAAACCATCTTTTGCAAATTTAACGAGAATGATGCTATCTCTAAGGGCTTTGGTAGCTGTACAGTTGTCCAGGAGATGAGAATTGTCCAGGTGATGAATCCGGATGGTGTAGATAATTTTAAAAGCTATTTCTTCTTGATGGCGGAACAAATCCCATTGATTTGATTTATAATATCGGTGTTTGTTGCAAGAATTATTAACAAGAGAGAGTGTCCGAATTATCAATATCAAATTTGTAGTAATATTTGAAGCTAAATAACTGCATATAAATCCTTTGATGCAATTGCTCACTTACTGCCAATTCATTTTGTGCCAGCAGCAGTTAACGTTAATAAATGCTTTTGTTTATGTTTTTATCTCTATCTATGAGTAACAATGATAAACTTTAAAAAATCACCTCACTCAAATTTTTTTTGTTTGTCAAAATCAACAATCAACTGTTTCTTGATTTTGACAAACAAAGAAAAAATTTGAGTTTGGTGATTTTTTAAAATTATATGTTATTAATATTTCAAGTTTAAAAATTTAATTATTTTGAAGTTTTTTCACAAGAAAAAGGCGTGGTAATGAAATGATTATAATGGAGGCTTACATTACATCTTTTAAATCTGAAGTTATTGACATTTAAAATACAGGCAATTTTTTTCATTTCTCCACCAGGAGTTAATATTACGATGGTCTCACACCGATAGAATATATACAATATTTAGAACTCGATACAGTAAGTAAGAAAATTTTGTTATTTTTATTTGTTGTAATTGTTATTGAATTATTTAAACTATTTATTATTGTGGAACTGGAAGTTATCGCCACAGAACTATAATTCATGTAAAAAAATTGTCGTTCAGATAAAATAATATTCGCTTTGATTGGCTGAGGGATGTAACAGTTTTTATCTGTACGACAATATTTTGGACTATACGACAAAAATAACATCTATTTTGGTGTAAGATATAAAAACTTAACCTAGAAAATTTTGGTTTTCATAGTTGAAAAATTAATTTTAAAAGTAAGATTTACAAATGATTAATTACAATTAAATTAATTTGATTATTTTGACATTTGAATTTTTTTTAATTTTTATTGGGATTATCGCCTAATTCTAAATGTATTTTTAATAAACAAATTAATTTAATTCTATTAAAATAATCAAATTAATTTAGTTGTAATTAATTATCGATAAATCTTACTTTTAAGATTCATTTTTCTAATATGCATGTGACAAATAAAATTTTACAGGTTATGTTTTTACATCTTTCTTCCATCTTAAAAAAATCTTTAAGATATTATTTTTGTCTTACACATAAAAATTGTTATAGTCCTTCAACCAATCAGAGCCAATAATATTTTATCTGAACGACAATTCATTTACATTAATCTAAGCTCTAATGCTATCAAGGTCATTGACCTATGATTTTGTTTGTAATGACGTCAGCCATTTACACAATGAAATTTGAATAAACAATTGCTATCTTATATCTTATCTACCTTATAATTTCGTAATGCATGCACATGATCTTTATGAAAATTTAATTGGTAAAGGAGGTGCGTTTGCATACTTGAACATGGAAAATCTAAATGATTTTCTAAGTTTAATAAAGGGGTCAAGCGAAGGAATGGATTGCCCTAACAAAAATTTATTTGAAACTTCAATAACGCTCAGTTCTGACATTGAATTTTGTTGAAACTTATTAGTAAATTTTGGGGTGTCTTGTACATAGAAGAACCACCTTTTCAAATTTACAAAAAGGGGCATGATCGTGACTGTCCAATTAAGTAACAAACTCCATTTATTTTTCTAAGCTTGCACAACTTTGAGTGAAAATACTTGGGTATTTTTTAAATAAAACAATAAAAAGTAATTCAACAATTCGGCATTCAATTGGGTTTGTGCGTTGGGATTGGGGTTGTACCAATTTTTATAGTACCGTACTCTGAATAACCAAATCGAGGAAAACGACAAGACTTTGGTGTCCAATTGTCATGAGGAAAGTTGATTTCCTAAGTCATTGACAAAGAATGAAATGAATATAGTTTTTTTTAAACGGAAACGAAATAAGGTAACATGATCATGCGTAAAAGCATTGATGTTGAATTTTGATTATTATCAGTGTGGCTGAATTATGTATGCAATATGCTTGTGTATTGAGTGGACTAGTTTGATTGTGTGTTGAGAGATCTAGTGGTAGCACGTTGGACTTCAAAGTCAGAGGAACCGGGTTCGAATACGGGTTCCCTCCCCATCTAGGTCAAAGTGTTTTAAGCAAACACATTAATAGCCATCAACACACCGGTTTTCCAATCAACCGATAGTAAGCTGATAAATTGGAAAAACTATGGGCTGATCACCCATATAAAACTAATCGATTGAATTAAGTCTTCAAGTGAAACTCGACCATAAATACTGAGTGAATTGATGAAATTAATACAGATGAAGGGGACACTTGTTGACAGCCTACGTCCTATATGGAACATAACGGCACAAAAAAAAAAGTTTGCAATATGAATAATTGATTGAATTTTGAGGGGCTTTCTGTATTTTTGATTCGGTAGTATTGGAATGATTTTTATTTTGTTTTATTGGTATACGCGGTAGATTTGCGGTGTGTAAGTTAAATGTTTGTCGTTTTAATGGCATGAAAAGAGATGTTAATGCCACGAAGAGGGATGGATAGATGTTCTTTATCTAAATAAAGTCGATGGTTAACATGACATCGAGATATAAAATCAGTTATGTTTTTAACTTCCGAAAGTTAACCGAAGGTAAACCTTGCTATATGAAATCAAGACGGTATTAAAAAGAAGACATCACTCAACAGATATAATTAGTTTTTTGTTTGTTTTATATTTTACTATTTTGTTTATTATATTTGACTTTGACTATTTATATTAATTTTTGTATTCTTTTTCTGAACTTTTTAATTAATTTGGTTACTGATATAGGTGATAACATGAATTATTAATTTTGCGTTTGAATAGAGATTTCCCTGGACCATAGGCCATGTGTGGGTGTTTTTTAATGATTGTTATAATTCCGATATAAACAGGAAACCCGTTTATAACTTGGATTAATAAAATTATTGTTATCGTTGTTCTATGTATTTATGTATATTTGAATTTTGCTTTGATACTTAACGGGAAGTTCTTGGCGTGACACCCAGGTCACACTAGTTGTTTTTTGATAAAATGTATTGTGTAGTAGTAAGGTGACTATATTATAGGTCACTATGATTATTTTAAAACTGCAAAGGAGTACAAATATACAAATTTGTGCCCTCAAAATTACGAGTCGACTAATACAGAATCAAGTTTTTCTATTTTACTTCGAATTGGCTTTACTCTCAAGTCGAAGAACGTAGTGTAATGAAGCGCTGTTTCGTTGGAAATCAACGATGTCGCATAGAAGGTCGCGTACCTGGATGAGGTTTATTTATAGCCCCTTTTGACTAGCTTCAATAATGGGGAACGAGTAAGAATTCCTGCTACTTCAGCACAAATAACTGAAATGTACACGAAATACGTGATAAATACGAAAATGATCAAAAGCTGGTGAACAAAAAGTGAGACTCTGGCGACCCCCCATATGCGAAAGAACCACGATCACCACGTCCAACCCCTTACTTCATCACACAGTTTCACACTTTTCTCTTTTCACACGTTTCACACCCACTCACACACACTTGCACATCAACACCCATACCTACATCCATACACGCCGATAAACATACATGTTCACATCGAGCACAGGATCTACGATCAGTTGATCCCATATAATAGTCATTGGTAAGGTATGAGATTTGTAATCAATGGCCAACTTTATTATATAGGTTTGGGGAGTTCCGTTTGTTTATATAATCGCGTCTTAAAATCCTGAAAGTAGGTGTTATTGGCAATTGAACTAATTGCATCGATGGAAAATCAGCCCTTAGTATAATGTAAATCCTTCTCTTTCTGTCTACATCAAACGTCTTATAGTGTAACAAGAACCTAGCAAATACGTATCTATAAACATATATATATTTGAAAATTTTTATGTTGTATATAATTAAAATAAATATTTAGAATAATTAAAATACAAAAGAAATTACACCGAACATTTTTGGGCGAAAACCTTATCAATCCTTAACCGAAGTAGTTCTGGAATAAATAGACTCCACATTCCATCGGGTAATACTGGTTGTAGTTCAGCTGTTGATATGAGACCTTTCCACTATGTCAACTGGTTATGCAATTGACGAGAGCTGTATCGACATTGATTCACACTCACATGCACACACATGCATACACCCACCCTTCCAAGAATATACTAGCACGCATCTGCACACACACAATCAATCATACGCACATACATACCCATATATAAAAAAAAATATGACTCACCTCATAGTTATGCCAGATCCTCACTCCATGTTATCCAGTTAGCCAGTCATCGAGAAGTCCAATATCGAAGGTGCGAATCGTGAAAATATGTTCCTTAACTGATACCAGTTCTCACTTCTCTGCGTCAAGCAAATCGTCCTCTGTGATCAAAATGTGACACTCAACAGTAATCACCCAGTAAGTATCATCAACATCAGTAATCCAGTGGTAATAGATAAATATTAGAATCTTCCGTGATCCACTTAATTCAAAACTCTCACAGCCAATAATCAAAGCGTAATGCTCCACGGTGCTCCGATAAACTTGAACAACAGTGTCGGTAAATTACGATCTTCCATGATCCGCATAAATTCAAAATAATAATATTCAATAGACCGTATTTATACATCCACTGATAACGATTTGAATCCAACCATCAGTTTCAATTTTGTACATGGAGTAAATGTCACCAATTACAAATTACAGTTGACCAGGTGGAATGATTGTATAAAAATATTAAATAATACCACGAGGACAGCGGTGGTGTATGTAGACCGAGATTGTTTGTCTACTCGCTCCAATTATCAGTGAGATAAAATCACTCCTAAACTTCACAACCCATTTTCAGGTTAAGTTGTCGCATGTGATACACCGTGGATCAATCCAGTACATCAACTATAGTGCTTGTACCATCGTTAGAACACCATAACCACAATTAATAGAGATTATTGTATTGTTCAATTTACAAATTTTATTACACCGTTAATACGGTTTCGGTTATTCTATTTAAATCAATTAGTTAACTACAGGTATTGATTATACTAATTTTTGAATCGATCAATTAAATTCCTAACGATTTCGGGTATACTATCATACCACATTTAATTGAACCTAAATCTAGGATTTTATTTTTTTTGATTTGATTTTTTTTTCAATTCTATGTTTTTTTTTTATATTTTTTTTTTAAAGAAACTTCTAGGCTATGTCTGTAGCACAAAACACGCACATATATTTTTTTTTTGCTTCTTATCAGTTTCTATAATATTTAACTCGAATTAACTATTTAACACTAGGATGAAATACATATAGTTTTATAACTTTTCTTTTATTATTTAGAATTATTACTATTTTTACCCACTTAGAATGATCCGGAGATCTTACAGTACCCAAAAAAACTAGACAGTCACGATATAAATTAACATTTAATTATCGCTCCGCCCGAGAAAAGCGTACACCATTTTGTTTCTTAGGGTTAACTTTTTTCATATCATTCATTCGTTATGATTTTATTATTTATCTGAAGGTGAATCACAAAAAGATTTAACTACACCAATTTCTACCGTGAACTGTAGAAAACTGGTTCTTTTCATTCACTCAGACTTTTGTGTCAACTCACCAATGATAAGCACATACTTCAGCACCAAAAGAGGAGTGTATTCCAATGGAACGTATCGTAACCATTGTTTTCTTAATCCATCCATCCACAAATTCACCAGCAAAAAATCAGTTTTTTATATCATGGCGATCGACAATCAATTTTTTTCAGATGTCAAATATTTAATCACAGCTGTGTGATTATTCGCACAAAAAAAGTCGACAGTTTGAGAGCTGGTATTTATAGTCGGGGAAACAAATCTAAGTTGGTCAATTTGGCCTACTTCCCCAACCACAAACACCAACCTCATGAACAAACTTTCACCACCGTGGTGAAATCACTTACAGTGATGGTTTCATGTATCGCATCATAACAAATTTACGAGAAAACAGAAAGAAAACTCCACAATCTCTCATTTTTTTTTTTTTTCATGTTTGAGTTTTTCAAACGGGATAATGGCCCGTGATGCGATCAATCCTACCAGCAGTGGAATAATACTGATCAAAAGGTTTGAAAAATTGGAATAATTCACAAAAAATTGGAAAAGAAATATCAAAAAAAAAAAAAGCCGACTACGAAGCGATGGTACGAAATTATACATGGAAATAGCGCGATTACGAATTAGTGATACTGCACAACTATTTTAAGCCAGCCTTTAAGCGGAAACCATTGTAGACGACGATTGATGATAATATACAACCTTTTTCTGACAATTTCTTAGCATTCAACAAATACAAACTGAATACCGGCAACTACACTGGGGAATAACACACAACCGTTCTCGGGCAATCATTGTTTTACAGAAATCATTGTAGATGACAATTATGGTCTGAGTTTAAGAAATTATGGTTAAAAAAAAAAAACGAAAACAGTGATACAAAATCTTCGCTTATGCAAATCTGATGCGCGTGAGAAAGCAGTATAGCTCCAAATCAGTGTATTACGCATGAAAAATATTACACAACTGTTTTTCTGATAATAAATTTTTGTGGCGGAAACTATAGTAAATGATGACCAAGGATTGAGTATAAGACTATGTGTACAGGACAGAATGAAAAACGACTATGAAAATTTACGCGAATGCAAATTTGATGCGTATGAGAAAACAGTGCAGTGCAGTCATCGATCACCAGGCGACGACATAACAGAAGTTTTACAAATCTCCTTCTGGATTCGGTCGTTGATTAGTAAGCAAGTACACCCATGTTTTATTAAGAATTTAACACCACTATTGTTCACACCAACAGAAAACAATTCTACAAACAATATTTTTTAACAAGAATATTCAACAGCTTCAAAAACTCCAATGGGTACAATCAGTAGAATTTTGTAGTCCACAGCGTCTAAAGTAATACACAAAATTTCTCTTAAATAATACTTCAAAAAATTCACAATTAAATTTAACTTAACATAACCACATTCCACATAAACTTTACACTATCGCAGTTTAATTTAAAACTAACTCTTATTTAACAAAAGGAATTCCTTAAATATAATTCTTCTTAATTTCTCAAATGTTTTAGGCAAATCTAAAATGTCTATACAATGAAAATTCGAGAAATCCAACATCACCTTCGTTTATCTTTCATTGCAGGTTTTGACCCGTTGATCCGAATAACTTTTCATTATGAAAGCATATTCCAAATAAAAGATTGAATTGAGGATGTATATAGTTGACTGTATAGAGTTAAACCGTTTGCACCCCTAAGATATCACCTTAACTACTGATATCTCACTACAACTGCCAGTGGTATGTGTAATCTCACTTTAACTCATACATCAATAGCGGAGACTGGAGTACGTGGACTTGTCACATTTGTAGATAAGAATGCGCTGCTAAATCTATGTCAGTAAGAAGATTTCAACCAAGTTTTGTTTTATTCTGAGGCTGGTGATGAAACTCTTTTTGTGAAGGTAGGTTTCGGTTCTTCTACAGCTTTAGTAGATGTTATCTGTCTGCCTGGTAGAAGACATTATCCCTGACCTGATTATGGGTGAATACGAATCTATTTGATATGTGTTTCTTTGCAGTGACGTCTGTAGTCTACTTTGTCATTTTGTTCATAAATCCAACTTTGTTTCTCTAAATAATTATTTCCAGATTAATGAGACAAGCCGTGTGGGGCGTCGGTGTCAATTTCGGTGTTTCAGTATTTCTAGTCATGTCTTCATATTCATTTCTTTTGATTACCTAGTGTTCACCTCTACGAGGTGCTATACTTTACTCGTGACTATGGTTATTAAGTATACAGTATTGGTTATTAAGTATACAGTAAGTAAGTATTAACTTCGTTCTCTTGTTAGCTGACGTAAAGCAGACCAACTTATCTGTCATTTATTCAACTATACAAGTCGACAAATAGGTTTCTATTTTTAATATTGTCATTGTTTCGTTATTTAAGAGATATTTTTTTCTCAAAAAGTGTCAGAAGTACTTTGGTTGGTACCAGTCCTTGTCAGTCCTTGTCAGAAGTTCTTGTCCAAAAAACGCTGACCACCTTTTTAGCCTCCCGAGAGAATAGGAGCTTCTTGTTCTCTAAATATGACTTAGTTAACTTAGATGAAAGTGAACTTAATGTTTTGATTAACACATTTACAAACACATATAGTATTCCGGTTGTGCAGCGTTCCAGCGACATGTTTGCTCCAAAACTTCTCAGCGGTTTTACTTTTCGTGGTGCTTTAAGATAATTTGTTTTAATAATCGATTTGAAAATTTTAACAGCAGGGTTTGGTTTGGTTCAGTGTGGCAATAGGTTATGAGTTAATTTATAAACTTTTGAGTTAATGTTTCAATAATGATTTACTATTGGCAGTAGTATGTCATGTCTCACGTTAGCTTATTTATTCGACTTATGCGTCAAATACAACAAACTCAAAATAGTATAAAATCTCAAGTGTAGTTTTATTTTTATAATGTTCAAATTATCTTTATATAACTAGAAATAATATCTAGTTTATCTAGATAACCAAAATTCCAATTATAACTCAAACTTTTAAAATAATTTCCATAATAAGATTTATTATATCAACAAAAAAAGTTCAATTAATTTAATTTAAAATCAATTGAGTTTTGGTTTCACAATTTTGTTGAATTATAATATTATTTTGCAATTTGAGTGTTGAGTGCAATTGATTTTCGAAATATAATGCTTTTATATTTTATTCTAAACATTTTTGTTTGTACTTTTGATATGTACTTTTAAGAGGTTGTTTTAGACAAAATTCAGTACATAATAGTATTATATAGCATTAGACAAAAAAAGCAACCTTAAAATCGAATTAGTCTACAAGCGAAAAGTTCATTTGTAACTTAAAGCTACAACTATAAATTAATAATAACAAATATAGATATAACAATGTCTACCTCACAAACCAATTTTATTTCATATCAATAAAACTGATTTAATCAGCTTTCTTTATCACAAAAAATGAACGCTTCGCGTTTTAGCAAGATTCGCAATTATTTTATTTTTTTCAAATTTTCTGTTTTTCGGTTATTTACGAACTACTTTAATTTCACAATTTCACAAAAACAAACACATAAGTTATTTTTTCCAATTTGTTCTAGCTAACTAACACTATAAATTTGAGCTAATTTTAATTTAAAACCAAAAATTTAATTTTGCTAGTAAGTTTTGATTCAATTAAGCTTAGTTATGGATTTTTAAACTAAACAATAAAATTTTTTCTACTTAATTGAATAGATTCACGGAGCTAACCTCTTAATAACAAATGTCCAAGTACATTTCTAAACAAATTTTATGAATCAACAACATCACAAAATGAGACAACAAACGAAAAAAAAAAATCATCGCGAGCAGGATTGAATAAAAATATGAGAAAAAAAAAACGATAAGTTGTATTGAACGTGATGATTCATTTACAATAAAGTTGTTTAGACAAATGAATTTTTACGGGGCAAACAGCTTCGTAGGTGTTTAGGATTTCATTTGTGTTTTAAATCTTCTTCTATTACAAAACTAACATGAATAATGGGAGTATTGTCGTAATATAACATATCATAAATTAATACACAAAAACGAAACGAAATGGAGAAGCTTTTCAATTTAGCTTAAATACTTCCTTTAAATAGTTATAAATATTCTGAAAGACGAAATTGAATCTTATTGTTCGTTCAGCGTACATGCTTCTTTTTAACAATTAAATAAACAATACACAATATATTTGGTTATATTTTTGAAATGTTGTTGTGAATTTAATACTTAGGCATTTCAGACCATTTTATTCAGACCTTATTATCGTTGTTTTACTTCTTCTTCCTTGAGCTCATAGCTATTTGGTGGTCTAAACTGTCTGTGAGGCCTTAAAAGTGGCAGTAAAAAACTTTATAAAACTTAGCGTATATGCATGCAGACTTGGTACGTTTAATGATATTGCTAGTACGACTGACTATTCCAATTTTGTCCCGATTTGTCTAAATTTTACCTTAATATCCCGATTTCAGATTATCTTCTCTATTTGGTTACAAAGGTAGTCTACCGAATCCGTTTTGTTTTTTAATTACATTTTTAATTTAAACTTTAGTAGTGATGGGGGAATATCGAACATTTCCACGAAAAAAAGATACGAAGCTGCATTATTATGGGGAGTATCTCACATTGAAAGAAAAAAAGGAAAAAGCATTGTTTTTTTTCAGGTGTGATTATATGAACAGTATCTTTTTTGTTTTAAAATAGATTATTCAATGTAATAGATTATAAGTTCGTGGGAGGTCGTCAAATGTTTTTAAAAAGAAGATGAGAAAAACGAAAGTGAATATAATTTTTTTTACTTCGACAGACAGATGTTTTGAATACTACAACAACAATTGCATTTAGAATGTTGAAAGAAACTAAAGCAAAATGATTTTCATTATTTTTTTTTGTTATCTAATAAGAAAAAATATGGTAATATGTTATCTAATAAGAAATTAAAAAAATGGATTTCGTCGCACTATCTATAAAACAGAATGAGATTGAAAGCAAAATATGAAAAAGCAACTGAAATTAATTCAATTGCATTGAGAGAAAAAAACAATACGTATGTTTTTGATTTTAAAGAATGAGTTTGTGTTTTAATCTTATTTTGCAAATAATGTCTGTGTGGGGTCGATTAAATTTTTCGAATAAAATAAATTTAATGAATAAAAAGAAAATCGATTTAGTCGCACTATCTATATTACAGAATGAGATTGAAAGCAAAATATGAAAAAGCATGTATGAAATATTATTTTATTTTTTTGCTACGTTGACAAAAAAAAAATTGAAGATGTTCTTGATATATTTTTTTTGTACGTAACAAAATTGTTTTTGTTGTAGGAAGCGAAAAAAATGAAGTCGTTTAAATTTCACGAATAAAATAAATTTAATGAATTAAAAAAAAATGGATTTCGTCGCACTATCTATAAAACAGAATGAGATTGAAAGCAAAATATGAAAAACCATGTATGAAATATTATTTTCTTTTTTGCTACGTTGACAAAAAAAAAATTGAAGAAATTCATGATATATTTTTTGAATGTAACAAAATTGTTTTTGTTGTGAATAAAAAAAAAACGTTGACAAAAAAATTGTGAAGATTTTCTTGATGTATTTTTTTTTGTATGTAACAAAATTGTTTTTGTTGTAAAAAAAAAGAATTTTGTATAGTAATTGCGTCTCGATATTGTCCCACTTTTCTTTTTTGTTGTTGTTTTAATCTGTTGTTTTCCTGTTTGTTATGTAAGATTTGATTTTCTCGCGCAGATGTTTTGATTCTATAAAACAATTGATTTCTTTTGTTGTAGAAAGTGAAAAAAACTTGATTATTCGCGGCGCTTGGCTTTTTACGTTAAATAATTAAGTAAGATTTTGATTTTTTCATTGGGGCACATGTGTTGTTCTAGTTTTCTGGTTGTTATATAAGATTTGTGTATAAAGCGACCAGAAGAATTAGAACAAATTGTGATGTGATTTGAACAAAAATTATGATGTGTTGGAAAACAAAAACTTTTTATTTGGAATTTTAGACGGCTGCCTGAAATAAGTTGTCAATTGAAAAAACTTGCTATAATTTTGGAAAAAACTTATTTAAATAAAAAATAAAATCTTTTTTTTTTAATTTTTGTTATAGTTTTGTAAAAACTTTACACAAAATTTTTTAAAATTTGTTTAAATACATTAATTTTTTTACCAATTTTAACTTACCATGTATATTGTTTTTTACTAATGTAAATTATTTCAGCCTTGTATCGTTCTTAAATACTAGATTTATCATACGTATCCCACATTTATCATACGTATTCTTTAATGTATATGCGCTTTCCCTTTCTAACAAAATGAATAGACAAGTTTTTTATTCATTTTTCAACTTCATACAACAAAAAACAATGGTTTTATAGATATAGATTTTCGCAATCCATTCTTTCACTATCAAAATTAATCTAAAGAAAATTATCATGAATGATTTTTTTACGCAAAAAAATTAGACCACACAGCGAGTTTGAAAAAAGAAAAACGGTATAAATATAATTGTATAAAATCAATCTCAAATCATTTGGTCATTTTCTTTTTTAGAGTTTGAAATAAGAAAAATAGTATATAAATAACTGCATGAAATCAATCTCGAAATCATAATCAGAAAAACTAAGGTGAACAACACATCACTTGAGAATTTATTTTGCAAAACATAACTAAAACCAAAATTCGTAATGGTAAGTAATCCTCACAAACTATACTAATAAATTTATTTTAATTGTTTTTTAATTTTCTAGGCTTCTTCTTTTATCGAATCGTTAAACAGTGCAGCACGGACTGTGCAAAACCAAATATTAAAGCCAGAAGAATTGGGGCTTAACATCGAGCGCGAGGTGACCAGCTACAAGCTGGTAAAGATGAAATTTGGGGATCGGGTTGTGTTGGTCATCAAAGATAGCGGGAATTTATATTTGCCGCCAAGACTAACAAAATTATTTGTTGGACAAGAAGCCAACATCACAAATATGCTGATCAAATTCATCGGTAGAGATGCTTCCAAATTGAACGCCCCATTATATGAGTTTCGTGTGAAACCAATGGCGTTATTGGTTGAAGACGAAACACAATTCGAGATGGATGGTCAGCTGTTTTAATAAAAAAATTAATGTATTTAAACAAATTTTAAAAAATTAATTAATGAAATAAAAATTTTGTTTAAAGTTTTTACAAAACTATAACAAAAATTAAAAAAAAAGATTTCATTTTTTATTTAAATAAGTGTTTTCCAAAATATTAGCAATTTTTTCAATTGACAACTTATTTCAGGCAGCCGTCTAAAATTCCAAATAAAAAGTTTTTGTTTTCCAACACATCATAATTTTTGTTCAAATCACATCACAATTTGTTCTAATTCTTCTGGTCGCTTTATACACAAATCTTATATAACAACCAGAAAACTAGAACAACACATGTGCCCCAATGAAAAAATCAAAATCTTACTTAATTATTTAGCGTAAAAAGCCAAGCGCCGCGAATAATCAAGTTTTTTTTTCACTTTCTACAACAAAAGAAATCAATTGTTTTATAGAATCAAAACATCTGCGCGAGAAAATCAAATCTTACATAACAAACAGGAAAACAACAGATTAAAACAACAACAAAAAAGAAAAGTGGGACAATATCGAGACGCAATTACGATACAAAATTCTTTTTTTTTTACAACAAAAACAATTTTGTTACATACAAAAAAAAATTCATCAAGAAAATCTTCACAATTTTTTTTGTCAACGTTTTTTTTTATTCACAACAAAAACAATTTTGTTACATACAAAAAATAATTCAAGAATTTTTTCAATTTTTTTTTTGTCAACGTAGCAAAAAAGAAAATAATATTTCATACAGGGTTTTCATATTTTGCTTTCAATCTCATTCTGTTTTATAGATAGTGCGACGAAATCCATTTTTTTAATTTCGTATTAGATAACATATTACCATATTTTTTCTTATTAGATAACAAAAAAAAATAATGAAAATCATTTTGCTTTAGTTTCTTTCAACATTCTAAATGCAATTGTTGTTGTAGTATACAAAACATCTGTCTGTCGAAGTAAAAAAAATTATATTCACTTTCGTTTTTCTCATCTTCTTTTTAAAAACATTTGACGACCTCCTACGAACTTATAATCTATTACATTGAATAATCTATTTTAAAACAAAAAAGATACTGTTCATATAACCACACCTGAAAAAAACTAAAGCTTTTTTCCTTTTTTTCTTTCAATGTGAGATACTCCCCATAATAATGCAGTTTCGTATCTTTTTTTCGTGGCAATGTTCGATATTCCCCCATCACTACTTACTTTTGAAATTTCTATTAAAAACTGACAATAAAAAACTAACAGTCGTAGACTTATTTTACATACCTTGAAGGTAATTGGTTTTTCTAGTCAGCTGGCCTTGATGAGAAATGATAAAGTTTAATAAAAAATGGGCACCAGATGTAATATTTTTGGCATTGGTATTTCCACTTAAAAGTAGATTCATAATTTGTCGTTTTGCTATTCTCCGACCGGTTGGAAAATGTACGAAATTTACATTAAAATTCTTTAGTTATTTTCCAGAGTTTACAATTCGTTTTATTCGAGCACTCATTTCAGTCCTTAAAATTGTATTCAAAAATTATAATGTTTATAATTTCAAAATCGTTTTTCCTCGTAGAGGATTTTTAGTTTTTTTGATTTCAATCTTTCGGAGTTTTTATTTTATTTATTTTGTATTTCATTTCTTTCATCTCATTTGTAGAACCTCGTCTACACCTCGTTTGAAGAAAAATAGTACCTTTTATATACTTTTATAACAATTCTTGCAAAATTGAACAAAATATTTACAAGAATTATTTTTTTTTACGTTGGCAAGCATCAATTTTGAATTAAAAATTAAATGTTCGAGTATTTGAAAGAAAATATTTATTTCAATTTAGGAATAAGAACGATATTTTATTATTTTCACTCCTGTATTTGGGAGTGTTATATTATTTTTAAGTTACTCGCTCTGAAAGAACGAAGTAAAGGTATGATTAAAGGAGCGTTTTAAACTCTGTTATTTTCAAATGTATTATTATTAAGGAAAAAATTAAAGTCAATAAATTTGGAAAGTTGCTAATTAGAGAGAATTTAATCGATTATTTGAGCATAAAAACTTACTCTGACGGTAGTATAAGCTTTTTTGCCATCGTTCAACTGTAATGCAATTTAGCTTTAACGGTTCGGAAAAAATTTGAACTAAATTAAAAAAAATTTTAAATGTTTTAAGCTTTAAACCATTTTATATATAAAATGAAGAAAAAATACCAAACATTGATTTTTGGATTGATATGCGCCGAAAAAACATATATGCAAATAGTACGGTCTGTAACGGGGAGAATTAATTGCAAAACTGCATTTTTAAATCGAAAATTTTCTTTTATAACATGTTATTTATACCCTCAGGATCATTCGTCGGTCATAAAAAGTTGGTGGTCGACCTCCCTTATTTTACTACCCCTTAATATGCCTTTTATCGAAATAAAATATTTTTGTCGATTTATAATTTTTTAAATAATACGTTTTTTAGCCTGAAAAATCCGACGTCAGTTTTCCAAAATAATAACGTGAAAAGCGAAAAATCGAGAAAATTTCAGTTGCATATGATTTTCAATGTTTTTAAGTACGCTGGCAACGAAATTTCACTCAAAAAGTAAAAATCTTTAAAAAGTATTGGAAAACTGTGAGAATTATTTGGAAATTTTGGAAAACTATGATTGCAAAACCATGCAATATATCGTTTTAGTGTTTTTATGGTCTCTGATCTCAAATTTAATATTTATCATGAAGAAAAATTTTCTATTTTCCCGGAAAATGGAAAAAAATAATTTTCGAACTAAAAAATTTAAATTATTTATTTAAAATTTAAATGTTGTATAGATGAATGTATAAATTTTTAATGCGAGTTTACTGCGCTTCAGTAGGTGCAGGTTATTTTGTCATGTTTTTTTTGGTCACTGACCTCAAATTTGATATTTACATTTAAAAAAAAATTCTATTTCTCGGAAAATAGCAAAAAAAAAATTTCTGATAAAAAAATTTGAAAAATTTATGTACAATTAAATAATATATGTTTTAATTGTTTTGGTGGGCTTTAATGTCAAATTTTATTGATCAAATATGACAGTAAAAAGACAGATCTTTAGTTAACAAAATCTCAAGCTTTATTTATCAACCAGTTACAGCAGCTTCCGATTTTAATTACAATAAATTCCAGGGTCTCCAATTTATGTACGATAGACTTCACCGTTTTCCACAATCTGAATCAAATAATATTCGGAATCGTAAAATCTGTATTTACTATTCCACTAGGTTCAAATTCTTTCACTTTTTAGTACCCAGGCTCAAGTACCACCCGATTATTCCTTATACTTACGAATATTTGTAAAAAACTTTTAATTGCAAAATTAAAACTGACTATCTGATATTTCATTCGCTTATTTATATCCAAAAATAAATAAGTAGAACCTTCTACTACTCAGTTGTTGTTTCCAGTGTATTTTTTAGAAACAATAGGCCAAACCTCTTTTTAATTCATTAATGTAAACATTTGTATAACAAATTTAATTTACATTAATTTATGCAAGTTGTATTAGTTAAAAGGAGTTAACTTTTAATTCATCTTTGGCATAGTCTGAATGTGGAAACATTTATGCAGAACGTATTGGTTATGAATGAGTAAATTAAATTAACCCATTCTGGACGAAGTTTATTACATTGCCCTCCATTTAGTTTTGTTCGTCCCGAACAATATCAGCTATTGCATTGGTACTGTTACCTGCTACATCATTAACTCGTTTGATTATTTTATATGGACCTTCCCAATCTGGCTGCAGCTTGGGTGATCTTCCCTTAGTTCTCCTGGGGTTGTATAGCCATACCAATTCTCCTTCTGGTTTTCATTTTGTCACTGGCAATCTTGATGTGGTCTCGAACCTGTTGATGAATTTTATTCATCTTCTCCCTTAGTTGTCCCATATAATCTGTTTTCGTTGATACCAGACCTCCAGGGATGCCGAACTCGATGTCACTAGGAAGATGTAGTTCTCTTCCGAACATGACATTCGCTGGCGTTTCACATGTCGTATCGTGCACTGCGCTACGATAGGCCATCAAGAATAACGGAAGATCCTTATCCCAATTTCTTTGGTTGGCTTCCACTACCTTCGAAAAATGTTCTTCCATGGTTCGGTTGAATCGTTCTACCATGCCATCCGATTGTGGGTTCATAGGTGTAGTTCGTGTTTTTCTAATGTCGAGTGTTCTGCACAGCTCTTTCATCAGTTGAGATTCAAAATTCCTTCCCTGGTCCGTATGCAACTCGAGCGGTGTTCCATATTTGCAAATCCATTCGTTGACTAACGTTTCCGCGACCGTAACTGCCTCCTGGTTCGGTATCGCATACGCTTCCGGCCATTTTGTAAAGTAATCAATGACCACCATGATGTATTTGTTACCTTTTGTAGTTTCCGGAAATGGCCCCGCGATGTCTATAGCAATTCTCTCCATTGGGGCGCCCACATTGTACTGTTGCATCTCTCCTCGAGTTCTAGTCTTTGGTCGTTTGCTCGCCGCACAAGTATCGCATCGCCGACACCATTGCTCCACGTCTGTTTGATACCTTACTCAATAAAACCTCTCCCTTACTTTGGTTAGGGTTTTATTGACGGCCAGGTGTCCTCCAGATATACTTCTATGCAGCTTTCCCAGTACCTCTTCTACTCGACTTGATGGCAACACCAGTTGTTCTAGCACTTTCTTTCCATCAGCGGACTCCCATTTTCGTTTTAGAATCCCGTTATCCATCAATAGTGAGTCCCATTGCGCCCAGTACCCCAATCGTCAGGAGTTTGGAACTTAATTTGACTCACTTTCATTGCTTCATTTCTGTCAGTCCTGCTACATGACTTGCGCTCCTCAATACAGGGTCTTCTTGAAAGATCGTCAGCGTTACAATGTATCCTTCTCTTCCGGTGCTCAACGCGGAAATCTCTTTTCTTTTTGACATCCACTTGCTTGTTTGAAAGGTTCATCAACCGGACTGGAACTACTCCTTCTTTTGCTGATACTCGTGTTTTGCATTCCCGTCTGATGTGCGCCAACTGTCCACAATTCCAGCATCTTACTCTGCTAGATCTTCTTCGTGGATTTCGTTCAGGCTTATCTTCCAAACTTTTGCAAACGTATGATCACTTCATCGAGCGCTGCTTTTAGTGGTTCTTCAGCAACTTCCATCTGACGTACTCTATCTGAGCCATACGCTCTTTTTCCAGCTTCCATTTGTAGGGCCAATGCTAAGACTTCCGCGGGTAGTTTCTTCCCGCTTAGATACAGCTGATTTCTCATTTGCACATCTCGATTTCTCATTTGCACATCTCTCATCTCATTGATGAATGTATCAGCTGCCAGTTCGTCTCGGTGTTCAGCGTTATAGTTCGGGTATGACAGATTTACCAGTCTCACAATGTCAGCCTCTAATTCTTGCAAAGTTTCGCTGACTCCTTGTTTTCGTGTTTTGAGCTGCATGCGATGGAGAGCTTGCATTTGACTTTCCCCATATCTTACTTCTAAGGCCTCCATTAGCTTGCAGTAATCACGCTCTGATAATGTCAGATAATGTCAGCAAAATTTCAGCAGCAGGTCCCTTCAATGCCAATATAAGCGCGTTTGCTTTTTGCTGGTGATCAACCCCAGTTGTTGCTATCTCAAATTGCATGTTAAATATCTGATACGATGTAGATCCATCAAATGCGGGTATTTTCACTCTAGCTGGAGCTGAAGTAGTTGATGGAATGATCATGTTACCTGACCTTACTTGTGCTATTTCTTGGCGGAATTCACTCGAAAGATTGCATAATTTCTCTTCATGTTCTTCGGTAACTTTCCGCAGCTCCCTTTCCATGTTGTTGGTTTTAACCTCCGCACTGGATACACTTGACTCGATTACTTCACGTAGATTTTCTTGCTTTGCCATCATATCAGCAAATTGTTGTTGTTGAATGTTTCCTTGTTTGGCCGCCAATTGCTCTTGTTTGGCCATCATATCATCAAGTTGTTGTTGTTGCTGTGCCATCATTTTTTTCATCAACACCATCATCGGATCAATTGTTGGGGCATTCTGAACTGGAGCTTCCGCCGGCTCTATTTCTATGACCTCTATGTTTTCACCTGCTTCTTCTAAAACTTTACGCAGCCGGAATGCAAGTTCTGCCTTCGTTCCATGGATTGGAGCATTCCTTTTCCTCAACTCGTCCTTCAGCTGGGTCTAGCTGTGATCACTAATATTTACTGTCCTGACCATTGTTTCAAAAATCCAACTTCTGACACCACTGTAACTTTTGGGTAGCGAAATCCGAAATTCTACGTCCACGCCGTGCTACCTGGGTAACGCTAACAGAATTAGGTTGGTGTATTTGAGAGGGGCAGAATAAATACTGCTTATACTCAATGTTTCTGCACCATGGCGAGTCATTGGCGCCATAAAACCAATGCAACTCAAGCGCCTGTTCTCCATGTTACGGGCGGCTTTCAGCGGGCGTCTGTCTTGGATCAAGCGGCTCGCTATATAAACGTGTAAAAAGGTTGTTTCTGGTGACCTTAAGATGCAGAACGAACCCATTCACGAAAATTTGGGTTGGGCGAAGGGCTAACACCACATTTCCGTAAAAAAATTATTGTCATGAATTCTGTACACAGGCCTCGGAATATCTCGGATCCATTATTGGAACGACCTCGGAAGCTGTACCCGGACTACGATTTAAAAATAGGAACCTGGAACGTGCTAAGCCTTAGAAGACCAGGAGATCTCCTAAAACTCACCCAACAAGTCGAGAGCTACACACTGGATATAGTGGCATTACAAGAACTAAGATGGCCAGGCAGTGGAATCCATGAAAAAGCGAAAGGATACACTCTGTATTATTGCGTTCATCAAAACGGAGGAGAATTTGGAGTTGGCTTTCTTATACACCGTCGCGTGAATCAGCATGTTATCGACTTCTGCCCAATTAATATGCGGTTATGCACACTGAGAATCCGCACGCAAAAATTCAATGTAACGATCGTCAATGTTCATGCACCTACTGAAATTAAAGCAGATGATATTAAACACCTGTTCTTCCTAGAACTCGAAGAAGTCATCAATAACATCCCGCGGCACGATATAAAAATCGTGGTAGGTGACTTTAATGCTCAAATCGGCAGGATTGTAGAACTTAAAACACAAATCGGCCCTAACAGCTTGCATCATACAAGCAACAATAACGGTTTTCGCGCAGCCGAGCTGGCTATGATGTATGATCTAGTAATTTCCAGCACTTTCTTCCCTCACAAGAGAATTTACAAGGCAACGTGGAAATCAAATTACGGAAGAACGGAAAATCAAATCGATCACGTCATGATCTCTAAGAGACACTCTACAAGTATAACAAACGTTCGATCATACAGAGATGCTGATATGGACACCGATCATATGCTTGTCCTATTTAAGTACAAGTGCAAGTTGTCATCTACATTTAACAGACAAGCAAAAACGACCGTGCGCTGGAATGTCGAAGCATTTAAACATCCGGAAACGCTGAATAGATATCAGGAAATAATAACACAAAACATAGAAGAGCATGACATCTCTTCTGAGATGCCATTAAACACACAAGAAGAATGGCAAACGCTTCAATCAACCATTACAGCCGCAGCACAAACTACAATCGGAAAACGACCACTGAAATCACACAACGAATGGTTTGACGACGAGTGCCGCCAATCCGTTGAACACAAACAAAAAGTGCGAGTAAAATGGTTAACAAGGAACACCCGAGGCTCCCAAGCTGATTATCTATCCGCCAGGAAAGCCTCAGCAAAACTTCTACGTAAAAAGAAACGCGAACTCATGAAGAGCTGCATCGAAAACATCAACCAACATGCGGCCAACGGAAATTCAAAAGAGTGCTTTGCCAATGCACGGAATCTGACAAGGGATTTCCACCCAAGATCTACAGCCATCAAAAATGAAAATAATGAGCTCACAACAAGTGAACGTGATGTGCTGGCAGTGTGGCGATCCAACTTTCAAGACCTACTGAATAGGACGAACGAAGTTCATCCTATTCGAGCAATTGCTCCATCAGCTAAGGAGATTTTTGTCCCTTACCCAGCAATAGAAGAAGTGGAAGCTGCCACCAAAAAACAGAAAAATGGCAAATCACCAGGTTTCGATGGAATTCTCGCAGAACTTCTGAAAAATGGAGGAGCAGCTCTGGTCTCACGTATATACGATCTGATTCTTGCAATCTGGGACCAAGAAAAAACTACCTGCTGAATGGAAAACAGCTCTCATTGTTCCGCTACATAAGAAAGGTGACCGTCTAAAGTGTGAAAATTATCGTGGCATCGCACTGTTGTACAGTGCATATAAAATACTAGCTAATGTTGTACTTGCTCGACTCATCCGGTTCGCCGAATCTATCATCGGTGACTATCAGTGTGTTTTTCGTCCCAACCGCTCAACCACAGATCAATGTTTTATATTAAGGATGATTCTGGAAAAATGTTGGGAGTACAACATCAGCATTCACCAGCTCTACGTTGATTTCAGGCAAGCATATGATAGTATCATCCGCGACAACCTCTGGTCCGCACTCATATGCCTTGGTATCCCAGCGAAACTTGTTTCTCTGTGCAAACTCACAACATCGGGATCAAATTGTAGAATAGTAATCGAAGGGTCAGTTTCTGATCCTTTCGATATAACATCAGGTGTTCGACAAGGTGATGCACTTTGTAATGAAGCGCTTTCTTTTTGGCGAACCAATAAGAAGGACACAGCAGGAAGCGTACCTAGCGAGATTGATTTTCAAGCCCCAAACTAGCTTCAGACCATGGGAACGATAAAGTAACCCTGCTACTTCAGCACAAATACAGACATGTACGCTATTCACGAAAATTTGCAGAAATGGAAAGGAATACAAGTGGAAAAACGAAGACTCTGGCGACCCCATTGGCGAAAGACCCACGATCAACACGTCCAACCCCTACGTTCACTCACATATGCCCACACACACACACTCCCACACGCACACACACACACACACACGCTCACACATACACACACACACACTCTCACACCCCCTTATCATTATGGCCGTAATAATGAAATAAATTTACTCACCCCATGATTAAACCCCGTCCTCCTATTCGAATTCCATCAGCCCTCCATCAGTGATGATTCATCCAACAGAAAATTGACGAATAATCCACTGGTGCGTGAACAATTCAGCAACAATAGCAAATAAGTGGTGTAAATAATGAGTTGAAACTCCGATAGTATCAGCAAAAAAATTGTATATGAATAATCAGTTGCAATAACCAAACTTTAGTAAAAATGTTGCGTTGAAAATACGATAATATCAGCAAAAATGGTATATATAAATAATCCGTTGAAATAATCAAACTTTAGTAAAAATGTTGCGTTGAAAATACGATAATATCAGCAAAAATTGTATATATATAAATAATCCGTTGAAATAATCAAACTTTGGTAAAAATGTTACGTTGAAAATACGATAGTATCAACAGAAATTGTATGGTGATAATCAGTTGAAATAATCAGAATTTGGCAAATATGTTGCGTTGAAAATACAATAATATCAGCATAAATCGTATATAAATAATCCGTTGAAATGATCAGAATTTAGTAAAAATGTTGCGTGGAAAATACGATAATATCAGCATAAATTGTATATATATAAATAATCCGTTGAAATAATCAAACTTTGGTAAAAATGTTACGTTGAAAATACGATAGTATCAACAGAAATTGTATGGTGATAATCAGTTGAAATAATCAGAATTTGGCAAATATGTTGCGTTGAAAATACAATAATATCAGCATAAATCGTATATAAATAATCCGTTGAAATGATCAGAATTTAGTAAAAATGTTGCGTGGAAAATACGATAATATCAGCATAAATTGTATATAAATAATCCGTTGAAATAATCAAACTTTGGTAAAAATGTTACGTTGAAAATACGATAATATCAGCATAAATCGTATATAAATAATCCGTTGAAATAACCGAAATGTAGAAAAAATGTTGCGTTGAAAATACGATAATATCAGCAAAAATTGTATATAAATAATCCGTTGAAATAATCAGAATTTGGTAAAAATGTTGCGTTGAAAATACAATAATAACAGCATAAATCGTATATAAATAATCCGTTGAAATGATCAGAATTTGGTAAATGTGTTGCGTTGAAAATACGATAATATCAGCAAAAATTGTATATAAATAATCCGTTGAAATAATCAGAATTTGGTAAAAATGTTGCGTTGAAAATACAATAATAACAGCATAAATCGTATATAAATAATCCGTTGAAATGATCAGAATTTAGTAAAAATGTTGCGTAGAAAATACGATAATATCAGCATAAATTGTATATAAATAATCCGTTGAAATAATCAAACTTTGGTAAAAAGGTTACGTTGAAAATACGATAATATCAACAGAAATCGTATATAAATTATCCGTTGAAATAATCAGAATTTGGTAAAAATGTTGCGTTGAAAATTCAATAATATCAGCATAAATCGTATATAAATTATCCGTTGAAATAATCAGAATTTGGTAAAAATGTTGCGTGGAAAATACAATAATATCAGCATAAATCGTATATAAATAATCCGTTAAAATGATCAGAATTTAGTAAAAATGTTGCGTAGAAAATGCGATAATATCAGCATAAATTGTATATAAATAATCCGTTGACATAACCAAGATTTGGTAAAAATGTTGCGTTGGAACAAGGTACGGTAAGAACAGCCAAAACTTTGCTACAAATAAGGCGTTGAAGCAAATGGCAGTAGCACCAATTTTATATTAACGATGCGTTGAAACAATTTCGCGATTCCGCAATTTATAATATGCATAATTCAATCATTCCGTATACTAAATGTGAACCAAGATGGCCATTTAATATCATAAAAAAAAATATAACCACAAATTCAACAAAACGGCATATTCTAGAATCCGTACACTAGAGTGATCGATTGGCGTATGTTCATCATTGTGGATTGTGACCTTCCAATTAATAACACATGAATTTATTATCCGAAAAATGGATTTTGATTATATTCAATACAAGTTTAAATTTAAATTCAAAAAAAAAAACAACAGTTTCTTGGATAATTACTTACATTAGATTGTAATAAATGAATAGCAACAACTAACTGACCTTCCGTATGTTACAAACTTTTAATTGATTGCAATCACAAAACATTTATATAATTTTTTTCTTATGGTAATTAATTCTTCTTTTCTTTCTTACGGCACAATTTATTATCCGTAAAAAGAATTTTGATTATATTCAATACAAGTTTAAATTTAAATTTAGAAACAAAAACAACAGTTTCTTGGATAATTACTTACATTACGTTGTAATAAATAAATAGCAACAACTAACTGACCTTCCGTTTGTTACAAATTTTTAATTGATTGCAATCACAAACATTTATATAATTTTTTTCTTATGGAAATTAATTCTTTTTTTGTTACTTTCGTACGGCACAAACAGATAATATTTTTTTTCTTTGATAACTTTACACTCACAATTTTTTTGTTTTAATTGGACACGTACATTTTGACTAAATAAATTAAATAAATTACGCTTATATCAATTAAGCTAATACTAGATTTTATCACTTAATTTTTTTAAAAAAAAATCGATTTAAATAGCGCACCGGACATGCAATCATAATCTGGATGAAATTTTTATATCCATCGACTGAATGCCACGAGAGATGTCAAACAACTCACAATGTAATAATGAGAGTCTTCGTCTCCGTCGAAATTAAACTAAGAGACCAATAGACGTACAGTGGCCTAATATATAGCAAAATTTTTGTCTCGAAAAAACTCGAATACGATGTTTTGGAAATTAATTTCCATCAAGTTTCAATTGTTGGGAATTTTTCAAAATTATACTAAACCGTTCGTTATTTGATACTATTGCACAACGACAAGGTTGTAACACAAAATATTTCCGACCCATCAACAACATTCACCATTGAATTCAAAATGAATCAAATGCAAGTTCAATTGGTGTTATGGCGTTTAGATACTGCAAACTACAATACAAAATCACATTATAGTGAAACGGAAAAATTATTTTGAAAGAAAATAAGACAATAGAATGTTTAACAAAAACGAGATATTAAATCTTTGAATGTTGATGACTGAAAAAAAATACGCACAGCCGACTTAGGGTTTAAAAAAAATTAATTGTTCAATTACGGTTGATGTTAGAGAATTCAAACTTTTAGTAGTTTATTGAATGTAACCATAGCTCGCGTCAATTTTAGGGTGTTGTAAAATTAAATTCTGATTAAAGTTTAGCGGTTATACGGATGATGATTAAAGAAAATTATCAATTAATTCAAATTAACCAATACTATATTATATTAATGAATAAATAAATCAGGGTAATTAGTGCCATTTTCCCTCTCCTATACGTCCGTCCACCTATTGCAGATTTAGTCAGATTTTAAGAAATATAAGGAAACTATGGGTTAAGGAAACTACATGAAATATGACTATTGATGACGAAGGGATGAGAATCTATTACAAGTGGTACAGATTAATATAAGGAACAACAACTAAGGAAACTGCGACTGTAATACACTGCGTTCTGACATTATGCCAGACTATCCATTACAGAACAAGTGCTTTTTGGACGAACACCTACGACCAAAAAGAAGTTGAAAAAGGCATAGGCTGGTCGCCAATAGACCTTGTATATACATATTAGCTTGGTGAAGCACCTCGACGTACCACAGACTAGCAATCAATGCGATCAGTATTACAAACTCAGTCCTAGCAGAAACCAAGTAACAAAGTATCTAAGAATATACAAAAAAAAACTTTTGGGAGGGGTATCGATAAAATCAGTATTCTACTCTATTGCAAGCGGTGGACAACTAAAATCTTCCAGACCCAATTTCGGGCAGATCTGGGGGTTCCCGAGACTCTAAAGTCACAAATAGAATTGATTCAATCTGCTACAGATCGAAAGGAAAAAAACACCGTGGGACCGACTTCTTTAATGAAACATCCGACACAATTTCGTTTTTTTTTTTTTTTTCTTTTTTTACGTTATGCAGGCTCGCAACCCACACCTGAACTAACACGAGTCTCATGCGTCTCCGACTCGCTAGCCGGGCCACACTGTTGTACGCTTCCGTCCAAGTGACTCGGAAGGTTGTTCATATAGATTCAAGGTAACCAACTGAACCAAATTTAAATATATTCAATCCGGGAATTTACGCCGGCAAATAATGCAGAAGAAAAAAAAAAAAAAATTGCTACAAGACCCAAACACCAATGCTGACACACACTTACTGAACTGGGAATTCAAGACGAAACCACCCTCACATTTTCATGTCATTGATAAACAATATCCTACGGAAACAGACCTGATTTGTAGATTTTTAGGCTCGAATGTCCTTCGAATGGTATACACCTCTGCGTTTGGAGACCAGGTCTTCCAGTTCGTAAGCGGCGCCACCTACCAACCTTATTACTCTGGCTTCAATAAACTTCTGTGCAAGTTTAGCCGATAATTTCTTACCGGCGTCACTCAAAATAAAGTTCCTTCGGAACACCGTATCACCTGGTTTAAACAAAGTTAACCGAGCTCGTAAATTGTACCTTTCAGCACTTTTGACAAATGCTTCGGCAGTTAAATCAAGAATTCGAATTCGAATCTTATTAAGATAATCCGGTCGCAGAATCGTTTCACCTGGCTCAAGAAGACTATTCAGTCGTCTCAGCAGTTCATATGACGAACCATGAGTCACCATAGGTATTCCAAACATTGCGTAATACGGGGAACATTGAAGTGTTTGATGCAGGGAACAACGTAGTGCACAAGCGATCTCGCTCAAGTGCAGATCCCATTTAAAATGCTCCTCCTTTAAATAGGCTCTAATACCAGATAAAACACTTCTATTTACCCGTTCAGAAGCGTTAGCTTGAGGGGAATACAACGCTAGTAATGTATGTTTCACTCCGTGCTTCGCCAAGAAATCTTCAAATAGTTTTGACTTAAACTGCGTCCCATTATCGGACACAATAACTTCGGGACAACCAAATACGTGAAAGACATTGGTAGCCAATAGATGACAAATTGGTTCAGCAGTTAGTTTCCGTAAAGGAAACAAAAAGGGATATTTCGTAACATGATCTAATACTACCAGAATAGCGATATTCCCGGCCTTTGAACGAGGATAAGGGCCAAGAATATCGATATATAATCGCTGTCCAATTCGTTCTGTTTTCATCTGGGACACCATGGGAGCACGAAGTGGAACATTAGTCGCTTTGATTTCTTTGCAGGTCTTACAATTTCCTATGTAGGATTTAACCTGGGTATACATGCGAGGCCAATAGTAAAATTTACGAATATTAAACAAGGTTTTTGCTAGACCTCCATGAGATGAGGTAGGAGGATTGTGGGCCCTTGCAATACACTCGTCAGTGTATTCCTCAGGTAACCACAATTTCCAAACCTCACCCTCTGAAGGAATATCAAGATCTAGACAAGCCATTCGTTTATAAACCCGACCAGAAATTACTTTCAGATCAGGCAATGTACCGTCTGCTTCGGTAACCAGATTTACCAACTCCAAATATCGAGAAGTGTTGAAGAAAGGGGAATTAAGATCTAATTCAGGCACTGGACATAGTTCAGAAATGATGTCGACAGAGTCACGTCTTGATAGAGTGTCAGGAACAGTATTTAATTTTCCTTTTCGGTACTCAATATCAAAGACGTAACCCTGCAATTTCAAGCTCCAACGAGCCAATCGACCAGAAAGGTCTTTTTGTTGCATTAACCATTTTAATGAAGCATGGTCAGTTATGATCTTAAAGGCCTGACCCTCGACATACGCTCTAAATTTCTTTACTCCCAGTACGGCGGCTAGACACTCTTTCTCACTAGTTGAGTAATTGCGTTGCGCAGAATTTAGTTTCTTGGACATGTACGCTATGGGATGTTCCATACCGTCCATGTCACACTGCAGTAATACACAGCCTATACCGTCATTACTAGCGTCGCACTGGAGAGTAAAAGGTTTAGTATAGTCGGGGTTTATGAGGACTGGTGCTGATATGAGAGCATTTTTGAGATTTGTAAATGCTCTTTCAGCTTCTGGAGTCCATACGAATTTATTAGAATTTTTCTTCAACAAATCTGATATTGGAGAGGACATAGCAGAGAAATCAGATATAAAACGGCGATAATAACCCGCCATACCCAAGAAGCGTCGAATCTGTTTGGGTGTTCGAGGCGTAGGAAATTCTGATATAGCCTGAGTTTTATCAGGATCAATTTTTAACGTACCACCTCCCACCACATATCCCAAATATTTTACCTCCGCTAAGAGAAACTTACTTTTTTCCACGTTTATCGTCAAGTTCGCACGTCTAAGACACTGGGAGATATCTTCTAACAGTTTCAGATGGGCCTCAAAGGTATCTGTAACTATTAGAAGATCATCCAAGTATACGAAGACGCACGACTTGAGATGTGGAGGAATTACTTGATCCATCAATTTGGTCATTGTTTGCGGCGCATTGCACAGTCCGAAAGGCATTCTTACGAACTGATACAATGGCCGCCCTGGGACCGTAAAAGCAGTTTTCTCTCGGGAGTGTTTTTCTAACGGTATCTGCCAGAAAGCGTCTTTCAGATCCAAACTGGAAATGAAATTACTTTGTGGCAGACGACTCAAGATCCCATCTATCTGTGGAAGGGGGTAAGCATCCTTCTTCGTAACTGTATTGACCTTTCTACTATCCAAACAAAGACGATTCTTCCCAGGTTTGCGAATTAAGACCACCGGACTTGACCATGGGCTGTTTGAAACCTCTATAATACCCAGAGACAACATCCTATCCAGTTCTTCTCCCATCAGTTTCTCAATGGCGGGCGATATTGGATAGTGTCGTTGCTTGATGGGAGCTGCAGTCCCCACATCAATAACGTGTTCCAACAAATGTGTTCGACCCAGACCCATTTTTGAAAATGATGGTAGAAGCTGAATAGTGTTTTGTAGACGTGTTTGATTGTCCATAGTCAATTCTGAAATTCCTGACTCCGTAGTCAAAAATGTAGGTAGGTTAAATATCGGGTTAAACAAACCAAAAGCGTTAAAGAAATCTATACCTAGATATAGATTTTGAGTCAAAGACGGGATAATGAAGACGTCCAGGGTTCTGACTTGGTTCATAAATGAAACCTTTGTTTTTACAAACCCCAAGATCTTCTGTCTTTGGCCGTCGGCAGTACGAACTACGGCAGACGAATAAGTCAGAAGGTCTGGAGTCTGTACGATTTCTTTAGCAAAATCACCACCAATTACAGTCAAGGACGCTCCACTATCCAACAGTCCAGTATGTTGTTTACCCAATATTGACACTGTGGCATAAGATCTCACATCGTTGTCCAATTTCACAATAGAGGAAATGGTTTTAGTTTTAAACAAATGACGTTGTTGCCAATAAATACGAGAACGGAGCGCAGAGCGCGATGGAAGTTTCAAAGAGGATAATGCATCGACAAATATGTTTGAGCGTATTTTCAGGTATTCGTTCAATCGTTGTTGGAACGATTTGATTTTGGTCCATAATGGAGGTGGTTCAGTATGATCGGGTGTTCGTTTCAATAATTTCACATTAGTATCATGGGTGGGTACCAGTGTGTCAGAAGCAGTACCTTTAGACTGCGCTGCAGGGGCGTAAAAACTTTCAGCCGGTTCGTTATGGCTTGAATTAACGGCAGGTGGTGGGCTCAAAGAATTATTCAGCAGATTAGAGGTTGAAGCCGAGTTTGAGACTGCATCATAAAGAAATGGATTGGTAGACGACAAAGTTGTAGGAGCGGGAAATAACATATTTTTAGGCTCAGATGAGTCTAGGGTGTGTCCTGGGAGCGAGAAAAGGTGTTGTGATTCTGGCCCCCTCTTCGGTTTCCCTGACAATTATCACAATTAGGACACAATACATTGTCCTTTCCACATCCCCAACAAAACAATCGCTGAGATTCACGACAATCGTGCCACCGATGACCAGGTCGTTTGCAGTTCCAACAAATAGTTGAACTGGTTATTCGTCTCATATTAGGGGCAGGCTGTATTGCCGCAAGTTCGTTGGATGTAATTGGTAACGATTCAGTTGGCAATTCGTTAATTTGTATTTGTGAAAATTCACGATCTAAATCCACCTCAGACACCGGTCTCGATGGTCTAATGTTATAATCGCGCGGTCTGGTTACTGACTCGGCCCATAATTTTTCGCGATCACGGCAGAGCTGGCGCAGATGGTCTAGTCCATAAATGGTGACATATAGCAGTTCCCTCCTGATTTCTAATCGTAGGTTATTTCGAATCAGTGAAAGCATTTCGGCATCCGACATCGGGACTCTTAACTTATCTGCCAGTCGATAAATTGACTGTAAGAATTCATCAAATAATTCGGTGGGCCGCTGTTTCCTGGCCCTCATCCGCTCCTTTACCTCTTCGTCCGTCTGCCTGTCTTGAAATTCTATTCGAAGAGCATGACATAAGTCAGTCCAAATAAGCTGTCGGTTCTGGCGAAATATCTCCAGAACCAATCAGCGGCACGATCTGTGAACAACAGGTACAGACAGCGGGTGATAATAGTAAAATCGTTATTTAAACACATCTCTGTCAGCCGCTCTATTCTGAAGATGAACGCTTCAACATCCAGACCATCGGGTCTGCCTGAGAACGTTACGTTCCAATTTCTAACTGTGGTAGAGTGCTGATCGAGATGTGTTCGTATTCTAGCTGGAGCAAGAGCAGGATGAGGTTCAGCAAACATTGGTGGTACTGGTACATTAGTTTGTACAAACGCATTTACTGGCGTATAATTTGAATGAACCGATTGATGTCTCGGGGTGGTGGGCGAGATTACATTATGCGCTAGGGGTAGTAACACTTCGGGTGCTGGAGCACGCGATTGCATCATTGAGTGATTAATTCTCGAAATTTCCTGATCGATGTGAGCATTTACTGCTTCCTGAAAACCTTGATCTTCCGCTGCAGCGGCACCATATATGGGAGATCGTTGAGCTATATTCACTCGCACTTCATCGGCGAGTCGAGATGGTGGAAGACGGTTTGCCAAAGGCGTGGACGAGGGCTGATTTCCGGTACTGGAACGACGTTGCCAACCTGCGGTAACAGATCGAGTCACAGGTCGCGGTGGGGGTGGCACTATTGTATAATTATTCTTATCTATCCCTCGAGGCAACCTCTGTAATTCTGCACGCTCACAAGCGGCTCGACAAATTGGGCAGGTGTGATTCTGCAACAACCAGTCGTTGAGGCAGATGTCATGAAAGAGATGGTTACACCGAGTGAGAAGTTTTACGTCGGCCGGCACTATTTCGTGTTGACAAACAGCACAAGAGCTGGACCTATCCAGAACGTCCATCTTATCAGTGGCAGACATTATGAATACTCAAACCGCCGCACAGGACCAGATCAATAAATGCACGTATATGGAGAGCGAAACGAAAATTATTACACTATCGATGTGAACGTTGAATCCAAATAAACAATTCAATTATCAACAGAAAAGATTATTTTATTCCAATATTTGAGTACTATGAATATATTTTAAAGCAGAATTTTAAAAAAAAAATTATATGGAAATTTAGCGATTCAAACCTCAAACAGCTACGCAATGTCTGACCAATTCGTCAATTATATTAAATAAGATTTATTATTGTCTTGATATTATTTCACTACTATTTACAATTGTTTTCCAAGATGCTGATATATGAACAGAACAATAAAAAATAAACGGTGAGATTCGAGAGAAAATAAGTAGACTACAAATATGGCAGAAGATGGCAATTACGAAAATACTACTGTGTTTTGTATCTGACTTGACTAAACAAGGTAAAAATTGTACTGTGAGAGAAAACAAGTATACTAAAATATGGCAGAAGATGACAATTATATGAACTTTCCAGACCCAATTCCGGGCAGATCTGGGGGTTCCCGAGTCGCGGAAACAAGTGATGTGCAATTACCGTTGAGGTAATAATACAAAAAAAAAATAGTCAGTATTACGCCACTGGTAAGGCAAGACTAATCTTAAAACTAACAATAGCAAATTATAACTAACATGCAATAAAAAAATTTTGAGACTTAATACTACTTTACTTAATAATTTTTCTTTTTTTTTTTTTTTTTTTTTTTATTTATTTATTTTGAAGGGATCAAAAGAAACTTAGCCGTATTCCCAATTCTGGAATTTATAAATTTGGGGTAGTATAAAATTAGAGGAGTCAAACAAAAACTCACGGTTTGGATGCCGAAGTGTGCCACCCAATAAAAAAACAACCCTAATACCATAAGCTAATATTAAGGACACACCCGGAACTTTAAGGGTCAATTTGATCCCTTCAAGAATTCTTCGTAAGATTAATCTTGGCTGCTGACTCTCTTGATGATAAATTTTGTGTTATATTTTTTTGTTGTTTCTTGATTGTCTCCCAATTTTACTTTATAAGTTGACTTTTTAAAATTTTTCTTGATTTCAAAATATTTCTTGACTTTGAAATATAACTTGACTTTTAAATTACGCTTAATTTTTAAATTTTTCTTGGCTATTAGTTCCTAAAAACGGAGAAAGAAAAGAATTAGCATCTAAAAATATCAGCCGTTTTATCTTAATATCTATATAAGAATTTTTTTATTTTGTTTTTTTTTTTTTTTTTTTTTTATTTATTTCTTTCCAAATATTTATTTACTTATTTATTCAAATATTTATTTATTCAAATATTTATTTATTTTTTTAATAAATAATTATTTAATTATCTTTCTTAATAAATATTTATTTATCAATTTATTTATTTATCTATTTTTTTAATAAATATTTATTTATCGACGACGGACGGACGGACCAATCACGGGGGGAGTTCATCACACCCGGGGTTGAAGGTGGTGACCGCCGATCTTTCTCATTTTGCTTTGTGGTTTTTTTTTATGTTTTTACTTTGGGACCAATGAAAATTGAAAGTGTTCTACGTTAAAAGGATGGGAAGTGGAAAAGGATAGGGAACAAGACGGGATGAATAAGGATGGGAGAAGGGAGGGTGAGACAGGAATAAGGTGGGGTATGTGCTGGTAGTGCCTCACCCAGCTGACGAGTGCTGATGGGATGGTCAGAAGATAAAATCCCCTGCACCACCATTCTATCAACAACACTCGGCAGCTGCGATCCACGCCACCCACACATACGGTAAGGTGCTGTGGCAGAGGTGGACCAGTTACACATCAGCATGACAGCCGAGCGAAATCTTCCCTCGACAGCGGGCCAATGCTGTCTTGGAAGAACTTCCTCGGTATCACCCGATGAGAACCAGCACACCTCAACCACAGGGAAGCTAGTATTGCCGGGAGGGGTCGCTAACGTTAGGCAATAGTAGCGCAGGTTGGGCTCTGAGGACCCCGCAAACCCGAAGCCTGACCAGGTGACCAGACTCGGACGAGGTTTGGCGTATACACCAAACCACGTCGTTCTAGGTCTGGCACCTGAGACACCTTCGGCCTTTGAGACGTCTCCAGAAACCCACCCCGTAACTAGGGTCCGTGGGGTTGTAATGCCCATTGAGAATAATTCCGAAAAATTATTCTCACCCATGCGTTTAAAAAAAAAACAAAAAAAGGAGAATATTAGCTGGAGGCGTAGGGACGCAACTCCCCATCAAAGTACAGTCTGAGGAATCTCAGACTTCCTTTGCTCCTGCGCGTTTGAAGCAGGGAATTGCTTCTACGCCGCCAGAGTCTTTACTATTGTTTTGGTGGAAAAGAAAGTTAATTTTGAAGAAAAATTTTAAAAAAAAAATTTTTCGAATTTTTTGAAATTATGGAGGGACTCCTCCAGAGTCCTACATCGCTGTAGGGACCCTTAGAGCAGCCCCACGTTGGGCGCCAATTTGTAATGAAGCGCTTTCTTTTTGGCGAACCAATAAGAAGGACACAGCAGGAAGCGTACCTAGCGAGATTGATTTTCAAGCCCCAAACTAGCTTCAGACCATGGGAACGATAAAGTAACCCTGCTACTTCAGCACAAATACAGACATGTACGCTATTCACGAAAATTTGCAGAAATGGAAAGGAATACAAGTGGAAAAACGAAGACTCTGGCGACCCCATTGGCGAAAGACCCACGATCAACACGTCCAACCCCTACGTTCACTCACATATGCCCACACACACACACTCCCACACGCACACACACACACACACACGCTCACACATACACACACACACACTCTCACACCCCCTTATCATTATGGCCGTAATAATGAAATAAATTTACTCACCCCATGATTAAACCCCGTCCTCCTATTCGAATTCCATCAGCCCTCCATCAGTGATGATTCATCCAACAGAAAATTGACGAATAATCCACTGGTGCGTGAACAATTCAGCAACAATAGCAAATAAGTGGTGTAAATAATGAGTTGAAACTCCGATAGTATCAGCAAAAAAATTGTATATGAATAATCAGTTGCAATAACCAAACTTTAGTAAAAATGTTGCGTTGAAAATACGATAATATCAGCAAAAATGGTATATATAAATAATCCGTTGAAATAATCAAACTTTAGTAAAAATGTTGCGTTGAAAATACGATAATATCAGCAAAAATTGTATATATATAAATAATCCGTTGAAATAATCAAACTTTGGTAAAAATGTTACGTTGAAAATACGATAGTATCAACAGAAATTGTATGGTGATAATCAGTTGAAATAATCAGAATTTGGCAAATATGTTGCGTTGAAAATACAATAATATCAGCATAAATCGTATATAAATAATCCGTTGAAATGATCAGAATTTAGTAAAAATGTTGCGTGGAAAATACGATAATATCAGCATAAATTGTATATATATAAATAATCCGTTGAAATAATCAAACTTTGGTAAAAATGTTACGTTGAAAATACGATAGTATCAACAGAAATTGTATGGTGATAATCAGTTGAAATAATCAGAATTTGGCAAATATGTTGCGTTGAAAATACAATAATATCAGCATAAATCGTATATAAATAATCCGTTGAAATGATCAGAATTTAGTAAAAATGTTGCGTGGAAAATACGATAATATCAGCATAAATTGTATATAAATAATCCGTTGAAATAATCAAACTTTGGTAAAAATGTTACGTTGAAAATACGATAATATCAGCATAAATCGTATATAAATAATCCGTTGAAATAACCGAAATGTAGAAAAAATGTTGCGTTGAAAATACGATAATATCAGCAAAAATTGTATATAAATAATCCGTTGAAATAATCAGAATTTGGTAAAAATGTTGCGTTGAAAATACAATAATAACAGCATAAATCGTATATAAATAATCCGTTGAAATGATCAGAATTTGGTAAATGTGTTGCGTTGAAAATACGATAATATCAGCAAAAATTGTATATAAATAATCCGTTGAAATAATCAGAATTTGGTAAAAATGTTGCGTTGAAAATACAATAATAACAGCATAAATCGTATATAAATAATCCGTTGAAATGATCAGAATTTAGTAAAAATGTTGCGTAGAAAATACGATAATATCAGCATAAATTGTATATAAATAATCCGTTGAAATAATCAAACTTTGGTAAAAAGGTTACGTTGAAAATACGATAATATCAACAGAAATCGTATATAAATTATCCGTTGAAATAATCAGAATTTGGTAAAAATGTTGCGTTGAAAATTCAATAATATCAGCATAAATCGTATATAAATTATCCGTTGAAATAATCAGAATTTGGTAAAAATGTTGCGTGGAAAATACAATAATATCAGCATAAATCGTATATAAATAATCCGTTAAAATGATCAGAATTTAGTAAAAATGTTGCGTAGAAAATGCGATAATATCAGCATAAATTGTATATAAATAATCCGTTGACATAACCAAGATTTGGTAAAAATGTTGCGTTGGAACAAGGTACGGTAAGAACAGCCAAAACTTTGCTACAAATAAGGCGTTGAAGCAAATGGCAGTAGCACCAATTTTATATTAACGATGCGTTGAAACAATTTCGCGATTCCGCAATTTATAATATGCATAATTCAATCATTCCGTATACTAAATGTGAACCAAGATGGCCATTTAATATCATAAAAAAAAATATAACCACAAATTCAACAAAACGGCATATTCTAGAATCCGTACACTAGAGTGATCGATTGGCGTATGTTCATCATTGTGGATTGTGACCTTCCAATTAATAACACATGAATTTATTATCCGAAAAATGGATTTTGATTATATTCAATACAAGTTTAAATTTAAATTCAAAAAAAAAAACAACAGTTTCTTGGATAATTACTTACATTAGATTGTAATAAATGAATAGCAACAACTAACTGACCTTCCGTATGTTACAAACTTTTAATTGATTGCAATCACAAAACATTTATATAATTTTTTTCTTATGGTAATTAATTCTTCTTTTCTTTCTTACGGCACAATTTATTATCCGTAAAAAGAATTTTGATTATATTCAATACAAGTTTAAATTTAAATTTAGAAACAAAAACAACAGTTTCTTGGATAATTACTTACATTACGTTGTAATAAATAAATAGCAACAACTAACTGACCTTCCGTTTGTTACAAATTTTTAATTGATTGCAATCACAAACATTTATATAATTTTTTTCTTATGGAAATTAATTCTTTTTTTGTTACTTTCGTACGGCACAAACAGATAATATTTTTTTTCTTTGATAACTTTACACTCACAATTTTTTTGTTTTAATTGGACACGTACATTTTGACTAAATAAATTAAATAAATTACGCTTATATCAATTAAGCTAATACTAGATTTTATCACTTAATTTTTTTAAAAAAAATCGATTTAAATAGCGCACCGGACATGCAATCATAATCTGGATGAAATTTTTATATCCATCGACTGAATGCCACGAGAGATGTCAAACAACTCACAATGTAATAATGAGAGTCTTCGTCTCCGTCGAAATTAAACTAAGAGACCAATAGACGTACAGTGGCCTAATATATAGCAAAATTTTTGTCTCGAAAAAACTCGAATACGATGTTTTGGAAATTAATTTCCATCAAGTTTCAATTGTTGGGAATTTTTCAAAATTATACTAAACCGTTCGTTATTTGATACTATTGCACAACGACAAGGTTGTAACACAAAATATTTCCGACCCATCAACAACATTCACCATTGAATTCAAAATGAATCAAATGCAAGTTCAATTGGTGTTATGGCGTTTAGATACTGCAAACTACAATACAAAATCACATTATAGTGAAACGGAAAAATTATTTTGAAAGAAAATAAGACAATAGAATGTTTAACAAAAACGAGATATTAAATCTTTGAATGTTGATGACTGAAAAAAAATACGCACAGCCGACTTAGGGTTTAAAAAAAATTAATTGTTCAATTACGGTTGATGTTAGAGAATTCAAACTTTTAGTAGTTTATTGAATGTAACCATAGCTCGCGTCAATTTTAGGGTGTTGTAAAATTAAATTCTGATTAAAGTTTAGCGGTTATACGGATGATGATTAAAGAAAATTATCAATTAATTCAAATTAACCAATACTATATTATATTAATGAATAAATAAATCAGGGTAATTAGTGCCATTTTCCCTCTCCTATACGTCCGTCCACCTATTGCAGATTTAGTCAGATTTTAAGAAATATAAGGAAACTATGGGTTAAGGAAACTACATGAAATATGACTATTGATGACGAAGGGATGAGAATCTATTACAAGTGGTACAGATTAATATAAGGAACAACAACTAAGGAAACTGCGACTGTAATACACTGCGTTCTGACATTATGCCAGACTATCCATTACAACTTGCGCCCATACTATTTAATTTGGCGCTGGAGTACGCGATAAGAAAAAGCCGAATTGAGACACAAAACTGCATATATAACAAATCTAGTCAAGTTCTTGGCTACGCAGATGATAATGTACTTCTCAGACGTAGAACAAGCAATATTAAGGATAGTCTCTCTCAGCTTGAAAGAAATGCTAAACGGCTTGGATTATGCATCAACACCGGCAAAACTAAAGTGTTAACAACATCTAAGAACATACCTCCCGGAAATCTGGATACTGGCGACTATGAAGTAGAACGCGTGGAAAACTTCAAAAACCTCGGGTTTGTAATAACATCGTCAAATGACATGCAGGCAGATTTCAAAGTCCGTGTCTCTGCCGCATACAGAGTTTTTTACGCATACTCAAAACTTCGCCTACAGATGGGATAATAACAGGCGAATACAATAATAACATTATTTTACACTGGTAAAAATGCGATATATAATTGTTTATTTTTAACACAGTCAAATTTAGATATGTCGTTTTGTAAGTTTTTAGTAGATGAATTTGACAATATGAATAATGAAAATAGTTCATATATTTTCTCTAAAAACTTTTACGGATATTACAGATATTATTTTTACCGACTGGAAGTCATCGTTTAAAGTATAAATTTAAAAAATTGTAGGTAAAGTTTCAATTAAAAACAAATAAAAATAAATTTTTTAATAAAATTTATTTATTTATTTAATAAATTTTTTTTATTTTTTTTTTCCGAAAGAACTCAGAGAATATATTTTATATCTGATAGTTAATTATCGGAGGAAAAAATTATACGATATATCAGATACAAACTTTATTTTATCGCTCCGATTTCTCCGATATAGAAAAAAATCACACTCATTATTAGTTTAATTAATTAATTACACACAATTGATATAATGATTAGTTTCGATTCGATTCGAAATTCAATCTCAAATATTCAATCAAATATCCCATCCTTTAAATAATCACCACCTGTAGGCAACCACCGTAACTTATTTACTTTCAGTCCTAGTGACTGAAAACATTTTCAGTCACTACTTAGAAAAAGTTTCCTTTTAACATAGGTTTTACAATATATTAAAATGACATTTTAAGTTCAAAACAAACCGTCTTAACAAACCGTTCAGTCACGCAAAAAGAGACGTTTTCACCACTTGTATAAAAATCTACTAATTTCAATTTAGGAGTAAGAACGATATTTTATTATTTTCACTCCTGTATTTGGCAGTGTTATATTATTTTTAAGCTACTCGCTCTGAGAGAACGAAGTAAAGGAGTGATGTAAGGATCGTTTTAAACTCTGTTATTTTCAAATGTATTAATATTAAGGAAAAAATTAAAGTCAAAAAATTTGGAAAGTTGCGCTAATTAGAGAGAATTTCCTTAATTACTTGAGCATAAAAACTTATTCTGACGGAAGTATAAGCTTTTTTGCCATCGTTCATACTGTAATGAAATTTAGCTCTAACGGTTCGGAAAAAATTTGAACTAAATTAAAAAATTTTTTTAATGTTTTAAGCTTTTAACCATTTTATTATAAAATGAAGGAAAAATACCAAACATTGATTTTTGAAACATTTTTGTATGGCCAGCCTGGCAGCGTTTGATATGATTCCTTGACCTGAAATTCAGTGTTTCAATCGTATAGAAGAAATCAGTAACCAAAAAAAAACATATTTAAATACGAAGCAACAAAGTTTTGATAGTAGGGTAAAGTGGGGCATTTTCGTCATCGGGGCACATTTGTCAAACGTCCCTAAACCCATGATTCTCATTTAAAAAATCTACCAAAAATAAATCCCGTTACTTGCTAACAATTCCGTTTATATCTGAAGTTTGGTATTATTTCCTTGACAATTAACAATATTACACGGGTTTTTGTGTTTTTGTGTTTTGTTCTGTAAGTTTCTAATTTTTTTTCGTAAGGTTTTGAGGCTTTTTATAGTTAAGTTAGTTAAAGTGAATTAAATGAAACAGTTTAACTGTTAAATTATGTGTGAAGTGCATTAAGTAAAATTAAATAAAAAACCAAAGCTAGTGACATATTTAATTTTGTTTCATTGAGACTTGGGGCACTTTCGTCACATGAATGTGGGGTACTTTCGTCTCTGACGAATCTGCCCCATTGTGACAAATGATTATTGTGATTACTTTTGTGTGTGATTCCTAGACAAGTAACACAGGTTGTTTGGTGATGAAAGTGAATTGTTGATTGGTGATGAAGATGAAGAATCGCTGAACAAAAAGAAAAGCCGGTTGATATGATCAAAATAATCGTAGTTAGAGGTAACCTTTTTTAACTGTAAAATGTAACCTTTTATAACTACAAAAGGTAATCTTTTTTAACTATAAAAGGTAACCTTTTTTAACTACAAAAGGTGACCTTTTTTAACTTAAAAAGGTGACCTTTTTTAACTTAAAAAGGTAACCTTTTTTAGACACAAAAGGTGACTTTTTTTTAACTACAAAAGGTAACCTTTTTTAACTACAAAAGGTGACCTTTTTTAACTACAAAAGGTAACCTTTTTTAACTACAAAAGGTGATCTTTTTTAACTACAAAAGGTAACCTTTTTTAACTACAAAAGGTGACCTTTTTCAACTACAAAGATGATCTAGACTTTTTAACTACAAAAGGTGACCTTTTTTAATTACAAAAGGTGATCTTTTTTAACTACAAAAGGTAACCTTTTTTAACTACAAAAGGTGACCTTTTTTAACTACAAAAGGTAACCTTTTTTAACTTTAATTTTGTAGTTGAAAAAGGTCACCTTTTGGATTTAAAAAAGGTTACCTTTTGTAGTTAAAAAAGATCACCTTTTGTAGTTAAAAAAGGTCACCTTTTGTAGTTAAAAAAGGTCACCTTTTGTAGTTAAAAAAGGTCACCTTTTGTAGTTAAAAAAGGTCACCTTTTGTAATTAAAAAAAGTCACCTTTTGTAGTTGAAAAAGGTCACCTTTTGTAGTTAAAAAAGGTTACCTTTTGTAGTTAAAAAAGATCACCTTTTGTAGTTAAAAAAGGTCACCTTTTGTAGTTAAAAAAGGTCACCTTTTGTAGTTGAAAAAGGTCACCTTTTGTAGTTAAAAAAGGTTACCTTTTGTAGTTAAAAAAGGTTACCTTTTGTAGTTAAAAAAAGTCACCTTTTGTGTCTAAAAAAGGTTACCTTTTTAAGTTAAAAAAGGTCACCTTTTGTAGTTATTTTTTTGGTTATTTGGTTATTTGTAAGGTTATTTTTGTAGTCACATTTTACAGTTAAAAAAGGTTACCTCTAACTACGATTATTTTGATCTTATCAACCGGCTTTTCTTTTTGTTCAGCGATTCTTCAACTTTTATTTACTACAAATTTTTGTATTTTACAAAATAACTACAAATTTTTGATTTTTATTAACTACAAAAGGTTACCTTTTTTAACTAAAAAAAGCAACCTTTTTTAACTACAAAAGGTGACCTTTTTTAACTTCAAGTAAACGACATGGTTATGCTGTTTTCTTGATGTGACGAAAGTACCCCATACAATGACAAAAGTACCCCAGCATGGGGCACATTCGTCAATTTGTAGTCTACCTGGCAAATTAAAAAAAACACCTGTTTAAAATAATTGGCAAGATCTTGGATCTAGTAATCTAGTAATCTTGGTTTGGATCTAGTAATCTAGTAATCTTAGTAATCTTGGATCTAGTAATGAATAGCCCTCTCTAGCCCAAACACTATGGTTTGTTTATCGAAATGCACTAAAAATAGTTTATCAACTGAAGTTCATCTGGTGGTCTGGACTCTGGATTCAGGGAACCGCTTGCGCTTGTCTTTCCTTCTACTCAACACAAATTTTCGTGTTCTGATCTTAAGGTTCTCAGAAAAACATTTTTACGCATTTATATAGCAAGTCGTTTGAACTCTGCTACTGCCCTTGGGCGGTACCACAAATCTTCATGTGTTGGGTTGGTTAAATTATCAGGACAATTGAATAGGTGATCTACATCGTGCGGTGTGCCCTCACATGCGGGACACTTGTCAATAGTTTCAGGAACAACTCTACTCATGTAGTTGTTTAGGATGCGTGACCAACCGGATCTTAGTTGGGATCGGAACGATCTGGTGCTGCGAGGTAGCTGGACCTCATTGTTGTTGTTGTTGTTGCAGCGACGAGTTGTGCTATTCTTCTGGCTCCAAGTCCAGATTCAGGAACTCTGCTACTGCCCTTGGGCGGTACCACAGATCTTCCTTCGTCAGGTCGGTTGGTTTCTCTGGACAATTGAAAAGGTGGTTAGCATCATGTGGCGTGCCCTTACATATGGGATACTTGTCAAAAATTTCCTGGTCAATTCTACTCATGTAGTTATTTAAGATGCGTGACCAACCGGATCTTAACTGCGCTAGGATGGTTCTGGTGCTGCGTGGCAGTTTTACCTCTTCGGCAGCGACTTGTGATGGTTCGCTATTAAGAACTCGATTCGGGGCGTAGTTCTTTATTGTGTCTTCAACGGTTTTGGTACGTAGATTTTTCAACCCCCTCTTATACGTAGGCTCGTCGATGTTATTTATGTCTTGATTGTTTTTAACATCATGTAGGAAGCATTTCGCAGTCCTTATGTCTCTAGGTGGTGTTGTCATGGATAAGGTGTCATTGCAGAGATGCTGCGCTCTATGACAAGACCAAATCGTTCTGGAAAGCCATAGTTGTTCTACTACGAAGCATTTTATGTAGTTCCACGTTGGTCAAAAATTTTTAGTTTTATTTTTAAAAAAGTCATGAAATTTTCATATTTTTGGTCTGGAAAGTTATGGAAAGTCAAGGAATTTTGTTTTGAAAAAATAGTGGACACCATAAATTTTTCAAGTTCAAAGATATTACCAGAAAATTCAATCACGGACGCCATTACAATATCAGATGATGAAAAATCAAATAAATCAACAAATGGAACAATTGAGAAAGGAAGAGAATCTTTGGAGTATTTATCAAAACTGAAAGGATTGAATGAATCTTTACTGAAATGGATCACAAAACATATTAATGAAAATCCATTATGTATATTAACTCCGATATTTAAAGATTACGATAGTCATTTAAAAAACATAAATGAAAATAATAAAGAAGAATCGACAACTACAACGAATTCCAGTTTGCCATCAAGCGGTTCTGCTCCTGCTTTTAATTGGGAAAGCAAACTGAGTAAACGTGGGTTCGCACCAACCAACACAACTGGATTTTCTTTTGGTACAACTAAACTTACAGACTCTTCTATACTCAACAAAACTGATGACAAGAACAAAAATAAAATGGTTGATATATTTAAGTAAACATCAAAGGAAGCTGGTGAATTTGTTTTTACTCCACAAAAAGCGTTTACATTTGCGAATGTTCAACCGTTTTATGAGGGTAGGTACATTAAACAAATTTATAACAATTTGAAATATAATTATTGTTATTTTAGGTTGTAGCAGCTTTAGGGTAACCAGATATTTCAAATCAGGAAAGAGTGTAGAAACTGAAATAGTACCTTATAATCAGTTACGCCATATGGAAACATACTAGAAGAGGTCGACTTAATTTTATATTAAAAATCAAACCGTTGAGTTTTAAATTTTAAATCTTTATTTCAATAACATTGGTTACATTTATTAAAATTAAAATAATTTCTTTTTGTTTATCACATTACAGAAAATTTGTACTCTGTATTAAAAATATATTAAATAAAAAATAAAATAAAATTGGAAATTGGAAATTAAGATTATAATTGCGTTTTAATAATAATTAAAGGTATTTTTCACTGCTGGCACTTATTGCTAGCAATTTGGTCTCTGATTTGATTGCTTCCTTAAATTCACTGCAAGAAATTTTTATATTATTCTTGATCATCCCAACGTAAACATTATCATTTACGCTAAATACTATCTGGCAATTTCAGGTACAGAAGTAACCGATCCAGAGGTGTTAAGTAAATATAACGTAGATATTTTATCTAATATATGGTGAATTTGATGTTTAGCACTATCACCAATCCATGATTGAACTGAATGTTGCATTGTCTGGCATTTTTCACTATCGTCTTCAACTGCAGTTATCGAATCACGCAATGCATTATCTTTTTCTAAATTATTCACTTTAAAAAAATGGCAGAATCTGAAATAATCGATAACGACACCCGTTCTGCCTTCTCACCACAATGAACCAACGAACCGTCTGGATCCGACTTCCACAAATTTACCTGACTAGACCTTGACTCCAATATTTACTGTTAACATTGAATATAATATTTAAAATCCAGAATTGTGAAAAATAAAATTTAAACAAATTTATTATACAAAAATTTTTAATACATCACAAAAATCAAGAACTTTTAAAAAACTAATTTGTTTTTTTTTAATATTTTTCACGATAAAAACATTTTTAATTTAAATGCTCGCCACAGAACTCCTTCAATGGTTGATTGATGAGTTTGATCTGCAGCTAAAACCAATAAAAAAGACAGAAATTAAATAGAAAACAAACTTACCGGTTTCCTCCATTCTTTAATTTTGATTGATATATATTTAGTTAAAGTTTTAAATATAAATTCACAACTTCAAATACAAATCCACTAAATTCAAACCAAATCCACTAATTTTCGGCTTTTTCTAAACTACTCCTGGGATGTGAAATTGAAAAATACTTTGAATTTCGTACTTGCTTATATATCCATAAGATTTTAAACAACAAGAGTCCTCCATCCATATCTTATTGTATAAATTGATATTGATAAAAATTTATCTTTTCTTATTTTCACTTTTTGATTAGTATAAGAAATTATTAATGTAAATAGAAGCCTATAGAGCTTAATTACAGGAAATAAATTAAATAATAATTCACAACTTTAAATTAAATATAAATTCACTTTTATCAACAAATTTAAGTAACTAATAGTATTTAACGTTAAAATGTTTGATATTTAGTTTTGAAAAAAAAACTTTTTTATTACAATATTTACAATATTTTATTTATTTATTTATCTGTAATTAAGCTGCAACAGCTTATAATACATAATAATACATATTAAAATAAACAAAATTTGCTTCTAAAAAATTTGACAGCTTAATTGAAGGTTGAAAAATTAATTTCAAATGATTTTGCTGTCAAATTTATCTATAAAATTTTTGCTATAAAAAAGTATGTCAATGTGTATGTAATTTTTTGCTGTGCTTGTCACTCATGTTGAAAACATCATTTTTTGTCTCAACAAGTTTTTCAGTAAAATTTACTGAAAAAACGTAATTTCAGTAAAATTGTATGTCATTTCCCATGTAAATGCGACTATAAACGTTATGAACAATATCATAAGTATGCTACAGACCAACAATATTATAAGTATGCTACAGGCCTACAATATATAGTATAAGTTTGTCTGCAGCATACTTATAATAATGTAGGTCTGTAGTATACTTAAGTTGTACAATTTGTGTAAGTTGTGCTGATATAAGATCACAACGTTTTGAATGACATTTGCTAAAGTAAGTCAATTTACCCGCGCATAATATTGTGTTCCAGCTTTATGCATAATAAATTAAAATCAATAAGTTCTTACACAAATTTAAAGTTCCTCCCATTCCTAGTAAGAATTTATAAAAAACCAAGCAAGTATTTTTGTATTAACGATTGGAGTAAAGGTATGTAATATAAATCGACTAAATACTATGTATAATATATTATATGTATAATTAACGTAGATAACCAACATCCTGAGATGCCAAACAACGGTAGGGGCTTTAAAAGGCTTCCGGAGTTTAAACCTAAAATCAAATGGATCAATGGCAGAAGTATAACACTTTATTCGTTGTATCAAAAAGAGATGTTCGATAACAATAGTATCTAAATTAAAAAATACTATATCGATACAGTTTTTAATGTAATTTTTTTTATAGCAAAGCCTACTCTTCAAAAATGGAAAGATCTGCCGATTGAAAACAAAATTATTTTTATTAACCGGGTTATTGCACAAACATATGTAAGTATCTTTTCCGTTACGTTTTATGTTGAAATAATTTTTAATTTTGTTTCTAGTTAGGTGATAAAAAATGTTTGATAAAATTAAACGAACTAGAAATGTTCAATACGTTTTATAAAAAACCAGATAAACCGGGATTAGACAAATATCAAACATACATTAAAGACAACATTAGTTTAAAATCACTCCAAAAGATACAACATGAGTGGCAATCATTGTCAGATTTAGAAAAAGGAAAATATGCAACCAAAACTATAGAAAACTTGGCGCAATATTTATCTGATTATCAAGATTACATCAACCGTCTTCCTGATGAATATCAGCCAAGAGAAAAAGCATACCTGGATGGAATAAAAGAAAAATATATAAGATTTGTTAAAAAAGAGGAAACAAATCAGTCCATTAAATGCAAAAAGCGTTCATCGATTACCAAATATCCAATGGAACAAACAAACGATGAATCTTCAAAACATCCAAATACCGATTGCCGATCTCCATTTGTACTTAAAAGACCGCAAATGTAAGTTACAACCAATTATTCTCTATTTAAATTAAAAAATATTTTTTGTGATTTTAGGACATTTTATCAATATTGGATACATGAATATTGCAGAGGAAAAGGAAAAGATGTTTGTAAAACTGCATACAAAAATTTGAAAAAAGCTGATAAGGAAAGATTTCAACAAAAATACCAAGATAAAGTAGACAACTACATTAAGAGTTTTAGAATATACCTTAAATCGTTACCCCCAAAAGTAAGTAAAGAACCACTAGATATATTTTAATACAAATAATTTTTACATTTGTTTTACAGGAAGCACAACAACACGTGAAAGTAATAAATGAGGAAAAAAATAGTGACGATTCGGATGAACACTCTAGTGAGGAATCAGGCTTTGACGATTCGGATGAACAAACTAGTGACCATTCGGATGAACAAACTAGTGACCATTCGGATGAACAAACTAGTGACCATTTGGATGAGCAAACTAGAGAGGAATCGGGTAGTGACGAGGAATAGGAACAGGATGCAATGTTTTTTTTTGATTTACAAAAGTTTGTTTGATTTTTTGCAATTTATTTTGAAGTTTGAAATAATTGTAACATACTAAAAATAGAACATGTTGAAGTTAAAATTATCTTGATTGCCTTGATCTTTTGCCTTGATTGCCTTGAAAATTACATTGATCTTTTTAAAATTATCGTGATCTTTTTTAACTACAAAAGGTAACCTTTTTTAACTACAAAATGTGACCTTTTTTAACTACAAAAGGTAACCTTTTTTAACTACAAAAGGTGATCTTTTTTAACTACAAAAGGTAACCTTTTTTAACTACAAAAGGTGACATTTTTTAACTACAAAAGTTGATCTTTTTTAACTACAAAAGGTAACCTTTTTTAACTACAAAAGGTGATCTTTTTTAACTACAAAAGGTAACCTTTTTTAACTACAAAAGGTGACCTTTTTTAACTACAAAAGGTGACCTTTTTTAACTACAAAAGGTGACCTTTTTGAACTACAAAAGGTAACCTTTTTTAACTACAAAAGGTGATTTTTATTAACTACAAAAGGTTACCTTTTTTAACTAAAAAAAGCAACCTTTTTTAACTACAAAAGGTGACCTTTTTTAACTTCAAGTAAACGACATGGTTATGTTGTTTTCTTGATGTGACGAAAGTACCCCATACAATGACAAAAGTACCCCAGCATGGGGCACATTCGTCAATTTGTAGTCTACCTGGCAAATTAAAAAAAACACCTGTTTAAAATAATTGGCAAGATGTAATGACAAGCATCAAAGTTGCTTATTAGATTTAAGTTTCATTTGCAATTTACAGATAAATAAATAGGTTAGTAGTGTTATTAATATCGCTGAAAGAAAAAAGGGTGGCGAAAGCGCCCCACTCTCCCCTATATTCTTTACGAAAATAATTAGTTGTTACTTTTTTAAAAGTAGCGTTTTAGACCCTCTAATCAACATTCACAGGCGATTACTAAATCTCGTCATTTTACGACTCATTTTTGTTAACAAACTGAAACTTCAAACTTCTTCGGATGGTTATTTTTACTTCGGTTTGAAAAATCTATGTATTACAATCATGAAAAAAAATTCAAAATTTTATCCCCACATTATCCCATTTTTTTCCATTCCTTGACGTTATTTGTCATAACTATCCTAAATAAGCAAAACAAAGTGTTCGTCTTTGTGGCCTATAGCATGTTACGGTTGACGAAAACAAGAAAGCTGCTGGACCAATTTCTAAAATTAATTAACCGAAATTACGATGGATTTGATAACTGTGGTGAAAGTGTGTCAAAATATCACTAAGTCTATTAAAAGAAGAGTCGACATAGATTATGCTACCAAAATTTTTGACAAACATATAATTGACAACATTTTCCTTACAAACACAAAAGTAATTGACACACAAACAATTATTTGGATCATATGAAAATAGAAAAAAAAAGTGAACCATCATTAAGGTCAGTGTAAACTTACCCTGGTTCAATATTAAAATTATCTTCTCATATTTTAGTAGTATCAAGTATATACAAAACCAATTTCATAACATAAAAAAAATTCAGCAAACAAAATTCCATAGCTATAGTACTCAATATGAATATAATATTTACTTATTTTTATTCAATAATAATAAACATTTTTATTTTATTTACATTATTTTGTGTACACAATATAATATTTCGGTTGAAATTAATTTGATCGCTGCCAACACTATCGCACTCTGTTTTAAGCTAACTTTTTTCTCCAAAGGAGTTGCTTAAATGCAATTTTAATTACCCCAATATCTTGACTAGTACCAAATTTCGATTTGAAGATATTCCATAAACTCTCAAAAATATAGTCATTTCCGTCCACAAGCTCACATTGATAAACTGCTACGAACGTTTTTTATTTGTTGTTGTTTTATCTACCTTTTTTTCTTAGAATTGCTTTGATAACACATGTTTGATGACGATGAATGTAATGATTATTGAAATTTTGTATAGAATGAACTGAGATTGAATTCAATTTTTAATGCTGATAAGGGATATACATACTGTCTATGGAACTAAGTATAGTATAGTGTGTTATTAAATCAGTCTTTACTGTAAATGCGTGAACAACCGTAAAAGATTTTATGCAAACCACAGCCCATACATGAATGAATTGTATCAAATATGATTGAAAAGTATTTCAATTTCATGTATTTTAAAAAAATAAGTTTTGTAGGACAGGATGGAGGGCGTTATTATAAAATTTAAAAAAAGATGGTTTGAATATATTTAGATAACGTTTTACTATATCGTACTCGTATTTCATTGTTTACTCCAAAAACTGAATATCAAACTGACAGCACCAAAAACCAGCGCCATCTATTGTGTGTCATTCCGACTAAACATAACAAAATTCAAAAATGTTCGTTACAATTTACTTAATACTACAGTTTATTGTGATTGTAATATTTTTTGCGTGATGTTCTAGTTTCCCATAAAAAATTATCACCAAAACCATTTAACTGTTTTTAACATAGAGAGAATTTTTAATATATCCAATGGAGGAAGTATGTAAAATTTTAATTATTATTGCGGAAATTAAAATATTTGAAAATATAGTCGCCGTAATTTTATATATATTTTTAATTAAATTTGTTTTATTTCATTTGCAGGATATAATAAAAAAAGAAATAGATTATTACCTAAAAAGCAACCATACAAAATAAACAACTCTAATTAACTTTAAAGTACGAGAATGAGTTGAAAAGTTATATCGTTTTTGCTGAATTCGACATATGTTGTTTAAAGAGTTTATTGTTGTTAGTCAAAAGAAAATTGCCATACGAAATTTTTATCACAGTATGATCAACGGTGAACTATTTATCGACCGTATATCGCATTTTAAATTGTGAAAATATCACTAACAAAAAAATCAATAATTAATGTATAATATAATATTTCATTTAATTTTGTAACGAACTTTCTCTTTATCGGTCCTCTACGCCTATCACCACCCTCGCACAATGAAGGTTGCTTATTTTTGCTATTGATACTGTTTTTATTGTCTGTTACATTTCAAAACTGTATTGTTATTTCCATTTTGAATGTTTTCTGAAAACTAATTAATTCATGATTGAATATTTATATATCGTTCGTATGAAAGGGTGAATAGGTATTATGATGAATTTTGTATTTATTGATTATTGAACATAGTTTATGATTTGTCATAGTTTTTATGACCCATTTTCTTTTAGCGAAGGAAATTGGGTTATATTTATGTGTTTTAATATAAAAAATTAAATTTCTTCACTATAAACTTATCAGCTCTAAGTGTCTTTATGATAACGTGGGAGCTCAACAGATTAGCATTTTGCGCTACCTAGTTGGCTAACGAGTAAAACGGAGAAAAGAATATATTTTAGGCATTATTGATGCTTTTATTCGAGCACTGCTGGTTTTATCCGAGCAGTATTGGTGTTAGAACAATTTGAGATTGTTGTAGGGAATCAAAATTGTATAGATTAGATTTGATCACCCACAGTTTGTACATTCGTATATATATAAAAAAATCTAGAATGACAGATAACTCCTTGAAATAGATATATATTTTTTTAAAGATCCAATTTAAAAAACAATAAATGAAAAACCAAAAAATTTAAATATTGACTTACATATAAAAAATAATATTAATTTTACATAATTTTCTTAATATTATGAAAAAATAAATTTAAATATCAATCCAAACAAACATTAACCCATCCAAACATAAAATATTGAAATAATATAATTTTTTAAATAACTAAAATTAATTATTCAAAAACCCGTTTGTTTTTTGTACTTTTTTCATTACCTTCACTAAAAAATTTCTTTCGTGTATAATTTTAGGTGAAAATAAGTTAAAATTCATAAATTTAATATTTATACGCATGTTAGGCCAACAGCATAAATTAAGGGAGGAATCGAAAGACAAAAAGCGTAAACGAAATGGTAATGATTCGGACGTAGAAGAGACCCTTGATAAATGGTTTTCTACAGTTACTGGACGAGGTGTGCGTGTTGATGGGCAAATATTAAAACAAAATCAGAAAAATTGGCTATAGCTCGGGCTTTTACCCTCAAAGCTACTTGGAAAATTTCTATTTCATTTAAGGCAAACATAATTGCATTATTAATTACACCATAAGGATAATTGTTATTTTTCAATATATTTGCAACAGTTCTTATATTTTTTTTTTTGAGAAAGTAGAAGAAAAACCATTTAATTTATATAATTTTTTAATATTTTAAATTTTTTCCTTGAGTTCATTTTTGTATTAATTTTTGAAGAGTTTTTTGAAGTTATTTATATAACTTTTATTTGTTTTTTGTAAGATTCTTTCAAATATTTGTTTAAATTTTGTAATATGTTTTTAAATGTTGTTGTTTGTTTTAGAATCCCTGAGGATGACTGTTATTAGCAGTCGAAATATAGGATTTATTTAACAAATAAAATTTGTTTTAAATAATTTGAGAATACCATCATTTTTGACTATAAATACTTCAGTTTCCTAAAAAATTGAATAATATATATATATATTAGGGTGGCCCTTAAAAACAAAAATTTTTATTTTTTGTACGACACCCTCCCATTTTGTGTGAATACCCATAAAAATATTATTTGCAAAATCTGATATCAATCGGTCAATTCTAAGACGTGCCTCCGACCACTTAAAGTTGAGAAATTTTGTTCTGGACCCTAAAAAAAAAATTTTTTTTTTTTGTGCGACACCCTCTCATTTCGTGTCAATACCCATAAAAAAATTATGTGTAAAAATTGAAATCAATCGTTCAACTCTAAGGGGTGCCCCCGGCCACTTAAAGTTAAGAGGTTTGGTGGTGGCCATTATAAAGAATAATTTAAATTTTTTGTACGGCACCCTCCCATTTGGTGTCGATACCCATAAAAATATTATGCGTAAAATTTGAAATCAATCGGTCAACTCTAAGGGGTGCCCCCGGCCACTTGGAGTTGAGAGGTTTTGTTGTGGCCATTATAAAGAAAAATTTAAATTTTTTGTACGACACCCTCCGATTTGGTGTCGATACCCATAAAAATTCTATGTCTAAAATTTGAAATCCATCGGTCAACTCTAAGGGGTTCCCCCGGCCACTTAAAGTTGAAAGGTTTGGTTGTGGCTATTACAAAGAAAAATTTAAATTTTTTGTACGACACCCTTCCATTTGGTGTCGATACCCATAAAAATATTATTTGTAAAATTTGAAATCAATCGGTCAACTCTAAGGGGTGCCTCCGGCCACTAAAAGTTGAGGGGTTTTGTTGTGGCCATTATAAAGAAAAATTTAAATTTTTTGTACGACACCCTCCCATTTCATGTCAATACCCGTAAAAATATTATGTGCAAAATTTGAAATCAATCGGTCAATTCTAAGACGTGCCTCCGGCCACTTAAAGTTGAGAAATTTTGTTCTGGACCTTAAAAAAAAATTTTTTTATTTTTTGTGCGACACCTTCCCATTTCATGTCAATATGGGTATTGAAAAAATTATGTGTAAAATTTGAAATCAATCGTTCAACTCTAAGGCGTGCCCCCGGCCACTTAAACTTGAAAAGTTTTGTTCTGGCTATTACAAAGAAAAATTCAAATTTTTTGTACGGCATCCTCCCATTACGTGTGAATACCCGTAAAAATGTTATTTGCAAAATTTGAAATCAATCGGTCATTTTTAAGGCGTGCCCCCAGTCACTTAGAGTTGAGAGGTTTTATTCTGGCCATTACAAAGAAAAATTTAAATTTTTTGTACGACACTCTCCCATTTCATGTCAATACCCGTAAAAATATTATTTGCAAAATTTTAAATCAATTGGTCAATTCTAAGACGTGCCTCCGGCCACTTAAAGTTGAATTATTTTGTTCTGGACCTTAAAAAAAAAATTTAAATTTTTTGTGCGACACCCTCCCATTTCGTGTCAATACCCATAAAAAAATTATTTGTAAAATTTGAAATCAATCGTTCAACTCTAAGGGGTGCCCCGGCCCACTTAAACTTGAAAGGTTTTGCTCTGGCCATTACAAAGAAAAATTTAAATTTTTTTGTACGACACCCTCCCATTTCATGTCAATACCCGTAAAAGTATTATTTGCCAAATTTGAAATCAATCGGTCAATTTTAAGACGTGCCTCCGGCCACTTAAAGTTGAGAAATTTTGTTCAGGACCTTAAAAAAAATTTTTAATTTTTTGCGTGACACCCTCCCATTTCGTGTCAATACCCATAAAAAAATTATGTGTAAAATTTGAATTCGATCGTTCAACTCAAAGGCGTGCTCCCGGCCACTTAAGCGTGAAAGGTTTTGTTCTGGCCATTACAAAGAAAAATTTAATTTTTTGTACGACACCCCCATATTGCGTGTGAATACCCTTGAAAATGTTCTTTGCAAAATTTGAAATCAATCGTTCAACTCTAAGGCGGGCCACCGGCCACTTGAACTTGAAAGGTTTTGTTCTAGCCATTAAGTGGCCGGAGGCACGTCTTAGAATTGACCGATTGATTTCAAATTTTGCACATAACATTTTTACGGGTATTGACATGAAATAGGAGGGAGTCGTACAAAAAATTTAAATTTTTCTTTATAATGGCCACAACAAAACCCCTCAACTTTAAGGTGCCGGAGGCACCCCTTAGAGTTGACCGATTGATTTCAAATTTAACAAATAATATTTTTATGGGTATCGACACCAAATGGAAGGGTGTCGTACAAAAAATTTAAATTTTTCTTTGTAATAGCCACAACCAAAACTTTCAACTTTAAGTGGCCGGGGGAACCCCTTAGAGTTGACCGATGGATTTCAAATTTAAGACATAGAATTTTTATGGGTATCGACACCAAATCGGAGGGTGTCGTACAAAAAATTTAAATTTTTCTTTATAATGGCCACAACAAAACCTCTCAACTCCAAGTGGCCGGGGGCACCCCTTAGAGTTGACCGATTGATTTCAAATTTTACGCATAATATTTTTATGGGTATCGACACCAAATTTAAATTTTTCTTTATAATGGCCACAACCAAACCTCTTAACTTTAAGTGGCCGGGGGCACCCCTTAGAGTTGAACGATTGATTTCAATTTTTACACATAATTTTTTTATGGGTATTGACACGAAATGAGAGGGTGTCGCACAAAAAAAAAAAATTTTTTTTTTAGGGTCCAGAACAAAATTTCTCAACTTTAAGTGGTTGGAGGCACGTCTTAGAATTGATCGATTGATATCAGATTTTGCAAATAATATTTTTATGGGTATTCACACAAAATGGGAGGGTGCCGTACAAAAAATAAAAATTTTTGTTTTTAAGGGCCACCCTAATATATATATATATATATATATATATATATATATATATATATATATATATATATATATATATATATATATATATATATATATATATATATATATATATATATATATATATATATATATATATATATATATATATATATATATATATATATATATATATATATATATAAACGATATGAGATATAACGAAAACGACCGGCACTCTCACGGTCGCTTTTGTAAAGCCAGATCAAAAATCTTTTTTTAAATGTTTGTTTTATAAATATCTTGGACAAGTTCGTAAATCAGCCCCATCCGACACATGGCTTAGCAACTAGAGGCTTTATACTAGAAAAAAGTCTTTTGTTTAGATCTGTTATATTGGCCGTTTGAATACTAATATTTTTAAAAACTTCACAAATTAAGATTTTGGGAAATCTTTTTATCAATTTTTCCAAAAAATAGACCCCTGTAGTTAGAAGTACCTGAGTGAGCGGCTCCAACAAAAAGCTTGTAAAACACAAAATGCGTTTGAAACAACCGGCACTCTCACGGTCGCATTTGAGGAGCCAGATCAAAAAACTTTTTTTAAAAATGTGTGTTTTATAGATATCTTGGGCAAGATCGTAAATCAGCTAAATCCACACATTGTTAAGAAACTAGAGGCTTTATATTAGAAAAAAAATTGGTTTTTTAAATCCGTTATAACGGCCGTTTTGATACTAATATTTTTAAAAACTTCAGAAATTTAGAATCTATGGAAACATTTTAATCCGTTTCTAATAAACATAAACCTCTGCAGTTAGAGATTTTTGACTCGTCGGCTTCAACAAAAAAGTTTGCAAAAAGCCCTAAGAAAAACAATTTGCAAAAACATTATTGATTTGAATAGAAGAAAAAAACTTTTTTTTCTTAGACATAAACTATTTTGATATTTTGCAGTAGTTGCACGACATATGATATAGACCTACTCTATTCATAGTCATAAATTGTCACACATATGTTCTGTGGTGGATCTGATATTTGTTTGTTGCAAAATTGGATAGATGTAGTTTTGCTTATAAGTAGCTAATTTTCTTTTTAAAATTTGTTCAATATCTGTTTGTAATTAGTTTGTTTTGTTTAAACTATTCTGATACATCAGATTCTACTTAAACACAAAACTGTCTGATCTCGAAATCTACCTATTTCTAGCGGATATCCTGCCACTCGGACTTTTTTCAATTCTTTTGTTTATTATTTTTATCATTAAATTTATTTCATTTCGATTCGTTTTTAATTAGTCTTGAGATAAACGTATGCATATATATATATGTGCTAAAGTGTTTTACGACATGTGCACGGTATGGTGCACATCATGTTCATGATATACAAAATTTTGTTTGGAATATTAGAATATTTTTTTGTGTTTCGTGCCGGTATTGAACTGACGCTAATCAAAGTTACTTACAGACTCAGCGTCAGAAATATGTTTCTATGTTTCAGTCACTTGGAAATATATTTTCATGGAAGTGCTTGTAAATTTTAAATGAAGATATTACAATCTTCAAAAACAGTCAGAAATGTTGGAATTTACAAATTTCTCTGTTTTACCATTTTAAGTCACAACTCCTTATATCCTCTAGAAAAATCGACATTATATTAGTATGATGAATCTTAATGAATCCTTTAATACGAACATTTGTAAAAGTCATGGAAATAAAAGACAGTTGCAAATGGAGGCATTTGCAACCAAAAACCAATCTCTATCATATATTTTCACTCTGTTTAATCAATTTTCTACAGCGAAAAGTCATATTTCTTCGTGGTTTAAACTGTTATTACCCGTCATATTTTTAATAAGCAACTTAATAACGTAAGAAACATTATTATGATTTTTGCTATGTTATAATATTACATAATATAACCCTTTTAATAATAATAACAAAAACAAAACCATCATGTTTCATGATGAATAAAAACCATCTGTATCATTTCATCTAACTTTTTCAATATAAAACCAAAGAAAATAATAAATCCTTTTAATACCAGCTTAGCATGATTAGCTTATTGTCTTAGCATAATAAAAATTGAATGTTTATCTTAATTATGATTAAATAAAACACATTAAGAAACAGAAGAACAAAACAACAATATGTTCCTTGAAGTAAGTCGTTTTAACTGTAATTTATTTTATATGAAAAATTTCTGTTTAGTTTAATTTTTTACGAAATTATAAATTATTTGGATACGAAATGTGTACGTGCTACTGTTTTGTTATTGTTTATAAATCGTTCCAGTTTTGACATTCTGACATAAACCATGAAGATTTAAAAATATATCATCTTTACACGCTGTTATTTGTGTCTCCTCCTCAAACGAATGCCAGCTTATAGTTGTTAAATCACCATTCTTTCTTATTCGGTGTGACGGGGACCTTCGTAATTAGTCAACTTTTCTAATCAACCCGTTCAGCAGGCTAATTTCCCCATAAACTGTGAACTGACCGTTTGTGTGTATTTTATACACACAACATATCTTTTGAGTTTCACATCCGTCACATGACCACCGAGTATCTAGTATCTCTGTTTCTGTTCTTTGTTAATGTAGAACCGGCATAAAGATTGTTAAACACATGATAAAAACTGAGCTGCCCACAGCTCGAGACATGGTTTTTTACTGAGGCAGCTATAGTTTTGGAAGTTAAAAAATGTTGCATCAGCAAAATCATGAGAATCTATAATATACTGACAGTGAATCGTGATATAGCTATATCTTCGAAGAATCGTGATATAGTTATATCTTCGAAGTATTTGAATTCGTATTCACATTCAAAATACTTCAGCAGTGGGTCGTCCCAATCGATTTTTTACGAATAATATTTTTAAATAATAGATTGGTTTTTGAGAACAATTACCAAATTTTTAAATAATATTTTTAGCAGGAGAGTGGCTGGAGACAGGAAACCCGATGTATCAAAGACGCATGAATATTCTGATATTATTTTTTGTCTTATAACTGAACCATCTTATTCTTGACTTTCTGTAAACCAAAAATTTTAATTGCCGATACTTTGTCACCACATATGGTAGGTTGTTATTACTACATATTGCATCACTGTTAGTCACATCGGATAAACAAGTTATAACGATCGGCTTTATTTCGATTCTTGCTCTAAATTAAGAATCAAACCCATCTAAAATTACAACTCCACAAAAGCAACTTATTCTCATATCTCAATTCTTACTCTATTTCAAAATAAAAAAAATCAAAGGCAAAAACATTCAAAGAAAATCCGTAATTTAAGTTGTAATTTTTATTTTTATTTCTCTGACCAAAATTTCAACAATAATAATTGGGTCATACGGTTACTCAAAATGTATTAAATTTGAAATTGTGGACTTTGATTTTTGTGTTAGTATGTGTATTGATTGTTTGTGATATGAATAGAAATAGTATATAAGAAATCTCCGGGTACATTGTATTGATCTGGCATTATTATTATTATAATTACTAGGAGGGCCCAGCGTGCCTCGCTACGCTTATAAATAAAGTTTTTGCGTAGACATTTTGTTGACGTAGAAGCAATGATTTCAAAAAGTGGTAATGAGAAATGCTAGCATATAATTTTTGATTTGTCTTTTTAATATATGAATGAAAAATAATCAGAACTCTAGCTGATCAGTTCGGATATATGAAAAATTAGCGATTCAATATGTTTTCAAGTAAGCTTATTTGATCTCTAACTTATTTGATCGCAAATTTTTCATATTTCCGAACTGATCAGCTAGAGTTCTGATTATTTTTCATTCATATATTTAAAAAGAAAAAACGTCCACGCAAAAACTTTATTTATAAGCGTAGCGAAGCACTCCGGGCCCTCCTAGTATAAGAAAATTTTGCTGTCTCTAATAATATTTAAAAACAAAGAAAAATAATACGTTTATCCCCCCCAAAAGCATTTTAAAAAACTAAATTTTCTTATTTCGAAAATCATGAAAATAATAATAACTGAAAATATAAGAAAACTTTGGTCTCTAATAATATTGAAAAACAAAGAAAAATAATACGTTTATCCCCCTCAAAAGCATTTCATAAACTAAATTTTCTTATTTCGAAAATCATAAAAATAATAATAACTGAAAATATAAGAAAAATTTGCTGTCTCTAATAATATTTAAAAACAAAGAAAAATAATAAGTGTATCCCGCTAAAAAGCATTTCATAAACTAAATTTTCTTATTTCGAAAATCATAAAAATAATAATAACTGAAAATATAAGAAAAATTTTCTGTCTCTAACACTATTTGAAAACAAAGAAAAATAATACGTTTATCCCCCCCCAAAAGCATTTCATAAACTAAATTTCCTTATTTCGAAAATCATAAAAATAATAATAACTGAAAATATAAGAAAAATTTACTGTCTCTAATAATATTTAAAAACAAAGCAAAATAATACGTTTATCCCCCCCAAAAGCATATCATAAACTAGATTTTCTTATTTCGAAAATCATAAAAATAATAATAACTGAAAATATAAGAAAAATTTGCTGTCTCTAATAATATTTAAAAACAAAGCAAAATAATACGTTTATCCCCCCCAAAAGCATTTCATAAACTAAATTTTCTTATTTCGAAAATCATAAAAATAATAATAACTGAAAATATAAGAAAAATTTGCTGTCTCTAATACTATTTGAAAACAAAGGAAAATAATACGTTTATCCCCCCCAACAGCATTTCATAAACTAAATTTTCTTATTTCAAAAATCATAAAAATAATAATAACTGAAAATATAAGAAAAATTTGCTGTCTCCAATAATATTTAAAACCAAAGAAAAATAATACGTTTATCCCCCCCAAAAGCATATCATAAACTAAATTTTTTATTTCAAAAATCATGGAAATAATAATAACTGAAAATATAAGAAGAATTTGCTGTCTCTAATAATATTTAAAAACAAAGAAAAATAATACGTTTATCCCCCCCAAAAGCACTTCATAAACTAAATTTCCTTATTTCGAAAATCATAAAAATAATAATAACTGAAAATATAAGAAAAATTTGCTGTCTCTAATAATATTTAAAAACAAAGAAAAATAATACGTTTATCCCCCCCAAAAGCATATCATAAACTAGATTTTCTTATTTCGAAAATCATAAAAATAATAATAACTGAAAATATAAGAAAAATTTGCTGTCTCTAATAATATTTAAAAACAAAGAAAAATAATACGTTTATCCCCCCCCAAAAGCATTTCATAAACTAAATTTTCTTATTTCGAAAATCATAAAAATAATAATAACTGAAAATATAAGAAAAATTTGCTGTCTCTAATAATATTTAAAACCAAAGCGAAATAATACGTTTATCCCCCCCAAAAGCATTTCATAAACTAAATTTTTTATTTCAAAAATCATGGAAATAATAATAACTGAAAATATAAGAAAAATTTGCTGTCTCTAATAATATTTAAAAACAAAGAAAAATAACACGTTTATCCCCCCAAAAGCACTTCATAAACTAAATTTTCTTATTTTGAAAATCATAAAAATAATAATAACTGAAAATATAAGAAAAATTTGCTGTCTCTAATAATATTTAAAAACAAAGAAAAATAATACGTTTATCCCCCTCAAAAGCATTTCATAAACTAAATTTTCTTATTTCGAAAATCATAAAAATAATAATAACTGAAAATATAAGAAAAATTTTCTGTCTCTAACACTATTTGAAAACAAAGAAAAATAATACGTTTATCCCCCCAAAAGCATTTCATAAACTAAACTTCCTTATTTCGAAAATCATAAAAATAATAATAACTGAAAATATAAGAAAAATTTGCTGTCTCTAATAATATTTAAAAACAAAGGAAAATAATACGTTTATCCCCCCCAAAAGCATATCATAAACTAGATTTTCTTATTTCGAAAATCATAAAAATAATAATAACTGAAATTATAAGAAAAATTTGCTGTCTCTAATAATATTTAAAAACAAAGAAAAATAATACGTTTATCCAACCCAAAAGCATTTCATAAACTAAATTTTCTTATTTCGAAAATCATAAAAATAATAATAACTGAAAATATAAGAAACATTTTCTGTCTCTAACACTACTTGAAAACAAAGAAAAATAATACGTTTATCCCCCCAAAAGCATTTCATAAACTAAATTTCCTTATTTCGAAAATCATAAAAATAATAATAACTGAAAATATAAGAAAAATTTGCTGTCTCTAATAATATTTAAAAACAAAGAAAAATAAGACGTTTATCCCCCCCAAAAGCATTTCATAAACTAAATTTTCTTATTTCGAAAATCATAAAAATAATAATAACTGAAAATATAATAAAAATTTGCTGTCTCTAATAATATTTAAAACCAAAGCAAAATAATACGTTTAACCCCCCCCAAAAGCTTTCATAAACTAAATTTTTTATTTCAAAAATCATGAAATAATAATAACTGAAAATATAAGAAAAATTTGCTGTCTCTAATAATATTTAAAAACAAAGAAAAATAATACGTTTATCCCCCCAAAAGCACTTCATAAACTAAATTTTCTTATTTTGAAAGTCATAAAAATAATAATAACTGAAAATATATGAAAAATTTGCTGTCTCTAATAATATTTAAAAACAAAGAAAAATAATACGTTTATCCCCCCAAAAGCATTTCATAAACTAAATTTTCTTATTTCGAAAATCATAAAAATAATAATAACTGAAAATATAAGAAAAATTTGCTGTCTCTAATAATATTTAAAAACAAAGCAAAATAATACGTTTATCCCCCCCAAAAGCATATCATAAACTAGATTTTCTTATTTCGAAAATCATAAAAATAATAATAACTGAAAATATAAGAAAAATTTGCTGTCTCTAATACTATTTGAAAACAAAGGAAAATAATACGTTTATCCCCCCCAAAAGCATTTCATAAACTAAACTTTCTTATTTCGAAAATCATAAAAATAATAATAACTGAAATTATAAGAAAAATTTGCTGTCTCTAATAATATTTAAAAACAAAGGAAAATAATACGTTTATCCCCCCCCCAAAAGCATTTCATAAACTAAATTTTCTTATTTCGAAAATCATAAAAATAATAATAACTGAAATTATAAGAAAAATTTGCTGTCTCTAATAATATTTAAAAACAAAGAAAAATAATACGTTTATCCCCCCCAAAAGCATTTCATAAACTAAATTTTCTTATTTCGAAAATCATGAAAATAATAATAAATGAAAATATATGAAAACTTTGGTCTCTAATAATATTTAAAAACAAAGAAAAATAATACGTTTATCCCCCTCAAAAGCATTTCATAAACTAAATTTCCTTATTTCGAAAATCATAAAAATAATAATAACTGAATATATAAGAAAAATTTGCTGTCTCTAATAATATTTAAAAACAAAGAAAAATAATACGTAATACCCAAAAGCATTTCATAAACTAAATTTTCTTATTTCGAAAATCATAAAAATAATAATAACTGAAAATATAAGAAAAATTTGCTGTCTCTAATAATATTTAAAAACAAAGAAAAATAATACGTTTATCCCCCCCAAAAGCATTTCATAAACTAAATTTTCTTATTTCGAAAATCATAAAAATAATAATAACTGAAAATATAAGAAAAATTTGCTGTCTCTAATAATATTTAAAAACAAAGAAAAATAATACGTGTATCCCCCCAAAAGCATTTCATAAACTAAATTTTCTTATTTCGTTTGTGTTGCTTCGTGTTTTTTTTTCTCTTAAAGCAGGCTACAGACCTTCAATCAATTTGTCAATTAATTTGAAACGAAAATAAACGAAATAAAATTTAGGGGATTTTTACACTAAATTTTATTTAGTTTGTTTTCGTTTGTTTTCGTTTTCGAATTGATTGACAAATTGATTGAAGGTCTGTAGGTTTTTTGTGAAAAAAATATATACTTGGGCAATTCCATTTTCATATTGTATGTGGGAGACCGTTAAATTCAAAAATACATTTTAATTCGTCTATAACTTTTTTATTTATGATCCGAAAAATCCTAAAAATCTGTCAAATCTAAGTTACACTAATATCAGTTAGCAGTGAAAATTTGAAATGAATCAAAATTCGAATAAAAAAGCCTTAGGCTGTACAAAGTTTTATTTAGCGTATTAATATATAAGATTATGTTTTTTTTAGTTGGCGAAAGGCCTGAAAAGTCATTCATCTAACTCTTAACGAAGTTTTTTGACATACGATTGACCGACTGTTTGGGATTGGCTGCCCTCTTCGTTCCGAATGAGTCTTGAGTGAAGAAGAGTGGTTACCACTGAGATAACACATTGTGTGTTCACCAGTTGGTACTATTCTCCACCACCACAAACTTCTTCAATGGCGTGAAGTGGACGCCTTTTTTAAATGTTCTTTTTTTCAACCACCCTTCAAAAATTTTTACTATTTCTTTATCGAATAATTTCATTGTGGCAATAGCAAGTATAGCACTGGAGCACATGAGACCTGGAGTCTAATACTCTGGAGGAATGGCATTAGATGTTAGGTTATTTTTATTATTTATTCCTTTTTTGTAAGGTTAATTTGTTAGACTGGTCGTTAAAAATTAAAATTCCTCAGACACCTCTTAAAAAAATTGTCTGCGGTCAATAAACCACGAGGGTTTTTTTTATAAATAAAAGAACACAACCGAAATGTGCAGATCCATAAAAAAATCACACACGATTTTGAAGGAAATTTAGTTTTCTACAAAAAAGGTCCACGCCGGCCGTTTTCCCCTAAACTTATATATCTGATGATATTTTGAAAATAAACTCGAAATTCTTCGAAACTCGTAAAAACAAATAACGAAAATTTTGACGAAGAAGTCCTAATTTACTTCGGTCTGAAAGACCTAAGTATTACACTCATGAGCTCAAAGTGAAATTCTTACCCTCACTTTTTTTGACATTTCTCGACGTTTTAGGACCTACTGATTCTAAAGAAGCAAACAAAAAAAATGTATGTCTGTCTGTAGGCCGGCTGGCTGTCATTACCTACGCTGCAGGGAAAACGGCTGGAAGGATTTCAAAAATTTGTTTTTCTAAAAATAGGTTTTCACAAGGGACAGGTCCAAAAGGACACTGTGTTCGATAACTGTACCGGAAGTGTGTAAAAAAAATCATTATGTGTGTCAAAAATAGCAAATTTTCATATTTTTTGCTTAAAAAACGTTCATTTTAAGTGATTACGAGTAGGAACAATAAATTTGGAGAAATCCTGATGGTCGGGATTGGTATGTCAGATCAAAAACTAGATTATTGCATTATAAGTATGTCAAAAAAATGTTGTTAAGTGTGTCAAAAGAAAGATTTTTATTTATTTTTTGCCTAATTTTTTGGAAAAAAAACAAAATTAATTGTTTGTTTGAAATGAAATTTTATTATTGTTATTGAGAATTATTGCATTATAAGTTTGTCAAAAAAATGTTGTCAAGTGTGTCAAAAGATTTTTATTTAGTTTTTTACCCAATTTTTTGGAAAAAAATAAAATTGTTTCTTTAAAATGAAATTTTATTATTATTATTGAGAATTATGGCATTATAAGTTTGTCAAAAAATAATGTCAAGAGTGTCAAAAAATGATTTCATTTATTTTTTTAGCCAATTTTTTGGAAAAAAATGTAACTGTTTTTATGACGTAAATGTAATTTAAAATGAAATTGGACATGAAAATTTTAGAATTCGTTATAGTTTTTGAAATATTTTGGGAATTCTGAAAAAGGTTGTATTTTTGATTTTGTAATAATTTTTGCAATATTTTTAGAATTTCAGTAAAAGTTTTAATTTTTGATTTTGTAGGAAGTTTTGGAATATTTTTGGAATTTTGAAAAAATTTTCAATATTCGATTTTGTAATAATTTTTGCAATATTTTAAGAATTTTGGAAAAGTTTGAATTTTTAAGAATTTTTGAAATATTATTGGAATTTAGAAAAAATTTAAATATTTGATTTTATTCTAATTTTTGGAATATTCTTGGAATTTTGAAAAAGTTTGATTTTATTTAATTTAACAATATTTTTGGAATTCTGATTATAATTTTTCGGCAACGTATTGATGTTTCGTGTTAGTTTTGTAATCAATTTTTAAACAGAGATTCTTTAACAGATCATTCTGCCGATCATACTGTTCAAATTGACGTTCAAACATTCATTCATTTCTCATCGTTATGATTGAATAGAAGTGTTTTTCATTTGTAATCGTGCTTCTATTATTCTAATTTAATTTATAGTTATTCATAAAATCAAAGTTGGAGTGAGTTTAGTTTTTTGTTAATTGTTTAATAGTTAAACTTATAAAAGTGCATATTAGTGAAATAAATATAATTTATGCAAGATAAAATAACATTATTTTATTTAAACAAAAAAACTTGCATATAAAAACACAAAAGTAATCTATATCCAGTTTGTTGATAATCGTCATCAAATTTGCAGTTAGATACATCAAGCGAAATTAAAATTAAAATTTATTTTCAATTGTATTTCAACTTATATTAAAGGCGGAACGTGTTGTTGATTGCTCGTTGATGTGATTATGCTCGAATAAACTTCAAAATGCCTAATAATAATGCAACACCTCAATCACCACCGAAATCTAAGCCAAATACTCCAAGTTATGGTAGAACAAGATCTTGTACACAGCCCGATGATTTTACAGAAGATGATGTTTCAAAATCTATTAGCAACTTACTAACAAAATTTGCAGAATTTGAAACCAGATTTGGCAAACTTGAAAATAAAATACAAAAGAATCATGTAAGTCTTACAAACAATATTGAAGTCAAAATGCGTGATTTAGAAAATCGTCTAAAATCTAAACTAGAGTTATTGGAATTAGTGGAAACCAAAATAACAGTAAAAATGACGGAACTGCAACAACTTGAAAATAAACTGGCGAAGATGGATCTTAGTTCAGTTAATAAAATTATTCAAACCACAACGAATGAGTGTGTACGGCGGCTTGATTCCATCGAAAGATATCATAACAGCAACAGTTTGTTAATTACTGGAATTCCTTTACTAGATAATGAAGTACCTCAACAGTATCTAAAAAAATTGCAAAGTGTATTGATTGCAATATAGATAATAACACCACCATATTTCGACTAAAAGGCAGTAAGTTTATATCTACCGATAGTACAAATACAAAGTTCAAGAAGATGGTTGATCCACCGTTGTTAATACGATTCTCATCAATTCAGTTAAAGAAAAAATTTTTCAAACACTATTTCACTTTTAAAACATTAAGTGTTCGATGCATTGGGTTTAACACAGATTCAAGGATTTATATTAATGAAAATTTGACTAAACATAACTACAGCATATTTAAATCAGCGTATAACCTAAAAAAAGAGAAACAATTATTCTCTGTTTTTACTATAAATGGAATCGTTCATGTCAAGAAAACTAAAGATGATCAACCCGTGATGTTAGATGAACCTAGTAAGCTGAATTTACTTACATCCAATTAGATGTTTTTGTTTCGTATAATAGTAGCACGGTACAGCGACGTAAAGTTTTGTTTAATGAATTTAAGGTTTTTTTCGTATTATATTTCATATTTTGTAATTTTTTATTTTATATATTTTAGGCATAAGTGGAACGTAGTTATCTTTTTGCATCAAATTATGTTACTATATCAATATTCAGCGGAAAGCCTCAGAAGTCCTTGCTTATTTCTGTCAGCAGTGTTGGTCCTTTGATAGTCGATTTATCAAATGGTTGAACATGTGAACGAAATTTGTATTCCGAATGTGGTGTTAAAATCATCTCTACAAAAATATAAGCAAACATTGAATGTTATGCACTTAAATGGTGGCAGTGTTTTTTCTAAATTGGACGAGGTAAGACATATTGTTTCAAATACAGGTATTCATATTGTATGCATCTCTGAAACGTGGTATACGGATTATGTGAAAGATTCGGAGGTAAAACTAGATGGATTTTATCTTTTAAGAAGTGATAGAATTAATTCTGAGAGGCAAAGAGGTGGTGGGGTAGCTGTTTACATTCAAAACAATATTAAATGCGTCTTGAAAAAAAAGTCATCTCATTCTAAAACCGATTATATATTAATTGAAATCAATTTCAAAAACTCACAAATTCTACTAGCTGTATTCTATAAACCACCTGACTTATATGGATTTAAAGATATTGAGGAAGCATTGAACGAGTTTCATTCATGCTACCAGGATATTTTGATAATGGGTGATTTAAATATCAATGCGCTTGATTCAAGTAATTCGCAAACGCGTAACTTCATGAATTTTTTATCTTCTTACTCACTATCTGTTATTAATAGTGAACCTACTCACTTTACGGAAACCTCGTCTACGCTAATTGATTATATTATTACCAATAAGAGAAACAAAATTATGTTCTCAAATCAGATCTCTGTTCCAGGGGTCTCTAAACATGATTTGATTTATTGCTCCTACGCAGTACCACAAACTTTAGTAAATAGCGAAACGTACTTCTATAGATCATGGAAGGATATTGATATGAACTTTTTGATAAATGAAACCCGTTTATTAAACTGGAGTAATATATATGAATGTACTAGCGTAGATGATCAATTAGAAATCTTCAATTATAACATTAACTATATATTCAATATAGCTGTACCTATTAAGCAGTCACGTTTGAAGTTCAATACTAGTGAGTGGTTCAATAGTACAATTAAACGATATATGATTGAAAGGGATCTTGCATATAGACACTGGAAAATAACTAAGCTGGCCGTAGACCATATATGTCAGTGGCGTTTCCTGAATATTTCTTTAGGGTGTTCGTTTTTGTTGTATGCAGTTATAATATGTTTGTGATAGTCGGATATAATAAAAAAATTTATAATATATATATGTACATATATATTGATACAAAATAAAGTGCAAAAAGGCGTTAAAATTGTAAACTCATTTATTTATTATTTACAAAACAATATACATTATTATGAGAAACCAAAAAAATAAAAATCTATAAAATAAAAAATGTTGAGGTACAAAACTACGGTTTGCATAGTTTTATTCTTTGAAAATGAATTCAGCTCTTCGAGACTTCTCTATAAATTTCTTAATTACATCGTCATGAAATGATTCTTTTGATTTTAGATTTTGAAGCAACCGTTTTTCGATACTCATTAAGGCTAATCCCTGAAGCCTATCCTGAAGCATTGTATTGCGTGCATAATTTTTTATCCGTTTTAAAGTTGAAAAAGTTCGTTCCACTTGAGATGTAGTTGATGGCATTGTTAATATTAACTCGGCAAGTTTGTTTGTTTCGGAAAATACTTGAAGCATATCTGTATTAACTATTAGCTTGTTAATGTCAAAAACACTTTTGTTTTCAAAAACTTCAGAACTGTAGATCACAATCAACTCATTTTGTAATTTGATGTGATCAAAAAATAAACCATATGACTCCTTTAATGATTGCAATAAATTTAAAGGAAAGACGTCCTTATATATTCTGAAGTTATCACAACTTAGAAGTTCTATAAATTTGAGTTCTCCCAAACTCTCAAACCTTACATTTATTTGCATCACAATTGTATCGATAATTTCATTATAAATTTGTTTATAAAATGAATTTACATTATCGATATTGCGTTTTTTGATTGGTGAACCACATTCCGATACAGTATCAGAATAAATATCGTCGTAAATATCTCTTAATTTCAACACAGATTCTTTAGTTCGTTGTACTTCTACAATACAAACATTTAAATTAAAACTGTTGCTTTGCATTATTGAGAACAAAACATCCGTGTATGCAAATAGGTTTGAAAACGTTCTTAGAAAAAAAACTGTTTGAAAAGAACTTAAGAAATGCAATAAACCCCTAGCAATTATAGTTGTCTCTGAATCCCAAGATTCGGGTGAATCTATTATTAATTGAAATAAATCTTGTAAGTCATTCTTATGAACATTAACTGAGTTAACGATTCTTGATGTAAAGTTCCATCTTGTTGCTGATACTGTTGGAATTCGTCGGTTTATAATTTCGTCCAGGGCATTTGATCTTTTGGTGGAATGCCCAAAAAACTTTGAAACACCCGAGAGAGTTGTAAAAAAAATTTTAACTTCCTTTATAAATTCCAAAGACCTGGATAACACTAGATTTAATATATGTGCGTTGCAATGGATAAATTTTGCTGATGGGAATTGATTTCTCACTAATGTTTGAACACCGCCGCGATCACCAGACATAACTGATGCACCGTCATAACCTTGCCCAATTATTTTACTCTCTATTTTCAATTTTTTAATATAATTTATGACATGCTCGGCTAAACCTTCTGCAGATCTATCGGCGCTCACGTCAATGAACTCGTAAAACCGTTCAATAATGTCACCATTTAAAACATACCGAAAAACAACTGACAACTGTGCTTTTCGCGATATATCAGTCGTTTCATCTAACAGTATCGATACAAACTTACTTTGGGATATTTCTGTTTCAATTGTTTGTACCATAACACTGCCAATACCATGAATAAGGTCGTTTTGAATACCAACTGATGTTCCCTGGAATACGGTGGATTCTCTTAAATATTGAGCAAAGGGTTCATGAAACTCCGCTATAAAATAAATTAGTTCCTTATAATTACCGCGATTTACTGAATTAATTCCTTCGTCGTGGCCTCTAAATGCGAGTTCTTGTTTACCCAATAAACAAACGATATTTATTAACATTTTTAAAAAGTTTCTGTTGCGTCTAACCAGTTCATTGTGATTCTGTATAGAAATATGCCGTTGCTCATCTAACATTAAATCTAATCTTATGGTCCCAAATGTTTTAAATGCCAACGTATTCGTAATGTGTGTTCTGCTTTTCTCATGCTTTTGTATCCCACTGCTTAAATGATTTAAATCCGAAAATCCGTCAGAATTCCAAACCGACTTTTCTGAATGTTTATAAAACAACACACAAGGCCAGCAAAACAGTTTATTTAAAAGTAAGCTGCCCGTCAACCATTCAGTTGACTTATAGTTGGAATTATTAAAATGTCGAGTAAATGTTTGTCTCTTTGAAGTACATTTGGTTTGCATATTTGGTAATTCCGGTACAGGTTTTCCGTTTCGTAAAATACAATTTTTTTCATCGATAGTTCGCCCGGCAAAAGATTTTGTCTTCAAATCGTTAATGATGCAAAACGTCTCCTCCATGTCTTTATATTAAAATAATTTTTAAATTCTCTTGCAAATTCAGGAAAATTACCACGCAATTTAAATTATTGATATTTGGTTAAACAAAAGAATTAATTACTGCTCTGAGGTAGGTAGTTTCGCAGTGTTTAAAAAATATACTACCAAAAATAATACCAAACAAATCAATAAAACACTGAAATTTGATTTGACTTTATTAGACAACTACGAAAAATATATAGCGGAAAAGGATATCTATTAAGATATGTATTTTTTTAACATTCTAAACATAAATTAAAAAGAAATTACTACGTATTCTAGTACTCTTAGTACTATGTCAATTGTGAGGATCAACGATTTACTTTCTCCTCTGTTTTCTTATTTAAAATACAAAAACAAAATTTTTTAAATATCAAATTTATTTTTCTTCTGCGAGCTCTTGTTTATCTATATCGAAAATAAACAATGTTCTGATTTTTAAACGAACATAATACGATTTTTTTTTAAACAAATACATATTTAGTATTTACTTCATTCCATTTGTTTTCATGCTATTGTGTATTGTAGACGAATATTTAATGTGTATGTATATGTAGCGTTAAGGTTAAATCATATAAAAACATTCAAATTGGATATTGTGGGTTGGGTTCTGTAAAAATTACGAACATTTTCAGTGAATTTATTCAGTATAAAAAAGCAATTCTCCTTTTAGTTCATCTAAGTTGCGTATATGAATTATTTATGCGAGAAAAAGAATTGGGTTCGGTTGGTTTTCTGTTCATAAATCTAATGAATAATGAATTTTAGGGGAAATTTTAGTTTGCTTTGTAAATTATGCAGTGTAGATTATATATATATACGAAAATTTTTATTTCGTTACGGCTTGCACAAACAATTATATTTAGTAACTTATTAAATTACTTTTCTTTCATTTATGCAAGAAAAGTATTTGCAAAAAAAGTATTTATGTTTCTTTTTTAATATTAAAAACTGAATTTGTTTTAGTTAAACTATTTTGAATATTTTATGGAAATTTATCAAGTCGTTCGGCGAACGACAAGAACACCCAGAGAAAACGCCACTGATATATGTTACAAAAAGCTGAGAAATAAAGTAACTTTATTGATTAAAGAAACTAAAAAAAAATTTTATAGTACTCTTTTTCCTGATAAATCTACGACAAAAGAGCTATGGAAAAATCTACGTCAGCTTGGAATACATGATGGAAGTACTAAACAACCAATTCATTTTTGTGCGAATGATCTCAATAGTTATTTTGCTCAGTCGAATTCAAAAACGACTACTGTAAATAGCCGTCACTTGCCTCAAGGTTCTTTCGAATTCTCTAATTTTTGTTTCACACATGTTACCTCCTCGGATATATTTCAATCACTTTCAGAAATTAAATCTAATGCCATTGGACTTGATAATATATCAATTAAGTTTATTAAAATTATATATCCTGAAATTTCACATATAATATTACATATTTTCAACCATGCAATTACCACCTCCACTTTTCCTAATGCATGGAAAACTGCCAAGGTATTACCAATACCAAAAACACATACGCCAACCAATTTATCAGATTACAGACCAATAAGCATCCTTCCCGCACTCTCAAAAGTTTTTGAAAAGCTAATTAAATACCAAATAACTAGGTATATCAATAAACATAAACTATTAAATAATTTTCAGTCTGGGTTTAGAGCTAAACATGGCACCAATACTGCCCTATTGAAAATTTGTTATGATCTGTTACAAAATATGGAAGCTAAGCAAGCTACTGTTCTAATCCTACTAGATTTCACAAAAGCTTTTGATAGTGTTTTGCACGAACTCCTCATTCAAAAATTACACACATATTTTAATTTCTCTTCTACTGCCATCAAATTGCTTAAATCATACCTTTCAAACAGAACTCAATGTGTGTTTTCCAATAATAGTTATTCCTATACTACTGATGTTAAAACGGGTGTGCCCCAAGGCTCTATTTTAGGTCCATTGCTTATAATGCAGACCCTGTTACGGAGCCACGTTATAATCATTGGACCTTTACTACTAATATAAAAAATAGAATTTGCGCGGGATACAGCTTATCCCCACACGAATCTTGAGATTGGGAATCTCTCACTATTTTTTTTCTAAATTTACTCTAACATTCTAAAAGGGATGATTAAATTAAAATTAATATACATATTTTTAGTAAATACCTTAAGTTATTTTTGTTGATTGATGTCATCAATGTTCGGTTGTTCTAAGTTATTTCTTTGGTTTTCCAATATCATTTCTTCCTTATGTTCTGTCAAATTGTAATATTTCCATATTCTTTTTGTCTTCAATTTTTCGTTTGTAATAAAACCTTGTTTTTACTATTATAGTAATTAATACTACAGCGAAAAAGTTTGTAAATTTTATTTTAATTTAAATCGTATTCCATTAGTTTTTCACGTCAATAACAAAATAATAATTTGTTTTTATAATTTTTGACACAATTTTTTTTATAATCAATTCAATCTTTGGTTCACGTTTATAATAGAAACACTTTTGTTTGAACACATATTTGAGTTTTTAAAATTCAAATCAATTAAACTTGAATATGATATATATTAAACACAGCAAATTATTTTAATATTTATTTATTTATTCGCTATTTTTACTTACGGACGTTTTCTTACAATTTTATTGTTTTGAAGCAGAAAATGGAATGAATTAATTTTTTTCAAATTGAAAATTGCAAAAAATGTGATTTTGCTTTTTGACATCTTATCTCATCAATCGTGTAATACTCGAAATTCAGCAATGACCAACAACGACGTCTGTTCATTAGTATTGGAAATAAAAATTTAGTACGTTCGTTTGCTTTTTATAGTATATTCAAAATTTAACTAGCAGTTAAGTTTTAGAAAATTTTAAAATTATTATTAATGTAAAAATGAACGGAAACTAATGAAATGCATTTTTATTGAATTGAAAACGAAGATGAATTTGGTTTTATTATTGTTCTGCGATTATTGCGATCGTTACATGCTGTTCTCATTATTTATCAACGATTTGCCATTTGTTCTGAAGTATGTCTCATATCACATATATGCTGATGATTTTCAAATATATTTTCCATTTTACCAGAAAGAAGCAGATCAAGAAATTAGCAAGTTGAACCAAGACCTTAAGGCAATTTATGAGTGGTCTACATTTAATAGTCTTAACCTGAACGAGAAAAAAACGCAAGCAATGTTAATAACTCACCATCAATCAGATACGGATTTAGTTCCCCTTGTTCATATAAATGGTTGTTCCATTAATTTTATCCAAAAGATAAGAAATTTAGGCATCATTATGAATCATAATTTACGTTGGGAAGATCATATCAATAAAGTTTGCGCAACAGTGTATTCTATTCTACGTCGCGTGTGGAAATATGCTTGGTATCTGCCCCTTAAAACACGACAACACCTATTCCATTCGTTAATTTTGCCGCATTTTACCTATGCCTCTATTATATTTAGCAAGTTGAACTATAACTGTTCATACAAACTTAAGCTTGCCTTCAATGCATGTGTCAGGTTTGTGTATTTATTACAAAAGTATGATCACATTTCGCTTGTATCAAATGAGTTACTTGGTTGCTCACTCACTACCTATTTGAATAGGATCTCTATTATTTTCCTCTACAGACTTATGGAAAGCAAATGTCCTGAATATCTTTATAAAATATTAAATTTCTGCCGATCTGGCCGAACCTATAACTTGAATGTCCCTAAATTTTCTTACTTGGTCACATCGAATTCATTTTTCGTTCACGCTATTCAACTATGGAATGCATTACCGACTGAGGTCAGAAGGAGCAGTACTGTTGGGAGTTTAAGGAAGGCATTATTTGAGGTAAAGTTGGTTGATTGATATTGTTTAATAATATATTTCCTTTTAGCTTTTAGTTTTGGATGTCATATCGATGAATGGCTAAATTGTTATTTTAGAATTGGATTTTTGTTTTTAGATTAAGTTATATTTAGTAAATTTAACACTATTGTAAATTAAACCAAAACTATTCTGTTATTTCAATAACAAATGAATGAATTATTTATTCACTAAACTTAATATATGTACTACGTACAGTTGTAGGACAGAGATGTCCTGATTATAAGATATTTTATCTTAACTGTGTATTTCTTTGAAAATAAATAAATAAATAAAATAAAATAAATAAAAAAGTTTTTTGCCGAAAACTATATCAAAATTCTTAACCCAGACCGAAGTCTTGATATCTCAGAGCTGTGAGATTTCAGCCCCTCCATATTTTCATTTTTATTTTCACGATTATTTTTTATTCCATAATCCATAGCGTTAGAAGAAAATTAGTATTTTTTCGCCATCTTTTTTATAAATTACGAAAACTTACTAGTTCTTTTTCAAAATATCACCAGAACTATACGTTTTAGGCAAAAAATGACGCAAACCTATTTTGTAGAGAATTAAATTTCCTAATAATATGATTTTTTCGGCAAACGGCTGTAAAGTTTAACTTTACTGCCGCTAGGGAGTTAGCTAAAGTCTTACTTTTTTGCCTGACAGCAAAAGTAACGTCTAGCGACAGCAAAAGTAATGCCATTTTTATTTTATATTACGGAGGCTGTAAAGCAGCATTTGTTTTTTGTTAGTTTGTTATTTTTTCAAACATATTGTATAACCATAACAACAAAAAATAAGTTGATTCTCATATTATGGAATTTTGAAAAGGCTGCTTTGATAAAAACATTTAATTCATACAAATTTAAATGTTTTTTTCCGTTTTTTGGAAGTAATTATGACGATACAAATTCATATTTTTAAAAAGTTTGATGTATTAATTTCATATTTATAAAAAATTTAAACGTTTGCCGAAAAAATAGTGTATTTAATTCGGAGCTAAAGTGACTTTTTGTGTTTCGTCTATAATTGTCAAACTATAGACTCAACACAAAAAGTATCACTTTAGCTCCTAATTAAATAATGTACTATTCTTAATAGTTTTTTTTTTTTATAAAATGTGTTGTGTAGTAGGAATTACAATATGTGTCACAATAACACATAAACCCCTTTTAAGACGAAGGACCCACAACAACATACGTTCAAAGGTGTTGATGGGCGTAAATCTTTCTTTTTTTGTTTTTTTATATTTTTTGTTAAAGAATGGATAACTAAACAAAAAATCCTATCACTGACAAAACATGACATAGGCCAATATTTTATGATAGAATAGAGAAAAGTAAATTAAAAAGCATATAGCAAATTTTTACAAAAATTTGCCGAAACAAAACAAAAATGTAGTTGCCTATAATCCAGCCGGCTGCATATTCCTTGATCCTGTGACGCACTGTCTTTCTTGAGGATTAAAGCCCACACATAGTTATATGAAGGCTCGTTTCTTCAAGACAGCAATAGCGTCTTATCATCAAGGATTTTTTCACAGCTAAGATTGAGGGTGCTACCGTTGACTGAATATAGTTCATCCCCCACCACCCCTAATATGTCACCTTGGCTAGTGGTATCTCACTGCTATTGCCAGTGGTATGTGATATCTCACGTTAACTCGTATGTCAATAGCAGAGACTGGAGTACGCGGGATTGTCACACCCGTAGTTCAATAATAAAAAAATTTTCAAAACAATAAAAACTGATCCCTCCATGCGGAGGGATCTGCATATTGCATTTAAAAAAATTTACGATTTTATCAAAAAATTAACTTCGATGATGTTCCGGCACGTGTTCTTTTTATTTAAAAAAATATACCGTCATGGTTTTTTGTCCACAAAGAATTTTTTTGGTATTTTTCGACGCTTCAGGACCTACTGATCCTAAAAAGTAGTAAAAGTAGTAACATTGAATGTGGAGTAATCTTGATGGTCGGCATTGGTATGTGAGACCAGGTTTTTGATTATTGTGTTATAAGTTTGATGTTTTGTGATAGTTTTGTAATAAACTTCTAAGCAGAGATGGTAGTTACCTCATAACATTCTCGTTTCATCTAGTTCTGTAACGATCGGCCTTATTACGATTTTTGCTCTAAATTAATAATCTAAACCATCCAAAAAACAACTCCATAAAAATCAAAGTATAAAACATAAGAAAATACGTAATTTAAATTGTAGTTTTTTATTTTCATTTCTTGGACCTAACTATTATTATTAAGAATAGTTGGGTCATACGATTATTCAAAATTTATAAAATGTAAAATTTTAGTCTTTGATTTTCGTGTTGTTCAGTGTATTCAATTTTTGTGATATTAATAGAAATAGTAAATGAGAAATCTCTGGAAACAGATTAGCTTGGCTCAGATTCGGTAGTTTATTTATTTTTCATTTATTCTGTATAATAGTTGAACAAAGTTACATTTGAATTCCAATTCATCAAGCTGAATCCTTCTTGCTGCACTTTATTCATTAGTTTTGTTTTGAGACTTTGTTGTTTCCTGAACATTTAGAGGTAGATTAGAAGATTTAGGTAGATTAGAAGATTTAAAGGCATGATTAATTACTATCGTTGATTTATTTTTGCGTTCACCCCATTAACGGCACAATTAGTGAGGACACTCGGAACTGATGTGGTCCTTAATTCGCTAAAGAAAGCATTGACTTCAGCCCTAGTTCTGGTGATTCCCAACTAGTCCGAGCCGTTTATAATACAATGTGACGCGAGTAATAATGGGGTGGGCTGTGTACTTGTACAACTAGATAAAGACTGTATTGCACATCCTATTGCATATATAACTAAGTCACTGAACTTAGCTTAACTTAAAGCTAAAAGGAATGCCTTGCGGTTATCCTAGGTATTCAGGTTTTCTGTGCATACATCGACCGTCACCTTTTCAAGATCATTATCCATCACGCCTCACTTAAGTGGTTGATGCAGCAGAAAGATCTGTCAGGTCGTCTGGCGCGATGAAAATTGAAGCTGCAAGATTTTAAATTTTGGTATTGATCGTCGGCGTGGTAAGCTAAACGTAATTCCAGATGCAGGTTTATCTAAAATCTCCTGTTTTCAACAGTGACAATTATCTTAAATTAGTAAAGATAATTACTGACTTCAATGGTTCTTTGCCCAATTCACGCACCTACGAAGGACTTGTATATAAAAACTTAATTTTTTTCCCCAGAATTACACCGGAAAGTGAAACTTGGAAATTGTGGATCTCAGAGAAGTTTAAGACCAAGTTGATATCTCAGATCCGTGATCTTCCAATGTCAACATACAGTGACGTAGCAAATACTCTATATAACCTATGTCGATTTTAATTTTGGATGGTCACGAAAACTAAATACTATGTTTTTCAATGTGACATTACTAACTCGAGCTTGAACTAAGTCCGGTTATATAGTCATTTTGATTTCGTAGGCCATCTCACTAAGTTCCCGTTTTTTTCCTTATGGAAACTTACCGTGGAGCCTATCTGTAAACAGCTAGAAACCAATGTGTTCCATGTTTTTGGTTGTCCCAAAACATTTGTCTCAGACTATGTGTCGCAGTTTAGATTTAAATTGTTTGAAACTTTCCTTTCAAGGTATGGGGCTCACCACATTTTCACATCTTCAAACTCCCACAAGCTAACGCGCCCATGCGAGTCAACAGAAATGTCATTGCTGGACTACATGCGTACCTTGGAAGACCATTCTCGGTTGAACGTGCATTTTAGCAAAATTTGCTTGTGGCATGTTCCGTGCATAAAGCTGTGGATTGTTCTATTATTCTGGATTGTTCTATTGGCATGTATAGGCATATTGGCATGTATAGGCATAATAGAACATGCCTCCTTTGGGCTACCCATGATCACTCATATCACGTCCTGCTCTTTGCTTTGACCCTTGAATTGTCTAGACGAGAGAGGAGAAATCCTTGATCGTCCAGATCAATTATCCGAATTAACAGCTAAAGACTTTGTAGAAAATGCAGCTCACTACAATTAGAGTACCCGGAAACGTGTTTGTTCACCGGTAACTTCCGTCAAAGCTTCGTTTTTACTGACTCTGGAAATAACTTAGTGCCAAATCAGCTCCCAAATTTGTGAAAGCCAAAGATGTCTGGTTAGCTGTTAGCGCATCATACGAACTGTAGGACCTTATTTCCTTACGATGCGAAAAATACCATTCCAAAGACGTGCGTCAATAGACATATATGCTGCCCTCTAGTTCTCATTTTACTTTCTATTGTTCGAAGAGTTGTCTTATATACTGCATCGCCCACTTTATTCGGTCCTCGGCTTTAATTTATTTGTCTGGCCTGGCTAGCTGGTTAGCTCAGTCGGAAGAGCTTGAGAGTCTTTATCTTAAGGTTTGGGTTTGAGTCTGGCTCCCATTTCACTTTTAAGTTTTTTTTACGATTCCCAGGATAAATTTAGTTAGTAAGGCTTCCTCCTTCCGTCCTATCCTGTAATGGGCAAGATATTCTGTATCAGTCGTACTTTCATATCCTGTTCTATTTACTTTTAGCGTTAAAATGCAATAATTAAATTAAAATGTAATATTTAAAAATACACTTTTTTCATATGTTTATTTGCTCTTCTTTCACTTACGTCAACACAAATCAAAGTTTTGATATTCCGACGTCTGTGGTTTTATTCCGTCTATATTTTCCTTAATAAAATCATTTCAAACATGTAACAAGGTAAAACGTTGTTAAATAAAGAACCCACTTTTGTTTTGTTCAAATTGTCTCTCTCTTTCTCTCTTCTCTCTGTTTTAAGCATCAATCAAACCAAAATGAGAAAATAAAACTGAATCAGAATCGTGTTTTTAATTTACTTCTATTTGATACAAAAACACCAAAAAATTATCCTCTTTTTGAAGGATGACAATTTATAATGACGTTATATTGAAAAAATATAGAAGATCACCACTAAGCCGATTACAAAACATTTTTTCCTTATTATCCTCAGATTTTCATTTTTTTTTAATTTTTTATCTGCAGAAAAATATTAAGGAATTATAAAATATATATTTTATTGTATTATTAAAAGTAGAAAAAAATATTTATAAGGGAACATAAAAAATCGATTATTTTTAAAATACGGTTTTATATTTTGAGCTGCTCAGATAGATTTTGTAGAATAAAACCAAGACTACCCGCTAAAAACGATGTAAATTCAATTTTATTGTTTTTTTGAGCTTAGTTAAATATTGATACTAATGATGGTACTTTGGATGAATAAATATTTTTTATGGATGGATAAATATTTATTTTAAATGAAATAGATACGTTTCTAAAAACAACTTTAAATGTTGACTAAAACCTAAAAAAATCAATATCCAAAAATCAATTCAATTTATTTGTGGATAATAGAAATAAAACATTTCCGAAAGTCTTTCAGAAGATTTTCTAATGAGAAAAGGAAAATAAAAAAACATTGAATATACTCTCAAGTTTGAATTAGGATTTAAGTAAGCAAAGCGTAGGTTTTTTGCCGAAATTTCGCTTTAGGTTCTCTTTGCATACGTTTTAAAATTATAAAAAAAAAATGTTAACCCTCTTCTAACACTTTCAATATGTCGTCGTTTTCTATATGCAAACAGTTTTAAAAAGGAAGTTTAAAAATTTCCTTTTAAATTTTATTGATCTATTTATATAAACAAACATCATTTCCCAAACCATATCTATTTCAAACTTTAAGTATAACAGACATATACGTATGTCGGATACAGATATAGACATATGTCGTAAACCAAATAAATGCCAAAGGCGTTTTCCCAAACAACTCAGAAAAAATTTAAATTAATTCAATTTCAATTAGATTTTTGTTTATTGATTTTTCTATATCCTTTTTTCCAATTTAATCTGTTTCTTTTAAAATACATTTTTTTTCAAAACCGTATCCATAAACTATATATATCTACAAAAGAGCATAAAGCTTTTGAATGACATAAACAGAAAAACTGAAAATTTGTTGGAAAATTTTCAAAATGAAACGGAAATTTATAAAACGGACGAAAAGAAAAAAAAAACAAAAATTTGGACGGAAATTCGAATTTTATGTTGTGCAAAATAAAATTCGAAATTAATAATTTATTGAACATATTCGAAGAAATTGATAAGAAATAGGAAAAGAGAATTAACTTTTGTTTTGTGTTACTGTTTTGTTATGAATATTTGATGTCTATAAAAAAAATAAGAATCAATTTATCTGAACTTTAGGATTATTTTTACTACGTTTTAAAGGATATTCAATTTCCAATCTACCTTTTTTATTTGTTTTGTTCATTTTATCGATAATTATTTGCCTTTTTCTGTCTATATGTATTTTATCAATCTCATCCAGATTTATTTTAAATTTATTTAACACAATTCAATAAACCATAAAATATTACCCTTCTCACATCAATTCATTCTAAAATCTAAATGGGAAATTAAACAAGTTGATTGGCAAAATTCAACAACACAATGAAGTCAACAAGAAAGAGAAAGGGGTGGAACTGAAAATAGCACTGTGGTTGTCTGAACTTCGATCCAAAAAATTAAAATATATTTAATCAAAAATATTTGTTTTAGTTCTTCAAACTGTTTGGATACGGACTACGGTATCGATAATATACAAATCTGGTCTAAACATTCATTAAATTCTATCACAGGACCCTTATAAGCACGATGATAGGATATTTGATACAATATTATCACATTCCTTGACATGTTCAATCACAAAATTGAATGTTTGTAGCTTGAGATTCATGCAAGCCATCCAAAAGTTTTTTTGAGTCATCAACCATTTGAGATTAGCATTTCGGTGACGGTGTAGTTCTTTTGGAGTTCACAAGACATAAAAGATATCGGTCTATCTGACCCTTTATCATATTTTTGTAACAATTATCCTTTAAATCCAGGTATCATCCAGCCAGTGGTGATATTCAAAATATTTAACAACCGGTACGCTTGGCAAAAAATCTATTGTTATAGATATATATTAACTTATACATATCTAATTATTTATTTACATTAAAATACAAAGTATATAATAGTATTAAAAGTCTAATTAAATATAATTGCCAAATTGAATTTTGATTTTGGGGTGGCAGAATAAGAACTGGTTCTCTAACACGCTTATCATTTGCCAGACGATTCCTTTGTCTGAACCATAATTTAACATAATGTATTGAAAATCTTTAATAGATTTTCGCATTAAATCTTTTGTCTTTAAACGACTTGTTGTTTTAATTTATAAAGAACTAGCAGGCCCGGCGTGCTTCGCTACGCTTATAAATAAAGTTTTTGCGAAGACATTTTGTTGACGTAGGTAGAAGCAATGATTTCAAAAGTGGTAGTGAGAAATGATAGCATAATTTTCAATTTTTATTTTTAAAAATATGAATGAAAACCAGCTGATCAGGATGGTCATTTTGTAGTGCTATATCGCATATTTATATCGAATTTTGGAGAGTTATAACGCAATTGAAAAATATAAAAAAAACTCTACATACCCCTACTCAAATTTCCCCTCAGAATGAATTTGCAGTGAATTTTAGGAAAAATTAGAAATAAGTAATTGACAGCTAAAAACCGTATATATAAGAATATTTTAAAGGCTACTCAAAACGTCGTGATAAAAATCTTTTTGAAATTAAAATCAATATTATATTATAGTTTAGATTAAAATTAAGTTATATTTTATACTAAAGTGAAAATCAAATGGATTTTCAATATTTTATTTATTTATTTCATTTTTGTGAAACCTTGTTTGCAAAATAAAGCGAAAATTTCCCAAAAAAATAATGAATTTCTTTGATTTTCGTTTGAGTATTGAGTACAACTATTTTTAGTGATAGTTTAATGGACGAACGAATTTTCTCAATATCCCTTATGTTATTTTGTTTAATAAGAATAAAACAATAACTCGTTTATTTTATTGGGTCAACATGTAGCAAGTCTCTTTTAAAGTTCATACGAAAAACTACGTATTGTAATGGTTTTCTCGGAATTTCAAAAATTTGTTACTGCCTAATCACTATATTATATATATTTTAACTACGATATCGGGTTGTACATCCAAAGGATCTACATTTTGTCTTATACTATGTTAATTTGATTTTATATTGTTGTTGCGACTGGTGCGGTGCTACTATTCCAGCTCTATGTTCAGGTTCAGGAATTCTGCTTTTGTCTGTGAGTGATACCACAAATCTTCCTTCGTCAGGTCGGTTGGATTTTTTGGGCACTAGAATAAGTGATCTGCATCATGTGGCGTGCCCCCACATGCGGGACACTTTTCAACAATTTCTTGGTCAATCCTAATCTGTTTAATCTCTTCCGCATCGACCTGTGGTGGCCTGCTCAGTTGCAAGAAAACTGGATTTAAGGCGTAGTTTCTTATTGTGTCTTCAACAGTTTTTGTATGTATTATTTTTAAGCACGTTTTATACGTAAGCTCGTCGATGTTACCGGTGAATCGGTTGTTTCTAACATCATGTAAGAAACATTTCACTGTTCGCCTTATGTCTCTAGGTGGTGTAGTCGTGGATAAGGTGTTATTCCAGGGATGTTGCTCTTTGTGACAGACCCATAAATATTGCTTGGTTTGCATTTCATTATGTTCACTGACCGGTAATATGTTACATTGATCGTGCAGGTGATCTCGGTGAGCCACCGAGTGACCTTCAGTTGTAGTTTCCAAGACAGGGTTTTCTGATATTTGTAACTTATTCCAGTGGGAGTAGCTGACTTGGGGTGCTCAGTTCATATAGGTGCAGCATAATTTGAAATGGGTTTTTCTATCGCTTTACATGTTGCAATTATTGTGTTTTTACCTTTGCCCAATGAACCACCGATTAGTGCTTTCCATGTGTTCCTGTTGTCGGTTTCGAAATCATCTGTTGAGCATGAGCATTGAATTTAAGCTCAATGGGTCCAATATTACCCCCAACAATGCCGGATTTTTAACCGTAGGAATGAGTATGTTGTCAATGAAAATTAAGTGTTGCATATAAAGAATTGCATATTAAGTGTTGTTATCTCAGTTATTGAGTATAATGGCTTGGACCTTTGTATTCAGACAACAATATATCCTATTACACATGCCGGTAACAAAAAAACACAAAAACGGAAAAAACGTACGTCTATAACAAACGGACTCAAATTCGGGAACCTCTTAATCTATATCTAACGAAATTAGCCTAACATCACACAACCTCCAGATATAACGTTCACAATATTATGCCTAGATTATTAGGTATCTATATAGGAAAAAAACATAGGAATTTTGGACGGCTCTGCTTATTTCGTTTATTAATATGAAAAAAAAAATTTTTTTCAAATGAAATTTGTAAACCTTAACTATGTCTAGCTGGTCACCCAAAACAAACCCGTTTCAAATATATTTCTTAGTACGATTCTCTTTATATGATTCTCAGTCTCCTGGCGTGTCCCACCTTGAAAGTCAAAGCTGGTAAACTAAATAATCAATGATTCTAAGTGTGTAGAGACAAATTTACACTGCAGTAATAGTTTTGAATAATGATGCTTTAATAATGTGTAAATAATCATAACATTACTCTATATTTCATATAAGATATATCCTATTAAAGTTTGTCCCACCAATTTGTTATTATTCTCCTGCCCAATTAAAACACATTGAAAATATTGGAAATTCATATTTCTATCAAGTTATCGCTCGTCACAGGAATTAATTAAAGTTCAATAAATATAATATTGCAAGTGTTTTACTTAGTCCGAGGTTTCATCAATCAAAACAGTCATCATTACTAATAAGATCGTGTTTTGCCCAGTCAAATTATCAGTCCCCTGGCAAGTATGTTCGTAAAAAGTATTGTAACGACTATTCGTTGGTTCTTTTCAATTATTGAGCAAATACGACAGTAAAAAGACAGATCTTTAGTTAATAAAATCTCAAACTTTATTTATCAACCAGTTACAGCAACTTCCGATTTTAATTACAATAAATTCCAGGGTTGGAGGGAGTTCCATAAGTTGGAGTTATGCACGATAAACTTCACCGCTTTTCCACAATTTGAATCAATAATATTCGGAATCGTAAAATCTGTATTTACTATTCCACTAAGTTCAAATTCTTTTACTATTAGTACCCAGGCTCAAGTACCACCGATTATTCCTTATACTTGCGAATATTTATTAACACTTTTATTTTGGATTTTTGAGATCAATTAAACTCAAGTAAGTAAAGAAGTAATTGGAATATTTTCAATTCAAAGGTATGGTTTGAAGTTTCTCAGAAAAAAACTACAATTCACATTTTTTACGTGTTTCGGATCGGATTCGAACCTACCCTCGTCAGTGCCCGGCTCGAATCTTTGGGCAGACACGCTATCGATTACGCCGTTGAGGCGATGACAATTTCAAAGTTGAAACTTCTTCATCACTTATTTATTTTACTTAAGTTGAATTTTTCCACTGTCATTAGACTCCATATTATGGAAATGCTTTTACATTAACACTTTTAATGGCAAAATTAAACACTTTTAATGGCAAAATTAAACTGACTATCTGATATTTTGTTCGCTTATTTATATTCAAAAACAACTAAGCAAAAACGTCTGGTAACTCACTGTAGTTTCTAGAAATCAATATTACGTAGTATGTACATCTTGAATAGGCCACACCCATCTTCATTCATACTTGCATAAATGTAAACATTTGTATTAGCAAACTCAAATTCAATTTATGCAAAATGTTTAGGCAACTCCTTTTTTTAATTCATGAATGCAGAATGTATTGGTTATTTATTAGTAAAGTAAATTAAATTAACCCATTCTGGACGAAGTTTATTACAGTATTTTAATTACAGATAATTTTGTAGTTTTATATGTCGTGAATTGCCTTGGTATAGAATCCGTTTATTTTTTTTTTTTTTGGCGTAATTTTGTCATTTTTAAGCGAAATACTGATAAATTCTCAGTCTCCTGGAAGATTTTAAAGCAGGTAGACTTAGATAAATGTTTATTTCGTGTTTTGAGATAATATTGAGATAATTTTGAATTAATTTAGGAGTAAGAAGGATATTTTGTAATTTTGATTCTTGTATTTTTTTGTTTTTTATTTTTTTTTGACTGGCCACATCCAGAAAAGTTGAAAGAACGTCATCAACTTTAACTAAAACTAGTTGCCAGAACTTATACGCAAAAAACATGTCGTGCCGTAATTAGCTCCATTTCTTTCTTCGTGTGTAGAACTACCAAGATATCACGGCTCTCTGTGTTTTTTAATTCAATTTTTTATTTCTTAATTCTTTTGCCCAGGGCGAAGACCAAAACAAAGGAAAAAAACAAGAATATGGGAAAGGACTAAAACAAAGACAAAGACAGAGACAAAAACGAAGACAAAGACAAAAACAAAGACTAACCTAACACAAGGACAAAAACCAAAGTAGGGCAAATGCTGAAGACAGAGGCTGAGACTACCTTTGTGGGACACAATGTGGGACGTATGGAACCTTGTGGGACACCACCAGTTACTGGGTGCATTTTACTGGCACCGTCCATGTTATACTTAAGTATTATCTGGCTGAAGTGACTGGTAGTTATTTTTAGCAAGAACGTTGGTACCTCCTTCTGGGTTAGCGCATCAAAAATACATTTCCAATTAGCTGTGTTAAAAGCATTTCTCACGTCCAGCGTTACCACGGCCATTATATTTTGTTTTCTAGCAGCCAATTTGTGCCGGATAATGCCTTTTCTGCAGTATCCATCACGACCTTGGTTGCGTCAATCTTGTAACCGGTCACATATAATTCTCTCCAAGATCTTTCCTGACGTATCACGCAAGCAGGTATGAAAATGACTCTCCAAGTGGGTTGTTCCCTTTCAGTTGCAAAAACAGCTTTTGTTCCTTCCATTTTACCGCGAAACTCCTTCCTTAAGACACCCCGTATAAAGCTCGCTGAACATGTGTGTGGATGATCGGATTTCCGTTTTCGGCGCTATGTCCTTCACGCAATTTTGACCTGGCGTTTTGCCATTTCCTAACTGTGAGCGTGCTTTTAGGACTTCTGCCTAAGTCACTGGTTGAATATCTTCCACTGTATGTCCTGCTTGTTTCAGCTCACAGTAAAGGTATTGTGGAAACAGCTCTTCTATTATATTAGTTAGCATAACCGGACATGTGGATATAAGAGGATGTCTACCTCCAAGCTTTTCCATTACCCTTTTATAACATCTACTCTAGGGATTACGTCCTTGCATGCGTCGCGGTCCGCGGAAGCACTTTTGCTTACTTAAATTGGTGACACGTTTCAATTCCGATGAGTTGGATCTTCATGACATCTTTCTCGTATGATATTTTCTCTGTGCTCTGAGGCTCTCTGCTCCGCAATCTCCATGTTCGACCATAACACGGGCTTTCGTTCTTTTACAGCTATCCTATTTAGCATTGCTACATCACAAGCCTTAGTAATGTAACCCATGAGCTGGGTCATTTTCATTTCGACTGTTCCTGCTAGGCAGGTTTCCATTAACATATGCAGGAAAATGCTCTCATCGAGCAAATTGGCTTTCCAACCAATTTGCTTCCTCTTCTGTCTGTTTGAGATCAAAGGGTTTCGATCAAATATAATAGCTCATACACGTTAGCTTGATGATCACTGTGTGTAGCCTTCACGTTCTATATCGTTTTGTTTGCAAGACATGCACTCATGAACGTGAGATCAATTCTAGAGCTCATATTTCCCCTACGAAAAGTTGAACACTAACCGTGTCTATGAAAGTGACATGAAGACTCGCAAAAGCCTTCAGCAACGATGGCCCTCCTCCGTTAGTGTTTTAACTTAAACTGCACGGCTTCAAAATGGTTTAGGTTTATTTGGACAATTTTCATTTGCAGTTTCTACACAGCGCTTCCTGGTAGACTGGGCATTTGAAACTCCCAAACCCGTGCTCGTTATTAGACCATTTTTTCACTGCCGAATATGCACAATATGAAGAACAATATAAAATTATAAAATGGTAAAAAATTATATTTTTATTTTATTTTTTTTATATGACTATTTCCCATTATGTATAACAATATAAGCTACCACTATCAATCGCAAATATGGAAATATGATTTTGATATCTTTCTTTAACTCCCTAATGCCTATTCAAATATTTAGCGAGTTAAAGAGGGATATCAAAACCATATTGCCATAAGAGACGTCAGACGCTATCCATGGAGTGCTCAAAAGGTTCTGGTGTTTACTCAAACATGCTGCTTTGAGCTTACAGACGCTCTGGCCAGATCAAGCATGGATTGAGGCTACCCAAAACAAAATAAATTGCTTTCTGAAATATCTACAAGAATGAAACACGAGATCTACGAAGGAGAACCATAAAATGGCGAGAAAAGCCGTTACAAAGGTATGTAGACCAACAAAGAGAGAATTATTGTAGATAAAGTATGTGAATATTTAAAGCTTCAATAAAGAACATCAATTACGTATCTCAACAGGTTAAAACCTTAAAGAATGGACCTCAAACCATATATCAATTGTTATTCAAAACGAAGATCTTCTTAAAACAAGCAACCAGCAGCAAGTCAAGCGACGAGCAAATTTTGCTCAGCAAAGCATATTCTTAGAAAAATCCATACAAAAAGTTTTTTTTTGCCTTAAAATTTTCATCTAATTGAATTAACAATTATAATAAACAAATTTTGTTTTCATTCATTAAGAATTACTTAATTATAAAGACTGATAAAGGAATCAAAATTTAAATACTGTGCATTAAACATATTTCAGTTAAAATAAACTAAAATAGGCCTTGGTTAATATTTATTTGTAATTGAATTCAATTTTTATAAACAAAATAATATCAATTGTCAGTTGCTGTTCAATTAAAAAAAAGACATATGTCAAAATTAACATAAATAATATCTTTTACACAAAAGAAAGATAGACAAAATATATAGTGTTTTCTTTTACTCACAATGAATTCGTTGTAAATAAAATGAGGAGAAAGGAGAAAATAAGTGACAGTTAAAATTATTCATATGAATGTTTATTTAAATATTCAAAAATTGTAATGAAGCGTTTTCTCAGTGGCGAACCAATGAGAAGGACATAGCAGGAAGCGTACCTAGCGAGATTGATTTTCAAGCCCCAAACTAGCTTCAGCCCATGGGAACGATAAAGTAACCCTGCTACTTCAGCACAAATACAGAAATGTACGCTATTTAAGAAAATTTGCAGAAATGGAAAAAAAGATACAAGTGTGAAAAAAGGAGACTCTGGCGACCCCATTCGCGAAAGACCCACGATCAACACGTCCAACCTCCACGTTCACTCACATACGCCCACACACACACACACATTCACACCCCTTTATCATTATGACCTAAGTAATAAAAATAAATTTACTCACCCCATGATTAAACCCCGTCCTCCTATTCTGCTTCCATCAGCCCTCCATCCGCACGTGGATCACGTTAGGAATCTCTCGACAATATTTGGTATGATAACAATGTTGAATGAAATTGTACGTACAAACGTGGCACGAAATGTTAAGTAGAAACGTTATGTATATTCGTAAAATTTTGTTGGATCAAAAATGAAGTAATTGATGTAAAATATTGTTGAATCAAAAATGATGTGTAGAAACGTTATATATATTCGTAAAATTTTGTTGGATCAAAAACGAAGTAATTGATGTAAAATAATGTTGAATCAAAAATGATGTAATCGATGTAAAATATTGTTGAATCAAAATTGGTAAGCAGAAACGTTATATAAATTTGTAAAATTTTGTTGGATCGAAAATGTTGCGATTGATGCAAAATGTTGTTGAATCAAAAATGTTGTAATTGATGCAAAATATCGTTGAATCAAAAATGATGTAATTGATGTAAAATATTGTTGAATCAAAATTGGTAAGTATAAACGTTATATGAATTTGTAAAATTTTGTTGGATCCAAAAATGTTGCGATTGATGCAAAATGTTGTTGAATCAAAAATGTTGTAATTGATGCAAAATATCGTTGAATCAAAATTGATAGGTAGAAACGTTATATAAATTTTGTAAAATTTAGTTGGTTCAAAAATGTTGCGACTGAGGCAAAATGTTGTTGAATCAAAAATGCTAAGCAGAGACGCCACGTAAATTTGTATAATTTTGTTGAATCAAAAATGATAAGCAGAAACGGTATACAAACTTGTATAATTTCGGTTGAATAAGTAGAAACGTGATATAAACTTGGTAATCAGCAACGTAGATTAATTCGTAATTGTTAAATAGAAACGTAGTCAAACTGGCAATCAGCAGTGTTGTAAAATAAAATTGATAAGCAAAAACGTTAATCAATCTAGTAATCAGCAATGATGAATAATTTATCAAGGTTAAATACAATGTTAAGTAGAAACGTTGTATCTGGTTGTAAACACAAACGCCGAACCAACTGATAAGCACAGGTGAATATGGTAACGATTATAGCAATTACCGCCGAATACGTTGAAATGTAATTGTTGTAGGATGCGTTGAAATCAAAAAAAAATGTAATAATTTGTACCAACACTAGTTAAACTATTTGTTGAAATAGAACGGTAATGATTTGTATCAACGATTGTGAGGCAATACGGTAAAAAGTAATTGTTGACGTATGCGTTGAAATCCAAAAAAAAATGTAATAAGTTGTACCAGCATTAGTTCAACGTATGCGTTGAAATCCAAAAAAAAATGTAATAAGTTGTACCAGCATTAGTTCAACGTATGCGTTGAAATCCAAAAAAAAATGTAATAAGTTGTACCAGCATTAGTTCAACGTATGCGTTGAAATCCAAAAAAAAATGTAATAAATTGTACCAATATTAGTTAAATTATTTGTTGAAATAGAACGGTAATAATTTTGTATCAAGGCTTGGTGAAGCAATACGGCAAAAGTAATTGTTGACGTATGCGTTGAAATCCAAAAAATGTAATGAATTGTACCAATATTAGTTAAATTACTTGTTGAAACAGAACGGCAATGATTTTGTATCAAGGATGGCGAAGCAATACGGTAAAAAGTAATTGTTGACGTATGCGTTGAAATCCAAAAAAAAACCGTAATAAATTGTACCAACACTAGTTATTGTTATTTTAGTTAACCATTTGTTGCCGTATTTGATAAACAAAATTCCCCCCCCCCATTCAACAACAAAAACACACTTATTTTGCGCGCTTTTTACTTTAATGATAATAGCAATATAAATTATTTTATGTATTTTATATAACATGCAAATATAAAGTTAATATACTTAATACAAGAATTTCCTTTCAGGTTTTGTATTATGATTCAATAGTGATAAATAATTTCGAGGTCATTGAAAAAAAAACAACCAAGCAACAACTCGACTGACACTACGATTACCTCAGTTTTCCGGTATGACCGATCCCGTTCATCATGGATCTTTTCATTAACATTAAAGTTGTTTATCACTTTTAATCTAAACTATTCTGAGACTTATGATTTTAATTTAGCTTATGACACAACTAATAAAAAAAACATGACAAGCATAAGAAGACTTAACACATCATAGAAATTAATTAATTTTACACTAGGGTTATCACAATTTAATATTGAATTATTTAAATTAATTACACTATTTGGACTATCACGCACAAACATATAATAATTTTTTTCTTTTGCTTTGGAACTATATATTATCACCGAAAGATAAATTTTTCCTACTTAAGTTTAAACAAGGAGGTATATTTTTGTGTATTTTGATATTTCAGCATTTAAATAAATGGCTGATAACCTCACACTCACAAAGACGTCAAAACACATCGACCAAAATAAGAATCCAATAGCAAAAATCAATATCAGACTGAGAGAGAGAACAATTTACAGTGGCTTATTATATAGCCAAATTTTGTCTCGAAATAACTCGAATATCGTATTTAGATGGGAGATAATTAATTTACATCAGATTTTCAAATTATTGGGAACTTATTATGGTTCACAAAACCGTTTGCTATTTGATAATATTGTACGAAAATAAGGTTTGGACACAAGATATTTCCGACACATCCATAACATGTATAATTGAATCCAAAATGAATCAAATACAGATTCGATCAATGATATGATATTTAGACATTTATTAACTACATTCTGCAATATCAGTACAGTGAAGTTCAGTTCAATAACGGAAGGATTGTTTAAAGCAAAACACTCATACAAAGACAAATCAAATGTTTAACAAAGCAAGAATAGTAATTTGTTGTATGTTGACGATTGGAAACAGAATACACGTAGCTGTTATGAGGTTTTGAGAATTTCGTTGTTTCATTACGGTTTGTGTTTTGAAAAAAAAGAAGAGTTTAAACTCAAGTAGTAAGGCGAGAACAATCGAATGGAAGTATAACGCGCGTCAATTTTAGTGCGTTGCAAGATTAAATTCTGATTAAATTTTAGTGGTTATACGGATGATGATTAAAGAAAATTATTAATTAATTCAAATTAACCAATATTATGTTATATCAATGAATAAACAAATCAGGGCAATTAGTGCAAGCTTCTTTCTCCCATACGTTTGTCCGGCTATTGCAGATTTAGTTAGATTTTAAGAAATATATAAGGAAACTATGGGTTAAGGAAACTACACGAAATATGACTATTGATGATGAAGGGATGAGAATCCACTACAAGTGGTACAGATTAATATAAGGAACAACAACTAAGGAAACTGCGACTGTAATACACGACGTTCTGACATTAGTCCAGACTATCCATTACAAAATATAACAATATAATTTCTTTGGTGACAAATTTCAATTACAAATAGGTATAATATAAAAAAACACCACTTTTGAGTAAAAGTGAATATTTTTATGAGAAGCTACAAGCAGAAAAATCAAAAAATTATCATAATTTTTTTGGTTTTCAATTTAATAAAAAATAAAACTTTCAATTTATTTAATGGATTAATTTTTAAAATTTAAATTTAATTTTAAAAAAACTTTGACTAAATGTAATACATTTAAAAAGTATATTTCTATCTATAAAATGCAATTTTGTCTATTTGTCAATTAACATAAACAATACGTTTATTCATAATATTTTTTAAATAAGCGACAGCAAGACAAAATATATTGTCGGTTATTTCTTTTAAATCAATCAACGAAGTGACATCTAAATGAATTTTATTCATCCAAAATTTAAACGAATCAAGTCAAGACAATTTCTTTTTATCGCTTTTTTTAACGCAAAAAGTGATAAAACACTACAAAATGACCATCCAGATCGGATATATGAAAAATTAGCAATCGAATAAGTTTTGAAGTAAGCAATAAAAAAATTTAAATGACTTGTTGAATTAGTAGCAAACCCGGCGAACTCCGTTTCGCCACCAGATGGCTTCGTTTTATGTAACATTTCGTTTGGTGATTAAAAGATGAAGAAAAAATTTTTTTTTGTTTTATATTTGAAAAGGAAAATTTTATTTCATTTCACAACAGTAATGAATTCATTCATTTTGATTAAAAAAAGTGTTATTTAGTTGAACTTCTCTAAGTAAATGAAAGTGAATCCAAAGTAAATACTGATTCGAAGCGTTAAACGTGTCTGCAAATTATCCGTTTCATTGAAGTGCTCTTTGGTAAACCACATTTTTGTTTTTTGGTCTGACGTTAACACAAACAAAGCGGATGGTTTACCAACTCGTGAACACGCAACGTATAACTGCCCATGTGAAAAACAATGATTTTCTAAATTTATCCCGCAAACACTAAGCGATTGGCCTTGCGACTTGTTAATTGTCATTGCGAACGCAAGGCTGGAAATTGCAATCGTTTGAAGTCAAACGGAAGATCAGTCGGAATCATTGGTATTCGAGGAATACATACATTTTCACCTACGTACTTTTCGTTAATAATGGTTGCCTCAATCAAATTCGGCATAAGTTTTTTTACCGAAAGTCGAGTACCGTTGCAAAGTCGCGCTGGATTCAAATTACGCAATATCATAATAACTGTACCAACTTTGAGTTGCAAGTTATGTGGTGGAAATCCTGGTAAATCCAGAGAGTTCAAAAACTCCGTTGGATAATTTACTACATAATCGGGATTTGTTATCGAATCAACTGATTTGTATGTCACCAAATCGCCAGCAATTTTTGATTGAATGGTGAAACTCATTGCGTGTACATCATTATTCTTTGCGGCAAGAATTGCTCGTTGACTTAACCAAGCATAGTTCTGATAATTCTCACTAATGTTTGGGAAAACGTTTTCAATAAGAGCTAATTGAGAGTCTACAAATCGGCAAAAGTCGTTGGTAAGAGTAATTAATCCAGATGTCGCATCAACTGGGACTTTTCCATTTCCAACAGCTAACAATTGTTTGGAAAATTGTGCAGCACTTTGATCATTTTGAAGTTGAACTCTCATATTAGTGGTTAGCGATAATGTTTTTACGTTATTCCATAAAGGTGATGCCTTCAGGCAAGCATTCAATTCATCTGCAGGCGTTCCACGGGGAATTACTGGTAACGTCTACCTGAAATCGCCTGCCAACTATATCATCAAGCCGCCAAAGATGTTGTTATTTCGCCGAAGATCCTTGAGTGTGAAATTAAGTGTTTCAAGTGATTTCTTATTTGCCATTGTTCACTCATCCCAAACAATGAGCTTGCGTTGCATCGACAATTTTCCCATTGCACTGGATCGGGAAATATTGCATGTTGGAGTATCAATTTTGTTTAAATTGAGTGGCAACTTAAGCGCAGAATGTGCAGTACGACCGCCATCTAGAAGAGTCGCCGCAATTCCAGATGATGCTAACGCCAAAGCTATGTTACATCTTGGTCGAATAGTGGCCAAAATCAATGAAATGACAAATGTTTTCCCTGTTCCTCCAGGTGCGTCCAGGAAGAATAGACCACCAATATTATTGTCCACCGCTTGCATTAATGTTTCGTATACTTGTTTTTGCTGTTCATTCAGTAACGGCACATTATTTCGAACGAATTCCTGCAATGTATCAACATTGTCGATTTAATTCTTGGTTGAATGCATCGTGCATCGATCAATTTGGCGCAATCATTCCTACTTCAATCAGTAGCTTGTTTGCAATAGTCAAGCATTGATCCTCAATCAGAATCAATCCTTCATTGTAGATTTCATCGGTTATTTGGATGTCAGGATTATTCGTTTGAATGCGCAAGCGATGCAAGATATCTTCACATATGTCGTCTTTGTATTTGTTCCATAACTGAATTGGTTGTGAAGGAAAACATGTGGTGATGATAATTGCGAACAGCGTTTGTATTTGGTACGCATTTGATGAAACAACTGAATCCGCAAGTGTTAAATCCCAATGAGAATCGTTCTCCAGCAAACCCAATAGTTGACATGCTTCTCGATATGTTTGGCATTGGTGGCCATTCACAGTTTTCAAATGCGTAAATGATTTTGGTCCACGTACATTTACCAACAGCAGTCGCAAATAAAAACATTCATCATTTCTAGGATGAACAGTATACATGCGACCTAGTGCATCAGTGGAAAACACCTGTGGCCAATCTGGAACTGGGGTTCCTTGTTTGCGACGTTGGAATTTCTTTGTTGATTGATTCCAAGTGTAATACTTGGGCATTTCAACGTACATCAGCGTCGCTGCGAATGGATCTGCTTCACACATTGCAAAGAAGCTAGTCAATGTTGTCGATGGTGGTCTCTCAGCTCGTTGTACCGCATTACCCTCAGTGAAGCAAACTATTTGGCCATTTTCCAAATGCACTGCTAAATGTACAACTGTGGGATATATTTCATGAATTTGAAATGACAATAATCGCCACAGTGCTTCATTAGTACTGACGTATCTGCCCATTTGGAAGTTGCTGATTTCGTCATTCGCATTTTCCGACGCAATACCAAACACAGCCATGTCGCTGCCTTTTGTGACGTACTTGCACAAATATTTGATTGATTTGGCCTAATGACAACTCTCAACGTTTGCATGTGTTTCGAAAATTCGTGATAGCAGCGGGCAATATGGTACAATGAATTCATTTCCGATCTCAATCTCTTGATTTTTAACTTTAACTTTGATAGTTCGACCATTATCTTCTTTTGAACGCTGACGATAAACTGGATATCCATCGTTCCCTGTGACTGTTTCAGCAACTAACGGTCGCGGATATCGTTTTGTGCACTTTCCATCAGCCATGCAAGGCGATAATGGATTTAATGCACCGCACGGTCCATGCACCATCTGTGTCGTCACAATGTTGTGTAGATGGGGATCAGTGACTGGATCAGGAATTTCAGCTGATATGATGTCATCCACTTCATTTGAATATAATTTGTTCAGCAACCAAATTAGGATATGAGCATGCGGTAGTCCACGCTTCTGCCATTCCACCGAGTACATATAACAACGTGTATCACTAACAACTCGATACTTAGTAAGCACATCCATCATAACCTTGAGTTTTTGCTGAAATACTCTGGCGATTATGTCATGGCGATCTTGCGGTTTTTGGCCCGGTTTCAACTCACGTTCAATTTCTGTCCACTTCGGATTGCATGTGAGCGTAATAAATAAATCCGGAGTTCCATAATTTCGCACGTACGTCATAGCGTCTTGAGCGTATTCGTGCATGTGGCGTGGGCTTCCGATATAAGATGATGGGAGAATCGTCAGACGTCTAATATTCTGAACATCACCATCTGAATGAATAACATCACGCAAGTGTATATAGTCCTCAGATCGTAGCTTTGTCTGATTGAATCGGATGAACGCTAAACGTTCGGTCTCGACTTTGACATACATGTCGACAGCGAATTGCTGGAATAGCCGACGGCACTTCAGAATGACATTCTCCTCATGTATACGAATCATCATACGATACGCATAGTAATTCATTGCGCTTAGATTTTTGTTCGTTGATACTCCTGAAAATGCAAAATTAAATGAATTGTTAATGGAAACCAATAATAGCAATAATAGCAATAATTAATGTGTGAATATTGTACCTGTAATTGGATCGACCATCTTCAACGTGATGTCGTATCCGTCTTGCCCTTGCCAATAAATGATTGGATATTGTAACGCATCGTACAAACGATGTGTCTCGTTTACACGATGCATGATATTGCTTCTTCGCTGAACGACAATGTCTCGCGATTTAGTTGGATCGCCAACAATAATTGCAGCAACATCATTAACGGTGGGTGCATTGGATCTTTGCACATGTTCACCTGTTGGGGTACAATCCGCCCTTATGACAAATTTGTGCGTATCCGATGGCATTCGTTCCAATGCTGTTTTGAACATATTAACCACAGCATTATTAGCGTGGAAAAATGCTTGCAACTGTTCAATAATTCATCTCTTTAACTGTTGTGTTCTCTGTATATTGCACCGCACATTCAGCTGATCCACCATCGATGAAATGAAATATATTTGCAGAAATTGATGCGTTTCATCTTGTGTTGGCACCAGCGAACCATGCAAATGATAAATTTGTCCTTGTATCTGTAATTGCAAACAATCTTTTTTTAAATAATACGGTGTAACTTCTGATCGTGTGATGGTGTAGTGTGTGGTGTATATGTAGTTGTTATGTGTTGCAATTCATTGTTTTGGTGTGAGTGATTGGTTATGTGTGTTGTATCTTTTACCTTGCAAGTCGGCATGAAGCCGCCTTCTCGAATGATATTAGCTCAAAAGGAAGTCATACGAAAGCAGTTATTGTATTCAAGGATGTGTTGAAGAAAATGGCTGGAATCGGGATTACTTCCATCGAACAATGTTTTCAGTGGCTGTGGTGGTGTAAGTAATGGATCCAGTTTGACTTTTCCACTTGCGCAGCACAATCCAGCCGTTTCTCTTTTTAACTTTAACGCATTGCAATATCGGCATATAGTCGTCATTGGTCCAATATCTAAATTTTCATCATCACTGTAGTTCGCAGTGGGATCATATTGGAATGCCAAGCGATTGTATGATGCCAATGATCTTCGTGTGCTCACGCGTTGTCTCAACCGGGCATTTTCTCTTATTATATTTTGTCTTTCTTCGCTTAAGTTCTGGGAATACACTTGTTGCTGGCTTGCATGTCTTGTGCGGCGGCCGATGTTCGCACGTCGTCCTCTAGGCATTTTGTACTATGGACAGAGGGGTGAATTTAACCTCAAATGCACGATCCACATAATTTACACAGTTCAACTTACCACCTTAAAGACAAATGCCTGCAGTTGAAATTGAATAAAAATTTGCACAATACACGTGATTGATTTGATGGATAATGAATAACTTATTTTTTTTACTTTTTTTTCACAATTTCACAGTGAACACATTACCGGTTTATCACATGAAATTAGCTTTGCATAGAACATTGAGTAGCTGTCAAACAATGTATCACGTACCGGCGCCATCTACTTAGAATATTGGTTTGTAGTACATGCTATATATCAAAGATGGCGCTGTATGTGAAAAAAGATTTTCCCGCTTTTCTGTTGAAATTTTTCCTGAATTTTCTTTGCTATAAACCTCACGGAGCCCGAGACCTTTCCAACGAATGCAAAACCGTGGAAATCGGTTCGTGCGTTCTGGAGTTATAGCGTCAGGAAGGAAAACCCTACTTATTTTTATTTATAAAGAATTTCTCTTGTCATAAATTATATTATTAATTGTGCTGAATCTACTTTCGGCAGTAACATTACCTTGGCAATTACATTTAAAATCCTTTTATAGGATTAATTCTTTTGGATTCTATATCACGCACATCAACAAAATCTCGAAAATCGGTTTCTGAAATGATGTTCATATTTGGGTATTTTATTTAATTGCTTTAAATTTAAATCCATGGTGCTTCCAAAATATCACCATAGCCATTCGGCCATGTTTCTGAAATTAATAAATTAAAGTAATTTGAGCAATAGTTTCCATTTCTATCGTCTAACAGCAAATGTTTTTTCTTTTGTTTTAAAAAAAAAACTTATCTCTCGAAACTACAAGTAGGGTTTCATATGAAAATGCTTTACTTCAGTATCCATTAAAAATTTGTTTTAGAATATTACACCACACAGTTTTTTGTACAAATCGAATAAAAGATAGAGTTTCACTTCGGTCTGAAAGACCTAAGTATTACACATTCATGAGCTCAAAGCGAAATTCTTACCCCCACATTTTTTGGCATTTCTCGACGTTTTAGGACCTACTGATTCTCAAAAAGCGAAAAAAAAATGTATGTCTGTCTGTTGGCCGGCCGGCCGTCCGTCATTACCTACGCTGCAGGGAAAACCGCTGAAGGGATTTCAAATTTTTTTTTTCAGGGTCCAAAAGGACGAGGTCCGAAAGGACGCTTTGTTCAATAACTGTACCGGAAGTGTGTCAAAAAAATCATTAAGTGTGTCAAAATTAGCTAATTTTCATATTTTTGGCTTAAAAAGCGTTCATTTTATGTGATTACGAGTAGGGACATTGAATTTGGAGAAATCTTGATGGTCGGAATTGGTATGTGAGATCAAAAACTAGATTATTGCATTATAAGTTTGGCAAAAAAATGTTGTCAAGTGTGTCAAAAGAAAGTTTTTTATTTATTTTTTTACACAATTTTTTGGAAAAATATAAAATTGTTTGTTTGAAATGAAATTTTATTATTATTATAGAGAATTATGGCATTATAAGTTTGTCAAAAAAATAATGTCAAGTGTGTCAAAAAATGATTTCATTTATTTTCTTAGCCAATTTTTAGGAAAAAAATGTAGGTGTTTTTATGACGTATATGTAATTGAAATAAAATTGGACATGGAAATTTTTGAATTTGTTATAGTTTTTGAAATATTTTTGGGATTTGGAAAAAGTTTGTATTTATGATTTTGTAATAATTTTTGCAATAGTTTTAGAATTTCAGCAAAAGTTTTGATTTTTGATTTTGTACGAATTTTTGGAATATTTTTAGAATTTTGAAAAATTTAAAATTTTTGATATCATTATAATATATGGAATTTTGAAGAAAAGTTTGAATTTTTGATTTTGTAATAATTTTTGCATCATGTTTAGAATTTTGGAAAAGTTTAAATTTTTAAGAATTTTTGAAATATTATCGGAATTTAGAAAAAATTTAAATGTTCGATTTTATTCTTGAATATTTTTGGAATTTTGATAAAGTTTGATTTTATTTAATTTAACAATATTTTTGGAATTTTGATTATAATTTTCCGGCAACGAGTTGATGTTTCGTGTTAGTTTTGTAATAAATTTTTAAACAGAGATAAAAAATACTTGTACTTTAACAAAGAGTTATGTTTGATATACATCGCTGCCCAAAACTAAAAACCATGTCCTCATAAAAGGTTTTTGGCGAAAACTATATCAAAATCCTTAACCCAGACCGGTCTTGATATCTCAGAGCTGTGAGATTTCAGCCACTCCATATTTTACTATTATTATTGAGAATTATGGCATTATAAGTTTGTCAAAAAAATGTTGTCAACTGTGTCAAAAGAAAGATTTTTATTTATTTTTTTACCCAATTTTTGGGAAAAAATAAAATTAATTATTTGTTTGAAATGAAATTTTATTATTATTATAAAGAATTATAAGTTTGTCAAAAAACTAATGTCAAGTGTGTCAAAAAATGATTTCATTTATTTTTTTAGCCAATTTTTTGGGAAAAAAATGTAGCTGTTTTTATGACGTATATGTAATTGAAAATGAAATTGGATATGGAAATTTTTGAATTTGTTATAGTTTTGGAAATATTTTTGGAATTTTGAAAAAGTTTGTTTTTCTGATTTTGTAATAATTTTTGCAATATTTTTAGAATTTCGGAAAAAGTTTTAATTTTTGATTTTCTAAGAATTTTTGGAATATTTTTAGAATTTTGAAAAATTTTTAATTTTTGATTTTATTATAATTTTTGGAATTTTGAAAAAAATTTCAATATTCAATTTTGTAATAATTTTTGCAATATTTTTGGAATATTTGAATTTTTAAGAATTTTTGGAATATTATTGGAATTTAGAAATGGTTTAAATATTTGATTTTATTGAAGTGAAACTTCTTTATTGGCGTATGAGAGAAATTTTAAAGCAGTATAATATATAAAAAAAAATCGTCACGATTTTCGGTTACGTTGATTTTTTATAAATTTTAATTTTTTTATGATAATTTATTTTTATTAATTTATTTAGTATTCTACTAAATGTTATATGAGTTGGATGTGTCGATTGTAGATGGTGGTCATGGTGGTCATTGTGGTCATAGTGGCCATGGTGGTCATGGTAGTCATGGTGGTAATAGGGGTCGTGGTGGTCATGGTGGTCATAGTGGTCATGGTGTTCACGGTGGTCATGGTGGTCATGGTTAATGGTGGTCATGGTGGTCATAGTGGTCTTGGTGGTTATTATGGTTACGGTGGTCATGGTGGTCATGGTAGTTATGGTGTTCACGGTGGTCATGGTGGTCATGGTGGTGTAAGGTTCCTAGTTCCTCCAATTCCATTTCCCAATCTTTAATTATCCAAAACCTTATTCCCATATATCCAAACTCATCAAAATGCGACACAAGCATTTTGATTTCATAATAATTATTCTGAACAAAATAATTGGTTTGTTTCATACATTTTTGCAAACAGTAATTTTTAATTATGTTTGCAAAAATGTAAATATGTTACAAATCAGTTTGTTGACTTCGGAATAATTGTTATGAAAAACAATTATTTGATGTAGGTCAAAGCAATATAAGCCAATGTTATGGACCCCGGACCGTCCTGATACTCTTTAAGAAACTTTATTTAAAATAAAACACATAGCCAACTTTAATGTTAATCCACAATTTTATTTATTTTAATATTAATAGTTTGACGGTTTTAATCGGAGTCATCAAAATTTTTATTTTCAAATTAAATTAATTAAAATTATTAAGTCATTTTACAAAAAATATGAATAAAATAAATTGTTATTTAAAAAAGAAGGACTAATTAAATGTATAACACGCAGAATACTGACAAGTCAAACAAAATTGGGAAATCTACAATAGAAATTAACGAAACTGACACCAGAAGTGAAGAGTCTGACAGTGGTAGTGAAAAGAACCAAAGACCTTTTACGAGAAACTATACAAAAAGCATCAAGCCGGGCTTACCGTTAAAATCTATATTGACCTTACCAACACAGGAATCCTTATCGTCAGCGCTAAACAAAAATTTAAAAAAAGAGATGAGTGACACATACGAAAGCATTTTTAAGATGGTCCAGTTAATTCCAATTTTTACAGGTAGTCGCAATAATACAGCCGTGGAGGATCTCCATGTTTTTTTGAAGTATTGCAAAGATGCATACTATTATTTATCGGAAGAAGGTAAAAAAATATTTATGAAACTGATTACAGGACGACTTAGAGGCGACGCCTTTCTTATGACTCATTCTGAAAATTTTGAAGATTTAAATCAATTTTACAGTTTTCTTACGAAACACTTTATACCAAAAATGTCTGTTCAAGAATTACTACATAAAATTAGTCAGTGTAAACAGCATTTAGGAGAGCCTGTACTAACTTTCGCAGAACGTATTCAGACCTTGGTAGCAACAATAAATAAACTTTCAAAAGAGACGAATCCAGGGAAAGACCTGACAATATTAAAGACGATAGTAAATGACCAGGCAATAACCGCTTTTAAATTAGGTCTAAGTAACGTTAACATCCAATTAGGCCTTTCCAGTAGTTTAGAGACAAATTTTGACAAATTATTAGAACTAGCAACAAATTTAGAAAAATTCGAATACCAAAAAATGTCTATACCTAGTAGTCCAATACACCATCTCAGTGAATTATTTAATACAATGCACATACCACCATCAATAAATACTGGTTCGGCACACATTGTTAACACGATAGACTCTAAAAATGAAATTACTGAGTGTGAATTCTGCCGAAGAAAAGGACACACTATACAGAATTGTAGAACAAAAGCTAGAAGTCCTTTTTGCACCATATGTCACCAATACGGTCATGAACATTTTAATTGTTAGAAAAACCGTTTCCAACCAAGGAATAGATCCGCAAATAGTCAGAGAAATTTTAATTACCAAAAATCATACAATTTTGAAAACAGAAGGAGTAACTTTAACTCGAATAATTTTCAATACAACCCGCATGGGCAACAAAATAATGCAAATTATTACCCTAGGAACAATACCAGTTACCAAAGAGATAGTCTTAACGATCAATACGGTCAACACAATAATCATAATAATAATTGGCAAAACAATAACACTAGACAACTGGGTCCTGACATTAACGCCACAAATAACCCTTACACGAAAGAGACAACGTTTAAAGCAAATGCTGTAAATGGTAGACAAGTACGACTAGTTAGCTCAGAGGACATACATACTAACGATAGTTCGGGAAACTTGATAGGGCCAATTTGCGACCCACAAATTGCCGTCCAACACCAAACGTAATTATTACGGGCGATATTCACAATATAAGTAACAAAAAAACTGTCAATTCTCAAAATTATACAGATACGTCTTTATCTAATTCACAAATTACAAATAGTGGGTTACCAATAGTTGAGCTTCCGATGGATATCGCAAATCGAGGATCTCTTAAAATGTTGATAGACACAGGATCAGACATTTCTATTATAAAAGTTCAAAATTTAAAACCAGAAACACTAATTTGGCCAAACGAAAAAATAGAATTCACAGGTATTAACGGTCAAAAACAAGAAACTTTAGGGACCAGTATAGGAAAAATTAGCATTCTGAACAACATGGAACATAAATTTCAAATAACCAAAAATACGATTAACTTAACCACGGATGGAATTTTAGGAAATGTTTTTCTATCAAATAAAAATGAAATTAATTTTTTACAAAAACACTTAACAGTATATCCATCAAATGGAACAAATAAGCTTGAATTACCTTTTATAGAAAATAACAAAAAATTAGAAACCGAAGGTTTGTCAATGCAACATAACCAAATAGAAATCCATACAGACAATCTGGTAAAAAGCTCGACAAGAATAAAAAACGAACATAATCTACCAGCTCGATCGAAGAAAATTATAGAAATACCTTTAAAAGGAACCCCACAAGAAGATATAATTTGTTTTGCTCAAGAAATTCAACCAGGTATATACGCAGGAAACACTATTACTAGAACGACGGACTCGAAGATTTTAATTAGCGTAATAAATTCTACTACAAATGATATAACATTAAAAGATTACGAACCAAAGTATGAACTCCTCCAGAATTATTTTTATACGCCCGATAATCACAAAACTAATGAAAGCAGTTCTCATAATTTAGAAGTACAGACAGAGAGAACAGAAAAGCTTTGGAAATTAATTACGTTAGAAGACACCCTAACATTGGAAGAAATAGATTCTATAAAACAAATATGTGCTGACTATAACGATTTATTCTACTTAACTGGAGATAAACTAACACATACAGATGTCATTCATCATAAAATACCAACAGAAAAAAATACTCCTCCGATGAACCAAAGAATGTATAGGCTACCAGAAACACAAAAGATAGAAGTGGATAGACAAGTAGAAGAAATGCTGTGTAATGATATAATCGTACATTCCAAATCTCCTTGGAATAGCCCATTATTAGTGGTAAAGAAGAAGCCAACCAAAACTGGGGGAACAACGCTTTCGTGTTGCTGTAGACTTCAGAAAGCTGAATAAAGCCACAATTGGAGACGCCTTTCCGCTACCTAGGATCGAAGAGATTCTAGATCAACTAGGAAATTCAAGGTATTTTACTACTTTGGATCTGGCCAGTGGTTATCATCAGGTGCTAGTTGACGTCGAAGATAGGGAGAAGACCGCGTTTAGTACAAACAGAGGACATTTTGAATTTAACCGTATACCATTTGGTCAAAAAGGGGCACCATCCACCTTTCAACGGTTAATGAACTACATTTTAACAGGGCTCAACGGATTAATATGTTACGTCTACCTTGACGATATTATTGTCTATGGACGAGATTTGTGCGATCATAATACTAAGCTAAGAGAAGTCATGGAAAGGTTAAGACAATACAATTTGAAACTGCAAGTCGAAAAATGCCAATTCCTGAGAAGGGAAGTTGTTTATTTAGGTCATAACTGTAGTGAAAAAGGAGTTGAACCTGATATGAACAAAGTTAAAGTGGTTCAAGATTATCCGCGACCTTTGACAATAAAGCAAGCTCAATCATTTCTGGGTCTAGTAAATTATTACAGAAAATTTATCCCAAATTTTTCAAAAATAGCATTACCAATTACTAAACTATTACATAAAAATGAAAAGTTCGTTTGGTCATCGGAGTGTGAGCAAGCCTTTGAGGAAATAAAAAGAGCACTCATTTCTCCACCAATTTTAATCTACCCAGATTTCACCAAACCTTTTACACTTACAACAGATGCTAGCCACCACGCTCTAGGTGCCGTTTTATCTCAAGAAGAAGCAGGTCTAGATAAAGCAATAGCTTATGCAAGTCGATGTTTAAATAATGCGGAACAGAGGTATTCAACAATCGAGAAAGAACTTCTTGCAATCGTCTGGGGAGTAAAGGTTTTCAGATGCTATTTACATGGTAGAACCTTTAAAGTTTATAGCGATCATAAACCATTAAAAGGTGTATTTAACGTAAAATACCCAACAAGTAGGCTGGTTAGGTTCCACCATAAGTTGTCAGAGTATGATTATAGTATAGAATATAAACCAGGAAAACATAACGTTGTTGCTGATAGTCTGTCACGCATACCGCATAATGAAAATTTACAACATAGCTGTAACGCAATAACAAGAGCCCAAAGAAAAATTGAAAACTCTTCAGGAAGTGAAGATGTCAATGCTACTGGCAAGAAACAGGGAGTTAGAAGAAACTCGGCAGTTTCTATTTCGCCAAATGAGGAGGAATGTACTCAATACATAAAAACCGACAACGATGATGAGGATTCAGAAGTTGATGATTTAGTCGACGAAGAGTTATCAAATCTCAAATTAATTCACCTTACTGACAGAAATGATATAGAGCAAATATTAAAAGATTCGCATGATGGAGTTTTAGGAGGTCATAGAGGTAGTAAAGGTACTTATGGACGACTAAAAAAGTTTTACTATTGGAAAGGTATGAAAAAAGACATCCAAGAATATGTCAAGAAATGCAAGAACTGTCAACTAAACAAATCAACAAGGCAGTGCAAGATGGAAATGAAAACTTCGGAAGTCCCGTTAAAACCGTTCGATAAGACGTTTATGGATGTAGTGGGTCCTTTACCCACAACAATAAATGGAAATAAATACATAATAACTTTCCAGGACGATTTAACAAAATTTTTCGACTGTTATCCGGTTGACTCAGCAGACGCTAACACCACAGCTCGAGTATTTGCAGATGAAATTATTTCACGATATCATATACCAAAAGTGCTTATAACAGATAATGGTACTAATTTTACAAGTAAAATGTTCCAAAAGGTTTGCAAATATTTGGGAATTAAAAAACTTGAAACAACAGCTTACCACCCAGAAGCCAATGGAAGTTTGGAACGATCACACCGCCCTCTTGGTGAATACTTAAGAAATTTTGTCGATAACTCAAAAAATAACTGGGACACGTGGTTAAGACAAGCGGTTCACTTTTTTAATAACACCCCACACAGCAGTACACGTATCACACCTATGGACTGCTTATTCGGTTTCACTGCAGAAATTCCTACAAATCTCTCTAAAGGCTGTTTAGCCTCTCTTTACAATAAAGACGACTATTATCTAGTCCTAAAGCATAAAATGAAAAAGGCACACGAAATAGCTCAAAAAAATCTAACAAATAGTAAAATTATATCAAAGCGAAACTACGACAAGAAAGTCAACCCAATTTTTTTCAATACTGGTGATTTGGTACTGTTAAAAAACGAAAAGAGAAAAAATAAATTTTCTGCAATATGGTTAGGGCTTTATGAAGTAACAGACGTGGTTGGCGATGTGAACACAAAAATAAAAATAGGTGATAAGACTACGACCGTACACAATAATAGACTAAAAAAATTTATTTTGGATTTTTGAGATCAATTAAACTCAAGTAAGTAAAGAAGTAATTGGAATATTTTCAATTCAAAGGTATGGTTTGAAGTTTCTCAGAAAAAAACTACAATTCACATTTTTTACGTGTTTCGGATCGGGCACTGACGAGGGTGGGTTCGAATCCGATCCGAAACACGTAAAAAATGTGAATTGTAGTTTTTTTCTGAGAAACTTCAAACCATACCTTTGAATTGAAAATATTCCAATTACTTCTTTACTTACTTGAGTTTAATTGATCTCAAAAATCCAAAATAAATTTAATATTCCCTTAATGTAGTCTAATGTTAATACATATAGAACTACAAATTGACCAAGTGTCAGCCATTGATTTCACATTGATTGGAAACAATCAATAATGACTATACAATCGTGACTTAGGATGTTAATTAGAATAGAAATGTTCCCCATTCTATGAATTCACACAAAGTATTGTCTAGAAATTTAATGCAAAAAATCCCATATAAGACTAAAAAAATATTTTGAGTAAAACTGATTCTTGAGTAATAGCATTAATTCTAACAATAATTACAGTAACGGCAATATTAACTTACAAAAGATTAAAAATCAGGCTAGATAACGTAACATTACATAAAGACATAGAATTAAAAGTTATGGACAAACTCTTGAAAAAAAAGGGACATAACCATCAAGAGCATAACATAGAGGAGGAAACAATTAGAGAAAATCAGGGAAACAGTGCGATTGTTCAGAGTCCGGGTTTCGTCAGAATTTAGACATGATATTTTTGTGTAGATTTCCTAATTTCATACATAATAAGATTAATTAAGTACACAAACCAATATTTTTAAAACAAATTTCACAACAACAATATCCTATGATAAAATAATTAAGAAAAAAAAAATTATTTTAGTAAAGTTCTTATGATAAAATAATTAAGAAAAAAATAATTTTAGTCAAGTTTTTCTTTTAAAATACAAACACACCTTAAATTTTACAAATAAATCTATTAATAATTACCTTTTAGCATACATTTAATTACTTTATATTTAATATTTCTTGGGAAACACAATATTTTTTTAGCTTAATATGTTTATATTTTTTAGCTTAATATGTTTTTATTTAACTCAATTCTAATATTTTATTCAAATAACAAAAAAAAAACGAATATTTATCCTTATTATTCTATAACATAGTGATGGTTAGAGCGACCCCACGTAAAGGTCAATCATACAAATGATTAAAGCTCTAATATCTATATTTTGTGTTTAAAGAAACACCAAATACAGATACCCGCTGATGTCGAACCATTCGTAATGGAGACGGATGAGGGCAGACACTATGTCATAAACAATAATTTAAAGCATTTCTATTTTTTTTAATATATTTGAAGATTCTGGGTTACATCCCCGGCAATCTACAAGTAAAGTAAATAAAAGATTCTGGGTTAAATCCCCAGCGATCTCAACATAAATTTATATAAACAGATCCTGGGTAACATCCCCAGCGATCTCAAAAAATTTCAATAACAAATATATACTATGTATTATAAAGAATAAGTTTTAACTTCATATAACAAATTTGAAAAAAAAAAAAAAAAACAAATAAATCAAAACAATATATACGCATAAAAAAAAATTAATCAACGATTACCTATATTTTTATATTACAACAAAAACTAGGTTAAAAAATTATATACGATTACAATTTAAAATTATTAAAAGAAAAAAATATAAACAAAACTAAATTATATGTATGTACATAAAAAGCTATATTCTAAAATAAATTTCTTTAAAAAGAAATTTACAAAAATTTGTATCTTTACGATACAAATTTCACTTATAAAAATGGGGCGAGTGTAATGACTCTTCGTTGGTTCTTTTAGATTATTGAACAAACACGACAGTAAAAGACAGATCTTTGGTTAACAGAATCTCAAACTTTATTTGTCAACAAATTACAGCAGCTTCCGTTTTTCCTTACAATAAATTCCAGGGTCTCCAATTTATGTACCATAAACTTCACCGCTTTTCCACAATTTGAATCAACAATATTCGGAATCGTAAAATCTGTATTTACTATTCCACTAAGTTCAGATTCTTTCACTATTAGTACCCAGGCTCAAGTACCACCGATTATTCCTTCCTAGGAACTAGGTTCCTAGTTCCTCCAATTCCATTTCCCAATCTTTAATTATCCAAAACCTTATTTCCATATATCCAAACTCATCAAAATGCGACACAAGGATTTTGATTTCATAATAATTATTCTGAACAAAATAATTGGTTTGTTTCATACATTTTTGCAAACAGTAATTTTTAATTATGTTTGCAAAAATGTAAATATGTTACAAATCAGTTTGTTGACTTCGGAATAATTGTTATGAAAAACAATTATTTGATGTAGGTCAAAGCAATATAATTAAAGTGGTATGCTTTGACCAATAACAAACAAATTGATTATAATCACGCCCTTTCTTTTAATTTTCCCCAAATTATAAATTAAATAAATCAATTTACCTATGTACTTACACTCCCCTCCAATTGTTTTTCAATTTAAATTTAACTTTAAGAATAATAAAAATAATATCGATGACTCCGATTAAAACCGTCAAGCTATTAATATTAAAAATAAATAAAATTGTGGATTAACATTAATAGGCCAGGAAAAATAGTATTTTAACAACAAAAAAATTCGTTACAGCAAACTGACAGCGGGATATTGTAAAACACGATATTGTAAAAGAGGGAAACATAAATCGAACCAGCAGCTGCTATCCGGGGGAGAATGGGGAGGGTTTTTAGGGGTTGAAAAGGGTTTTTCATGATTTCTGGCTAAACCGTGCATCCTATCAAAAAGAGTTATATGTAAAAGTTGTAGGGAATAAAAAGATCTACACTTTTTTGTGCGGACCATTTTTACCCTCACCTCAACATTTTTCGAAAAAAATGCGAAAAACCGACTTTTTTCTTTTTTCTTGTTTTCTTTTACAAAAAAAATTTTATGAAGTTCAAATTTTGGAAAAAGATACCTCCATTTATTGGAAAAAGGCAGCAATTTTTTCGGAGGGAAATATTTAGACGTTGTTGTTAAAATTAATTTTTTTGAAAAAAAAAACCAAATTTTTAACTGCGATTCCTCTTAAAACTACGCCTCCTAAAGAATTCAGTTTTGACTCATTTACTTGTTCTTACGTCTATTTTTGATAAATGGTAAAAAAAGTATAAATCTATGGACAAAAAGGCGGGAAAATTGAAAAAACCGAAAAAATTGCTTTTTTCGTGGTAATTTGCATATTTATCGTTGAATAATTGTTACTAATTAATAAAATCATATTATTTTTTTTATTATTACGTAAACAACGATCATTCGGAAATACATTTATGAATAATTAGATGCTTTCGTTTTCGAACTTGGTAAAAATTGTTCGAAGAAATAATCAACAATTAGAATTTCAGTCGTACTAAAAATCTTAAAAATTAAATATCTCAAGAACACGAATATTAGCCTCCTTGTAAATTTGTAATATTTTAGAGTAAGGATAGAACTGTTTTTACAAAAAAATATAAATTAAATTTCAATTGATCTTCAACCCAAGCGCCAACTTTAAAAAAGTTTTTTAATATTTTAATTTAAAAATTAATTACAAAAACAATTAATTATTTTCTTTTTCAAACGATTAACTAATCACCTACAAAAAAAAAAAGTTTGATAAAATTGGTAAAGCCGTTCTTGAGCAATTTGATTTCGAAGGTACATGGGATTGGCAGAATTTTCATTTTTCTAAAATATTTAATACTTATTTTAGTTTATAATATATGATATTTAATATATGATATATTTTAATTTAATATGAATTTTTTATTGTAATTGAAAGGAAAATTCACTATCTATTTGATAAATTTCAGCAAAATCTGCAACTGGCATATTTTTGCTAACAAATATTCGAATTGGTTTTTATCGTCGAACAAAACGCCTGTCTGTAATTTGAGTATGTTTTGGGTAAAATATTAAACCATCAGAAAACCCAAGAAAAGCTTATTTAGTACCTTCTTTAAACCTCATTTAGTACCTTCTAAACCCAAAATAAGTTTAATAGAATCAGTAAACTTGGGTTTAGTGTATGGCACAAAGTACAAAAAAAATCAACCTATATTCAAATGTATTTTTCTCAAAAACAAAAAAAAACAATTGTCCTTATAGGTTTAGTATGTTTTAAGTAAATAACAAATCTGTAAAATATAAAAAACATGAAAGAAAACTAAAATGTACTTTTTGAGATCGCCACGTTTGAAGAATAAAATTTACTTTTTTGTTACCTAAATAAACTAAAAGTAACGAAAGCATATAATTATTCATTAATTTATTTCCAAATGATCGTCGTTTACGTTTATCATAAAAAATTTAAATGATTTTATTAATTAATAACGATTATTCAACGATAAATATGCAAACTACCACGAAAAAAAGCGATTTTCTCGGTTTTTTCAATTTTCCCGCCTTTTTTTCCATAACAGTGTACCATTTTTTTACCACTTATCAAAAATCGACGTAAGAGCGAGTAAATGAGTCAAAACTGAATTCATTGAGAGGCGTAGTTTTAAGAGGAATCGCAGTTAAAAATTTGGTTTTTTTTTTCAAAAAATTAATTTTAACAACAACGTCTAAATATTTCCCTCCGAAAAAATTGCTGCCTTTTTCCAATAAATGGAGGTATCTTTTTCCAAAATTTGAACTTCATAAAATTTTTTTTGTAAAAGAAAACAAGAAAAAAGAAAAAAATCGGTTTTTCGCATTTTTTTCGAAAAATGTTGAGGTGAGGGTAAAAATGGTCCGCACAAAAAGTGTAGATCTTTTTATTCCCTACAACTTTTACATATAACTCTTTTTGATAGGATGCACGGTTTAGCCAGAAATCATGAAAAACCCTTTTCAACCCCTAAAAACCCTCCCCATTCTCCCCCGGATAGCAGCTGCTGGTTCGATTTATGTTTCCCTCTTTTACAATATCGTGTTTTACAATATCCCACTGTCAGTTTGCTGTAACGAATTATTTTTTTTTTTTCTAATTTTTTCTCCTATTATTACTGGCCTATAAAGTTGGTTATGTGTTTTATTTTAAATAAAGTTTCTTAAGGAGTATTAGGACGGTCCGGGGTCCATAACAGTGGTCATGGCGGTCATGGTGGTCATGGTGGTCATAGTGGTCATGGTGGTTATGGTGGTCACGGTGGTCATGGTGGTCATGGTGGTCATGGTGTTCACGGGGGTCATGGTGGTCATAGTGGTCATGGTGGTTATAGTGGTCACGGTGGTCATGATGGTGGTCACGCTGGTCATGGTGTTCACGGCGGTCATGATGGTCATGTTGGTCATGGCGGACATTGTGGTCAAGGTGGTCAAGGTGGTCAAGGTGGTTATGGTGGTCATGGTGGTCATAGTGGTCATGGTGGTTATGGTGATCACGGTGGTCATGATGGTGATCACGCTGGTCATGGTGGTCATGGTGTTCACGGTGGTCATGATGGTCATGTTGGTCATGGCGGACATTGTGGTCAAGGTGGTCAAGGTGGTCAAGGTTGTCATGGTGGTCATGGTGATCATGGGGCTCATGGTGGTCATGGTGGTCATGGTGGTCATGGTGGTTATGGTGGTCCGAGTACTTATGGTGGTCATCGTGGTAATGGTGGTCACGGTGGTCGTGGTGGTCATGGTGCTCACGGTGGTTGTGGTGGTGATGGTGGTCATGGTGGTTATAGTGGTCATGGTGGTCACGGTGGTCATGGTGGTATAATAAATTGCGTTGCTGATGTCTTCTTCGAAGCTTTCTTTAAGATTCTTCAAATAAGAATCAAAATCATCTTCAAAATTATGATTCATCTGACTTCTGTATGTACGTTGGCAGGAAACTCTAAATATGACGAGAGTAATCCCACAGATATCCCAGAAAATGTCCCAGAAAACTAATAAAACTTTAACAACAAAGCTATTCGTTCTATCTCTTCTCTGTTAGTTCCTTTGGCTTCGTGAGCAATTCGGAACGTCTGAGAATTCATTCGAAAATAAAAATAGTTTATTTAGATCCAAAATTAAGTCTGCGTTTTATTGAATAAATTTGTTCTATATATACCCAAAATATTTTACATATCTCATTTCCCCAATTACAAATAAAAGTAATTTCTTTATTTACTACAAATCTATTCTCTCTATTCTCCCCACCAAATTCAATAAAATTTATTGATTCTTATTTACTAAAATACTTAAAAATATTTATATACGAAAATTTGTTTATTCATCAAAAGGAATAATTATTAAAAAAATATAAAACAATTAAAAAGTGTAACCTGCAGCCAAACTCTGTAACTGTGAAGTGGTGAAGTGTTAAAAATTTCTTCATTTCGGTTTTATCATTAATTTTTTATCATTTTACCATTTTTGCGATTCTATATGCGATTTGAATGTTAAAAAATTTAATAGCAAGCGTTTCATCAAAAAAACTTTTCGAATGGGCTTTAAAATGGGAATCTACCATGAACTTTGGATACGCCGATAAATATGAATATCAATTAACAAAAAAAAAATACAAAATCTATATAAAAATGTGATTACCATAAGTGGAACTCAAAAATTTCATTCTTTTGTACCATTAGATACTAAAACAATAAATGCAAAAATGTTTTCCAACTCAAAAGAAACTTTTAAATGTAAAATAAGTAAATAATTTTTAATAACTATATTTATTTTCTTAAACCTACATATATAATTTGTATGATACTTTAAAAACTTTATTCAATAATAAAATATTTGTAATTTAATGTTAAAATACAATCTTTTACTTTATGACCATAATAACATAATACGAACATAATGCTTCTCCAGTCAAAAGTTCCTAAATAGATTTTGTTATTTATACGGTTTTTTTGTTTGCAGTCGAGACTGTCAAATTATTTTTTATAAGAGTGACAAGTGATTACTAAAAAAGACAAATAAACATTTCATTTTTTTATGCCATCTAATACATAGAAAATAATTGCAGAAGTGTTTTCCTATTCAAAAGAAACTTCTGTTTGTAAAATAAGTAAATCATTTTTAACAATTGTATTTATTTTATTTATTGTACTACATATATAATTTTTATAATGTTTTAAAAAGTTCATCTAATATTAAAATATTTGATATTTAACATTAAAAAAAAAAATCTCTTAGTTTATAACGCCATTTTTATAATTTTCATTCAGAACAAAAAAAAACTGATTCCCGACAGTCATATGCACAACGAATTTTATCTTTAAAACAAAAAATAATGCAAGTGCCAAACTTTCACAAGTGGTTAGATATAAAATAAGCTTCAATTAAGTTAAAAAACAAAAAAAAATGGCTATGCCATCTTTTTTTCAATTACACCGCTTTTTTCTTATGTTACATCGTTAAAAATTATTTCAAAAAACTAACAGTGTACATTTTCAAAAACTTTGTTTTAATACCTATTCAACGACATATCATTTATGAAAATCGATTCAGTAGTTTTTCTACAATCGCTCGTCAAAATGCACTCACATCACAAAATAACAAAAAATTGAGGGGCACCCTGTGAAGACCCCTGGTCGAAAAAAAAATTCTAAGAGAACTAGTATTTTTCATTTATCAAAGACTATCTATAAACAAAAAATAATCAAAATTAAAAGAGGTCAAGTCAAAACGTTGTTGAATCTTCGTGAAATTGCTCATATATATATATATATATATATACATATATATATATATATATATATATATATATATATATATATATATATATATATATATATATATATATATATATATATATATATATATATATATATATATATATATATATATATATATATATATATTAATATATATGGGGCATTCCGTGCCAAATCACCGAGGTTTCGGCCCGACCCCTTTCGATTTCGCTGAAATTTTTTTATCATTTTCTACCCTACCAAAGACATTTTGCTGAATTTTTTCAGATTTTTTTACCCAACGATTGAATTTTTTGTGTCACTGGTATCGGTTTAGCATTTTTGAAGCGTTCCTCTAATTTCTCTTTCATGGAATTGTATTCTTCAGATTTTGAAAATCTAATATTAATATTTGATAAATTTTTCAAAGCCTACTCAAATAATTGTGATGGTATTAGAATTTGTAGATGAGGTGGCAATTGTAGGCTAGCACGTGCAGCCATTCGTTTCAAAGTACCACCTATTCCATCACATGAACCTTTACATTTGTGCCGTAGCGAAAAAATTCCACTCTACGTTTATTCCGAATTCTTCATTGTAATAAGATAAATTAACAAAATGTTTGTAATTTTTATACTGTTGTGGCGCGCCATCCGAGAAGAAAAAAATTTTACGAACTACAGATGACAAAGATTTTATGAAATCGATAATGACCCCAGAGTACAAATGAACAGCAATTGCATCATGATTCAAGCAATCAGAAATTATTGCCATACTCTGATGAGTAAGTTGATTGTTTTTTTTATAATAAATAACCAAAGTATAAACCGTCGTTAAACCAAGAAAACCTTCGTTAAATCGAGGAAAATAATTTAAATATTTAAATTTTTAACATTGTAACAACGAAAATCGAAGGTTTCGGACTTCGAAAAAAAAAACGTTTTTTTCGAAAATATTGAAATATTTCATAGATCCTGACATCTGCAAAATTTTTTGTATTTTTTTCTGAAAACTGCATTTAAAAACACAAATTTTGAAAAAAAATTGGTCCCAAACGGTCAATTTTTGAAAAAGTTCTAGCATTTTAAAAAAAAAGTGCGGTTTTTTCCAAAAATTCGTAACTTTTTTTGGGATGGGTAAAAAAATCTGAAAAAATTCAGCAAAATGTCTTTGGTAGGGTAGAAAATGATAAAAAATTTTCAGCGAAATCGAAAGGGGTCGGGCCGAAACCTCGGTGATTTGGCATGGAATACCCCATATATATATATATATATATATATATATATATATATATATATATATATATATATATATATATATATATATATATATATATATATATATATATATATATATATATATATATATATATATATATATATATATATATATATATATATATATATATATATATATATATATATATATATATATATATATATATATATATATATATATATATATATATATATATATATATACTAGCGGGACCCGGCGTGCTTTGCTACGCCTATAAGTAAAGTTTGTGCGTATACATTTTGTTGACGTAGTGGCAATAATTTCAAAGAGTAGTAATGAGAAATGATTTTCTTTTTTTTTTTTTAAATATGAATGTAAAAGGATCAGTCTAGTTGATCAGTAAAATATAAAAAATTAGTATTGTATGTAAAATAAAGGATATATAAAAAATACCCGATCAAATAAGTCTTCAGGTGTGTAAGGTTTCATGTGTGTCTCTATATAGAACATTATACGGAACAAAAATCGATTCACAAATTTTCACAGTACTCATGCGGTTTAATATACGCTTTCTTTACCGGTAGGTTACTAAAAAAGTTGCAAACAGTTGTGATCGTGATGTCATCTTATTATCGGCAAGGGCAGTAAGAATCGCGACAGTTCATTCGATGAAGGTGCATATAAACACATTTACAAATTTTAAACATACACCCATTTAAAATCATTTCTTATTACTAACTCTTTGAAATTATTGCTACTACGTTAACAAAATGTATACGCACAAACTTTATTTATAGGCGTAGCAAAGCACGCCGGGTCCCGCTAGTAAAACTATAAATAAAATTGAAGCTGTTTTTTGAATTCAAATGTCGTATTGAAAAAAATTTCCACAAAAGAAAAGGCTCCTGTCTAAATAAACACAAAAATACAGGGTCCCCTTGCAGCATTGTTATCTCTTTCCATTTAGAGAAAAAAATATAATTTTATTCTTTTATTGCCAGATAGAAATAACTGCCAAACAATATATATTTTATTTTGATTTCATTATAAATAAAAACAAAACCAAAAACATTCAATCAAATAATATCCATTTCACTCTAAAGTTATTCTAAATGAAAACAAAACCAAGGCGTACATGATACAGTTTTAGTTAGGATCAAATTTTCAGTTTTAATATTATCAGTTTTATTTTAATCGAAATACTTTTGACAAAAATAAGATAAAATTGAATAAGGTTGGTCATTTTCCGATCGATAAAAATGCTAAATACAAAATATCTACATAAGACCCTATTAAAGTTAGCCGAAAGTTTCCAGCCGAAAGTCGATAATGTAGATTTTTAATAAAATGTCATCCGAAAGAGACAACACTAACTAAAAAATAGCCAAAATTTTAGAGGTCAAAAGTAATCTATGGAAAAAAGTTTGGGTAAAGCTTCAAGTGGAAAATCTCGGAAAATTCGATTTTCTAAATTTGGTATTAGCGCTGTCAAAACCTTGCCTTTAAAGTGTTATGTCTAGGGATAGATCGAATTGATGACAATGGTCTATAGCTATCTCTTGGAAAAATATTGGGTCAAGTTTCATGTGGGAAATCTCGGAAAATTCGATTTTCTAAATTTTGTATTAGCACTGTAAAAACCTTGCCTTTAAAGTGTTATGTCTGGAGATAGATCGAATTGATGACAATGGTCCATAGCTATTTCGTGAAAAAATATTGGGTCAAGTTTCATGTGGGAAATCTCGGAAAATTCGATTTTCTAAATTTGGTATTAGCACTGTAAAAATCTTGCCTTTAAAGTGTTATGTCTGGAGACAGATCGAATTGATGACAATGGTCTATAGCTATCTCTTGGAAAAATATTGGGTCAAGTTTCATGTGGGAAATCTCGGAAAATTCGATTTTCTAAATTTGGTATTAGCACTGTAAAAATCTTGCCTTTAAAGTGTTATGTCTGGAAATAGATCGAATTGATGACAATAATCAATAACAATCTCTTGGAAAAATATTGGGTCAAGTTTCATGTGGGAAATCTCGGAAAATTCGATTTTCTAAATTTGGTATTAGCACAGTAAAAACCTTGCTTTTAAAGTGTTATGTCTGGAGATAGATCGAATTGATGACAATGGTCCATAGCTATTTCGTGAAAAAATATTGGGTCAAGTTTCATGTGGGAAATCTCGGAAAACTCGATTTTCTAAATTTTGTATTAGCACTGAAAAAACCTTGCCTTTAAAGTGTTATGTCTGGAAATAGATCGAATTGATGACAATAGTCAATGGAAATCTCTTGGACAAATATTGGGTCAAGTTTCATGTGGGAAATCTCGGAAAATTCGATTTTCTAAATTTGGTATTAGCACTGTAAAAACCTTGCCTTTAAAGTGTTATGTCTGGAAATAGATCGAATTAATGACAAAGGTCTTAAGCAATCTCTTAGAAAAATATTGGGTCAAGTTTCATGTGGGAAATCTCGGAAAATTCGATTTTCTAAATTTTGTATTAGCACTGAAAAAACCTTGTCTTTAAAGTGTTATGTCTGGAAATAGATCGAATTGATGACAATAGTCAATGGAAATCTCTTGGACAAATATTGGGTCAAGTTTCATGTGGGAAATCTCGGAAAATTCGATTTTCTAAATTTTGTATTAGCACTGTAAAAACCTTGCCTTTAAAGTGTTATGTCTGGAGATAGATCGAATTGATGACAATGGTCCATAGCTATCTTTTGGAAAAATATTGGGCCAAGTTTCATGTGGGAAATCTCGGAAAATTCGATTTTCTAAATTTTGTATTAGCACTGAAATTTTTGTCTTTAAAGTGTTATATCTGAAGATGGACCGAATTGATGACAATGGTCTATAGGTATCTCTTGAAAAAATATTGGGTCAAGTTTCATGTGGGAAATCTCGGAAAATTCGATCATTTTTATGATCTCAGCCGAAAGTTTCCAGCCGAAAGTTGATTATGCAGATTAGTTTACTGTAGTCAAATAAAACTCCCAATATCAGCCAAAAAATTGAATGATGACAATGATCTATACCAATCTCTGGAAAAAATATTGGGTCAAGTTTCATGTGGGAAATCTCGGAAAATTCGATTTTCTAAATTTTGTATTAGCACTGAAAAAACCTTGTCTTTAAAGTGTTATGTCTGGAAATAGATCGAATTGATGACAATAGTCAATGGAAATCTCTTGGACAAATATTGGGTCAAGTTTCATGTGGGAAATCTCGGAAAATTCGATTTTCTAAATTTTGTATTAGCACTGTAAAAACCTTGCCTTTAAAGTGTTATGTCTGGAGATAGATCGAATTGATGACAATGGTCCATAGCTATCTTTTGGAAAAATATTGGGCCAAGTTTCATGTGGGAAATCTCGGAAAATTCGATTTTCTAAATTTTGTATTAGCACTGAAATTTTTGTCTTTAAAGTGTTATATCTGAAGATGGACCGAATTGATGACAATGGTCTATAGGTATCTCTTGAAAAAATATTGGGTCAAGTTTCATGTGGGAAATCTCGGAAAATTCGATCATTTTTATGATCTCAGCCGAAAGTTTCCAGCCGAAAGTTGATTATGCAGATTAGTTTACTGTAGTCAAATAAAACTCCCAATATCAGCCAAAAAATTGAATGATGACAATGATCTATACCAATCTCTGGAAAAAATATTGGGTCAAGTTTCATGTGGGAAATCTCGGAAAATTCGATTTTCTAAATTTGGAATCAGCACTGTAAAAATCTTGCCTTTAAAGTGTTATGTCTGGAGATAGATCGAATTGATGACAATAGTCAATGGAAATCTCTTGGAAAAATATTGGGTCAAGTTTCATGTGGGAAATCTCGGAAAATTCGATTTTCTAAATTTGGTATTAGCACTGTAAAAATCTTGCCTTTAAAGTGTTATGTCTGGAAATAGATCGAATTGATGACAATAGTCAATAGCAATCTCTTGGAAAAATATTGGATCAAGTTATATGTGGGAAATTTCGGAAAATTCGATTTTCTAAATGTTGTATTAGCACTGTAAAACCCTTGCCTTTAAAGTGTTATGTCTGGAGATAGATCGAATTGATGGCAATAGTCAAATACAAACTCTTGGAAAAATATTGGGTCAAGTTTCATGTGGGAAAGGTTTTTACAGTGCTAATACCACATTTAGAAAATCGAATTTTCCGAGATTTCCCACATGAAACTTGACCCAATATTTTGCCAAGAGATAGTTATAGACCATTGTCATCTATTCAATCTATCTTCAGACATAACACTTTAAAGGCAAGATTTTTACAGTGCTAATACCAAATTTAGAAAATCGAATTTTCCGAGATTTCCCACATGAAACTTGACCCAATATTTTTCCAAGAGATAGCTATAGAATATTGTGATCAATTCGATCTATTTCCAGACATAACACTTTAAAGGCAAGGTTTTTACAGTGCTAATACCCAATTTATTAAATCAAATTTTCTGAGATTTCCCACATGAAACTTGACCCAATATTTTTCCAAGAGATTGCTATAGACCATTGTCATCAATTCGATCTATCTCCAGACATAACACTTTAAAGGCAAGATTTTTACAGTGCTAATACAAAATTTAGAAAATCGAATTTTCCGAGATTTCCCACATGAAACTTGACCCAATATTTTTCCAAGAGATAGCTATAGACTATTGTCATCAATTCGATCTGTCTCCAGACATAACACTTTAAAGGCAAGATTTTTACAGTGCTAATACCAAATTTAGAAAATCGAATTTTCCGAGATTTCCCACATGAAACTTGGCCCAATATTTTTCCAAGAGATTGCTATAGACCATTGTCATCAATTCGATCTATCTCCAGGCATAACACTTTAAAGGCAAGGTGTTTACAGTGCTAATACCAAATTTAGAAAATCGAATTTTCCGAGATTTCCCACATGAAACTTGACCCAATATTTTTTCCACAGATTGCTGTAGACCATTGTCATCATTCAATTTTTCGACTGATAGTTGGAGTTTTATTTGAATAAAATAATCTAGTCTGCATTATCGACTTTCGGCTGTCAGCTTTCGGCTGAGATCATAAAAATGAAATCTGTGATACCGATTTTCGGCTGGAAACTTTCGGCTAACTTTAACAGTATCTACATAAGTCTGTTATTTTGTAAGCATATTTGGTCAAGCAATGAAAAATCTCGATGATATTTAAATTTCTAGGCTACTGTGTTTTTCCAATCCTAATACTATCACGTTAAATTCGCTAAATTCGCTACTACACTACTTTATGTTAATAAAGAAAATATTCCTTATCCTGTTTTTTCATAATCTAAGGTTTTATGTCATTGAAATACCCAGGTTTAAAAAAAACCGAAGAAGGGCGTCTGATAAAGTAGATCTGTGCCGTATTATTATTATTTTAAATAAAAATTACTATCTTTAAACAAATTAAGTAATACTTACTCATTTTTAATTTATTATTTGGAGTAGTTTTATGCTGTCTAAACGAAAAACAATCATTTGAAATTTTGAAATGTATAAATATATAAGTTCATATTATTGTAGATAGAGGATTAGTGAAAGAAGGACAGAAAAATAATTTAATATAATTAAATGGCAACTACTACATATTTTAAAAAATTATTATTTTGTAGTTAATAATAATAAAATACAAAACTATATACAGCATAATTTGGATAAAATGAAATTTTTTCATACAATACACGACAATTGGAAATAGCAAATCGTAGTGGATTTTCAAAATTTTGACATTAAAAACGTTTTAAATACAAATACGGCTCCATCTATTGGCTAACTCAAATTAATAAGGCGTATATCACACTATCAAATATATTGGTCAATAAAAAAAATTTGATATGAAATTGGAGAGTTGTAAAATAAACTTTGAAAGTTTTTCATCCGGTTTGATGACAATTTTTTTTACTTCTAGCGGGAATCGTTCTGTTTTAATTAGCAATACAAATAAGAGTATTTTTCAATTTGATATTGATTTTTGTAAATTAACATTGAAGATCAATGATAAATTTAAAAAAATAAATAAATTTAAATTATTGTTTTCTTTAATTTTCACTCTTATGTCGAATTCTTTTCACCCCAGTAATTGTCAGTAATAGTACATAAAGAAACTTAAATTATTTAATTGTAGTAAAATGAGAAATTTCATAGATAATTTTTAAAATTATTCAAGTTGTGTTTTGAATGAAATCCCATACAAATTTTATTGAATTTATTCTCTTTTCCTCCTTTTGCAGCGCCAAAAGAAATTTAAATTATTTAATTGTAGCAAAATGAGAAATTTCATAGATAATTTTTAAAATTATTCAAGTTGTGTTTTGTATGAAATCCCATATAAATTTTATTGAATTTCGTTTCTTTTCCCCCTTTTGCAGTGCCATTGCAGCAAATACCGGAACAAAATAATCGCTCAATAACCTATGATAGTCTATATGGGCCCTACATGGATGGTTGAAAAGTCGATAAAGCAGGTTTGACAGTAAATTAATTAATTTACGCCACCATCTGAAAGTTTGCTTATGAACTATCCATATTTAACATTTAATTCGTAATTAAAAAATATTTAGGCGTTTAATCAAAATAAAAACTATCCTATCTCTCAAGTTGGACCATTATACACACACTGAACACAATTTTATTAAGATTGGTTAGGTTGTTGCGGAGTTTATCGCGGACAAACATCGTGACACGTGATTTTTATATATATAAGATATATATATATATATATATATATATATATATATATATATATATATATATATATATATATATATATATATATATATAATTTTTTTTTTGTTTTTTCGTCTCCGCTTATCATATATAGTCGTTTGGCACAAAAATTTTTCCGAAATTCCGAGATGAAGCCCATTGCAATAGGTAGATTTTTATATGAAATCTACCTAATAAAATACAGAGAAGATTATAATATGTAGTAGCATTGGTTTGTTATGACGTTTGATATTAGTCGTTATCAATGCAATCCATTCATATAGTCAACATTATTCGTTCGGGAAACGGTCAACAGGTGCCGGGTGTAAAATTTTCTTTTTCAATTTTTTTTTTATGACAGGATCGTTTTCAATAAATAATAGTATGAGTATCGGAATTAGACATAAAATGGTTTAAATTTGCGAAAAACTGTTCAGTGGTTTTTTAGTTTAAAAAAGGTAAAGATCTTGAGCGGAGATTGTGATTTGTTCAAATCAATATAAAAGAAGTTAAGTGTTGTTATGGTGTTTACTATTGGTAAATTTTTTTGTAATAATTAAAACTAAGTTAATAATAATAAAAAAAATAATAAAGTGTTAATCAAAATACAATTGAATGCGGTAAAAGTTCTTTTTTTTCATGAGATTGCACGATGTCGTTACTGATGATATTTTTTGTTTAATTTAAACTTTCAAATATATAAAGAGGGATAGTTTGTAGTTTCTATCAGTAAAAAGGCAGCACCATTTAACTCATTCATCAACATACAACACCGCTAGTATTGACAGTTGCAAATCACTGTTATAATTTTGCCTAAATTCACTATACAAAGATCATAATTCATCATCGCTGGTAGCAATCGTTACTTAACTAAACTGGAGATATGCCGGTACAAGGTAGCAATCTACAATACAATACTGCAGCAATCTACAAATCAATGTAATAATTTTGCCTGCAGTAATTACACTTGTTTACAAATTTTAATTTTTTTTTGTCTCCCTGACTAAAGGTTTTCTTAAAACAGGCAAAACTAAAAATTTGGAAAAAATTTTTTACTAAGAATAATTTAAATTCTGAAACATAATTGATTTATATATAAGTTGTTATACAAATTTTAGAATAAAAACGGCGAGCCATTTTGAGTTTTCTTTATTTCAACCGCGTTTATGTATTTTTCTTTGTTGCCGCATCGTTAAGAATTCTTTTAAAATAGTAAAATGTAAAGATAAATTTATTTAAATGGCTTCTCATGAGAAGTTTCAAGTGCAAAAATAGTCCAAATTAATTTTGTTTTATTTGTGGAATTTGCATAATCCTGCTAAAAAAATCACTCCATATATAAGAATTGCATACCTTTATTACTCTGCCAGAAATCTGGATAATAAACAGTGGATGCCGAAAAATAGTTATGTCAACTGCAACTTACACATTCAAGATGGTACAATAGAGAAAATGCCCATTTAGCGTTTTAACGTTGTGTTACGACCAGGTTTTGACAATAACTCATAATTTTAACTCAAAAATCTGTGTAAAAACTCATATATAAATCAATTTTGTTACAGAATTGAAATTATTCTTAGTCAAATTTTTTTTTCCCAAATTTCGAGTTTTGTTTTTTTTTGGGAAAACCTGAATAACTTGGTGCAACCTGCACCAAAATTCGTGTTTAGTAGCTTAAAAGAAAAGATATTGAATTAAATGTAGATACCAAGAAAATAAACAAATTTACAATCATGGTTTGTTCAAAATTTATGGCGTTGAATATAGGAAAATTTAAAAAAAACATACATTTTTGATTTTTTTCAACTTTTTTCGAGTATAACTTCTAGAATCCCTGATGGATTTTTTTAAAAATAGCTCAAAATATTTGTTAGTATCTTTACTACGCACTTATTTCATTAATATATTAAATTTGTTTATTTTGTAAAATATGCGATCCAAAAACCTCATATAAATATCTCAAAAACAAGAGCTAACCTAAAAAAATTAATATGAAATTCAAGGTCAAAATCTATAGGAAAAGTTGGGTTTTATTTAAGGAGATTTTTCTTGTAAACTAGTGTTATACATACATCAACATTCATCCTCACCAGTTTCAATAGTTGCAAACCAATGTAATAATTTTGCCTAATTATACATACATCAACATTCATCATCACTGGAATCAATAGCTGCAAATCAGTATTATAATTTTGCCTGAATTAAATAAACATACGTCAACAATCATCATCTTCACACTCACCAACTGAAGCCGGAAGGGGAGGCGGACGGTTTAGCCCATGTGAGTTTATTTATTTGTTTTCTGTTGTTATTTTATTATTTATTATTATAACACTGTGCGACAAATGGTAAGGGTCAGTGATTCGCTGGGGTTCTGACTACCGAGAAAAGTTATATCGGTAAAAAAAAAGTTATATGTGCCCCGGCGTTTCGCGTTTCCGATTTTACTGAAACTAATTTAGAAAAATTAAGAATTACAATTCCTTTAACCTACTAATACACTATTTCTTTACACAATCAACAGTTTCGCATTTATAAATAAATTTATGAAGAAAAAAAATAATTTTTTGCCTAATAAATCAAAAAATTGTATTTTAAAAAATCATGAAAAATTCAAAACGGGAAAAAGTGTGAAGTCTTATTACTTTGATGTAAAGTCACATAATCTGTGCACAAAAAGAAGACATGGATCATGAAAATCGATTTTTCGCTTTTATTCACAATTAAATAAAGGTCATTTTGACAAGAATATTGATTTTTCATAGAAATTTTTTTTAATATTTTTACTGGAATAAACTGCAAAAATTATTGTTTTAAATGTATTTGGACATGTGTCTATGTGTCTTTGTGTATTAATTTTATTTTTTTTTACTTTTTTATTTATTATTTTCTATTTTTATTTTTTTTATTTTTAATTTATTTATTTTAGTTTATTATTTTTAGTTTAATTTTAGTTTATATTTTTATATTTTTCTTATATTTTATTACATTATTATTATTATTATTTATTATTATTATTTATTATTATTATTATTTATTATTATTATTTATTATTATTTATTACTATTATTGTTATTATTTATTATTCATTATTTGTTATTATGATTTATTATTTATTATTATTTTTTATTGTTTATATATTATTTATTATTTATTTATTTTTTTTTTATTATTTATACATTATTTATTTATTATTTCTTTTATTTATTTATTAAATTTTTTGATTTTATTTTTTTATATTTTTATTATATTTTATTTTATAATTTTTATTATTTTTTTGTTTTACTTTATTATTTTTATTTCATTTATTTATTTATTTTATTTTTTTTGTATTTTTTATTTATTTAATTTTAATTTTTTTATTTTTTCGTTACTTTTTCAGTATAGTATATCAGTAGATTAAAGGAATTGTAATTCTTAATTTCTAAATTTGTTTCTGCAAAATCGGACTAGTCGTTCTCGAGTTATGTAAGAAAAAGAACCCTAAACGTGACAATTTCTCCTATATGATACTAACTTCAAATCGATATATATCGATTCCTAGACGTGACCCAGCGAAACGCCGGGACACGTATAACTTTTTTATTGCCGGTGTAACTTTTCCCGGTAGTCAGAACCCCAGCGGATTTTGGCTTGTGCACAGTGTAATTATGTACATAAACCATTTCTTAATTTCTCTTATGTAATAGTATATTACGTACCGAGGTGGAAAATCTAATGTGTCATTTCTGTCGAGAAAAAATACAGAGGCGCGTAACGCCAAGGTTAACTTAATCTCGAGACAGAAATGACATTTCCACCGAGGTTTGTATACTATTCTATTCAAAACAATTAAGTAAATATATATTATAAAATTGAATTTTATAATGAAAATATACTATGTTTAATGTTTATTGGCATATTATTGATAAAATCATAGTAGGCAAAATAAACTCAAACGAAATTTTTATACAATAAATTCAATCAACGTTTGTTTCTTGTATTCATTGTTTCAAAATCAGCCGAATATAATTTGTGAAAATGTTTGATAGTGAAATTGCTTGTACTCTTCCAGAAATACGGAATGCTGCGCATACATCTTCGACTGTACTTTTGCCCGATAAAAGTAAGTCACGATACATGAAATCGTATCATATTTTCAAGGAATGGTGTAATTGCAAAAAAATTAGGAACATTTCAGAAAATATAATGCTAGCTTTCTTTAGCGAAATTGCAAAATATAAAAAGCCGTCAACACTCTGGGCAACATATTCCATGCTCAAAACAATTCTAAGGGCCGATTGTATGAATGCGGATACAAGATAAATCCTCGGATTAATCGTCGTTTGTATTGTATGAATTAGGATAGATTAAAAAATCTATCCGAGGATTGTTGATCTATCCTTTGATCTATCTTCTATTTTTCTTCTATAAAACAAAGGATAAACATTTTTTCTTGACATGCGCATAGTAGAAAACTTTTGTTTTGAATTTGTGGCTATTTTTTAATTTAAATTTCTGCGTTTCAAAATTTGTTTTCTGATATAAATTAATAGTAAAATAAATAATATTACTTCGGTCTGAAAGACCTAAGTATAACATTCATGAGCCAAAAGTGAATTTCTTACCCCCACTTTTTTTGGCATTTCTCGACGTTTTAGGACCTACAGATTCTAAAAAAGCAAAAAAAAATGTATGTCTGTCTGTCTGCCGTCTGGCCGTCCGTCATTACCTACGCTGCAGGGAAAATCGCTGGAGGGATTTCAAATTTTTTTTCTAAAAATAGGTATACTCAAGGGACAGGTCCGAAAGGACGCTGTGTTCGATAACTGTACCGGAAGTGTGTCAAAAAATCATTATGTGTGTCAAAAATAGCAAATTTTCATATTTTTGGCCTAAAAAACGTTCATTTTAAGTGATTACGAGTAGGAACATTAAATTTGGAGAAATCTTGATGGTAGGGATTGGTATGTGAGATCAAAAACTAGATTATTGCATTATAAGTTTATCAAAAAAATGTTGTCAAGTGTGTCAAAAGAAAGATTTTTATTTATTTTTTTACCTAATTTTTTGGAAAAAAAATAAAATTGTTTGTTTGAAATGAAATTACTTCGGTTTTATTATTATTATAGAGAATTATGGGATTATAAGTTTGTCAAAAAATAATGTCAAGTGTGTCAAAAAATGATTTCATTTATTTTTTTAGCCAATTTTTCGGAAAAAAAATGTAGCTGTTTTTATGGCGTAAATGTAATTTAAAATGAAATTGGAAATGGAAATTTTTGAATTTGTTAAAGTTTTTGAAATATTTTTGGAATTTTGAAAAAGTTTTTATTTTTGATATTGTAATAATTTTTGGAATATTTTTAGAATTTCGGCAAAAGTTTTAATTTTTGATTTTGTAAGAATTTTTGGAATATTTTTAGAATTTTGAAAAATTTTTAATTTTTGATTATATTATAATTTTGAAAAAATTTTCAATTTTTGATTTTGTAATAATTTTTGCAATATTTTTAGAATATTGGAAAAAGTTTGAATTTTTAAGAATTTTTGATATATTATTGGAATTTAGAAAAAATTTAAATATTTGATTTTATCCTAATTTTTGGAATATTTTTGGAATTTTGAAAAAGTTTGATTTTATTTAATTTAACAATATTTTTGGAATTTTGATTATAATTTTCCGGCAACGAATTGATGTTTCGTGTTAGTTTTGTAATAAATTTTTAAACAGAGATAAAAAATACTTGTTCTTTAACCAAGAGTTATGTTTGATATACATCGCTGCCCAAAACTAAAAGCCATGTCCTCATAAAAGTTTTTTGCCGAAAACTATATCAAAATCCTTAACCCAGACCGAAGTCTTGATATCTCAGAGCTGTGAGATTTCAGCTCCTCCATGTTTTTCAATATAATTTTAATATATTCAATTTCAAACTGCAATAAAAACAAAAAGAAAAATTAATCTATCCGTGTTCATAGTATACAATCGACGAAAAAAGGATCCTCGGATGAAGATAGAATTTTACCCTCGGATTTTTTTCTATCCATCCTTGTTCATACAATTGGCCCTAAACATTAACGAAAAAACGGATATATCAAAATTTTCCAAATTGATTGCTCTCCTAAAGAAACAAAACCACCACAACTATCCTTCCGACAACTATAAATATAGGTTTATCTCTGTTTTTTACGACTATATTTGTGTACGTTATTAGTCTTAATATAGAATAATACAAACAGCTGTTAATTTTATTCTGTACCGCGAATGTGGCAATATAAAATATACACAATAAAACAATTTATTTGATTGTATTGAATGCTCTTTTTTCTCAATTCTCAATTCCCAGAGAAATGCCAGAATAGATGTACTGATCATCTAAAAATACAACCAGTTCAAACTTAAGCGCATGTCCCTCTCTCGAATATTAAAAAAGGCAAAGACTACTATGATTAAATTGAATTAAATTGGCAAAAGATTGTTTTTTGGTTTCTCATTAGTATAAAATTTGATGTCTTTCATCAGGTAGGGCTTTCATTAGGCTTTTCATAGACTTTTCATTTTCAAAATACCAAATAATTAAATAGATATCGAAATTGAACCAAATTTTTTCAATTGTTTGCAATTAATTATTCAAAAAAATTCAATAAAATTCATTGTTTTTCTTTATTCGTTTTACTTGTTTTAAAATAAGTCAATTTAAATTAATAAATGTTACTCTATCGAAAGGATAAAACTTTGTATTGGCTTTGTTTTTAATGAATTTTATTCTCTCGAAAATTTGTAATGTCGCTTTGAAAATTTGTCGGTTGTGCTTCGCTCACATCGTAAACTTTTCCTTGAAAAATAAAATATTGCATTAAACACTTACACAATATATTACTATTGTTTTGATTCTCCATACAACTTGTGGAATAAGAAAAAATTGCTTTAAAGAAGGACATTTTTAAAAGAAGTAAATACACCCAATTCTGTTTTTACACGGTAGATACGTTCCAGGAAAAGACGTGTAAAAAAAAAACCGTGCATAAAAAGACATGCAGCATATAGAAAAAAAGGGGATTGGTTCTATACCCTTTATTTCTATAAAAAATAGGTAAAATAAAATGATTTGTACAAAAAAACTATTAAGAGTCTATATAAAAGCCAAATTAAATTTTTTGTGCATGTATGCACAGTTCATTTGATAAAAAAACAAAAATTAAATCAGAGATCAGCAACAGTGCGACAATGTTGTAGGAAATCAAGATTTGATGTTAAATTTAGCCTAGAGCCTAGATCGAAATAGATGCACCACACAAGACTTGACAACAATATTCCATACATGGACGAATGTAGAACTTATAAATGTGGAGTAAATTATACGGAATGAAATATTTTTACCATCTAATTAGGATGCTATTTGTTCGTCATAGATACTAATGGAAGTATGATTGGGGAACTCGGTCTATGATCTAAAAACAATCAATAGCTGTTTTTTTGGTGGAATTAGAATTGAATAAATTTTTTTACTCCAATCGGCGACTTTATTCTCGGTCCTCGGTGCTTTTCTCCTTCAAGGTCCTCGTTTACATTTATAATAACGTTTCTCCGGGCGAGATTTTTTTTTTCATTCATTTTACCTTTGAAGATAGGGAAACGAATGACCTGTGCAATGTACTGTATGTCATCTGCAAAACTATTTGTCGTGTTACTGATAATTTTCAACAGATCATTGATATAAATTAAAATTAGAGTGGGGAGTAAAACTGTGCCTTGGAGAACACCAGTAATAATTAATTTAGATTCAGAAGAAAAACTATCGATGGATACCGAAATGTTTTGATCGGTGAGGCATTTTTGAATATGCTTTATGTCTACATGAAGTTGGCATGCCAGATTCGATCATATGCTTTTCAGATGTTTAAGCGATAACGTACGTTTCACAAGTTCAATCAAACATGCTGTTCCAACGACATATATATAATTTGAAATATTAGTTTTTTGGGAAATGGCTTGTGTAGGCACAGCCAGTTCCAAAAAAGGTACGAAAACGGATACAACAAATTACAAACCCATATCAAACTAATCGATTGTAGCTAAAATATTTGAAAAAAACATTAATTTTAAAAATATGAGGTTCTTTGTTAACTGGTCAAAAATACTTAAAGACAATGCGGTTTTCGCCGAAAGACGATCGCCCTACATGGATTATTGTTGTCACATATGGAGTGTACCATACAGGTCTTGATTGAATGTATTCAACAGAGGGCTGTTAAATTGATCAGCAATTCAAATCTTACTAATGAGCTTGATTCCTGGTATGTCGCTGATTTGACGGTATTTTACATTATGGATAAACGGGCTTCTATCTATATCAAATCGATTTTACCTAAGCCTGCAAACTTGACACGTTACACCAGAGTATCAATAAGAGTATAATAAGATAAAATAATTTTCTTCCTCCAAACTTTAAGATTAGCGTTAAAAAATAAAAAATCTTCAAAGAAAATTGATCAACTGTACATTCATACTTCTAGGAATAGAAGTTGAAAACAATATGAAATTAAATTCTCATATTTTTAACCTAGCTAAGAACGCTGTTCAAAAATTTTGGTCTTTGGAACGATTTCGTAAGTTTTTCAATAGCGAACAGCTTCTTTTAATATATAAATCATTTATACTCCCTGCATGGAGTATTGTTCTCACATATGGGGTGTATCTGATTTTAGTAGTATGAAGTAAATTGAGTTTGTTCAGCGCAGAACTGCTAAACTATTTAGCAACTCAACTCTTATTAATGAGTTAAATTCCTTGCAACATAGGAGAAATGTTGCTGATCTGAGAATTTTCTATTAATACATTGTGGATGAACAAACTTCGACTGAGATAAAATCAATTTTACCTGAACTAGCAACCTATCGCGTAACACCAGAGTAAATTTTGTAGCCCATCCTTTTACACTTCATATAAAAAGAATCAGAAGTGTTGCTTTTCAGCGTGATTTTTTCAGCAGAGTCTCTCATCTATGGAATGTCTCACCAGCAAGGGTTTTCCCTGATAGCTTTAATCCTCAAAATTTTAAAGATAACGTTCATAAACTTCTTAAAGAAATTTAATTTATTCAAACTTAATCCTAATCCCTAGTTGGACATGGTATCTTCAGATTTTAAGAGACGTTAATTTATAATTGATTATAATAAACACTAAACATGTCTATAGAAAAAAAAATACGAATTTTCTTCAAAATTTAAACCGTGCTATTTCAAATAAAACCGTGTAAAAACGAATTTAAATTTTTTTTCTAGAGTGTGTTATTTCAAAACCGTCTAAAAAAAGACCGTGTAAAAACAGAATTGGGTGTATGTCTATTTTCAAAAAAATTTAAAATTATAATAGTTCTTTTTCGATACGTAAACAACTGCTCAGAAATAAAATAGTGATGCCAAGCATCTCAATTTTTTTAATATGTTTAAAATGAATGGATGCATAGAGAGCCAACTTGTAGTTCTAGATGATTTTATTTCTCGTTTCGCAGCATCAAAATATTCCTGAAATTCAGATAATATGGTGATCCGTTGGGGTTTTCAAAACGAACCTATCTCCCTAAGAAGTATTTAAACATCAGAAGGCTTAAATTCCATCGCGTATTTGACAATACTAAAGCCGATAGATGGCAGATGCATTTAAGTAAAATTATCGGGTGATCGACATCTTTCTGAAGCCTAGTAAAAAATTGGTTGGTACATCCATTTCAAAAAAAGTTTTAATTTAAAACGATTTTATTATTAAATGTGAAAAATCCCGCACTTTTCAAGTTTTTTCCCGTTTTCCCGTTTTATATGAAATATCCCGCAAACGGTAAAAAATCCCGCGATCTGGCAACACTGGATATAAACCAAAAAAATCGAGTGACTTTGGAAGAAATGATATTAATAAACATTTAGATGAAGCTCCCCTTGAGTTTCTTCCTCAGAAAGTGAATATTTTTGAAGTTTATATTTTAAATTATATACTTTATTTTATTGTTTTTGTGCAGGCTACATTAATTATCAGAATTTCCGAAACTTTTAGAAGCGAGGAGCTTTATAAAATGAAGAAAACAGAAATCGATGTTTTAGAAAATAAAATAAGCGTCACGATTCCCTCCTCGAACACTTACATATCCAGATCATTTGCAGTGACCAATATTCAGTGGATTAATATCATAAAAAATTACATTGAAATGAACAAGGGTAATGATATAGACAGATTTTTCTATCAAATTAGAAGTGGAAAAATCAGTGAACAACCATTTGGGCATAACTCTTTTGCACAGTTTCCTAAAAAAATTGTATTTGATTCTTGACAATGTGCGCACGTTCGCTGGGTATTGTTTTAGACGCACCGCAGCTACATTGTTTGCAAATAATGGCTGTGATGTTTTGCAATTAAAATGATTGAGGGGATGGAAATCTAGCTCTGTAGCCGAATGATATGTAGAAAATTCTAAGGATGGACAATAAAAAATTGCAAACATTTTGTCATCTGAGAACCACAATCTTGGAGAAAGCATCTACCTTGAAAAATTTCACATACAATTCGGAGCAGAACTTCAATTTTCGTCTGATCAGAAACAGGGATTGTCATTGACAATAAACGGCCATGAAAATTCCAAAATGGCTATTAATTTCAATAATAATTAATATCTTGTTTTTTTATTTATACTTTAAAATATTTATTTCAATTGCGAAATACTACAACAAGAAATTTTATTTACAATTATTTATAAATAAATTAAATATCCAAAATGAAAACATTTAAAAGAAAATTCTACTTTAAATTCCGGATTATAGGGATTATATTCGCATATTTTATGAAAGTTTTACTTGTTTGTTTCTTTTATATTACTTTACAGGAATATTGTAGTTGCTCAGTTTTTTTTAACCATGATGGAATGGAGTAACAACCAGGAAAGGTACCAGACATTCTCGATCCGACCAATGAAATCCTAAATCTTTTTTTACTAACTTCTACCATAGTTTTTTTTGTAGTAACGTTATTAAGAAAAATAAAACTTATGTTTCAAGCAAAAACCTCTGGCGGCCGACTGGAGATATCTCGGCCATCGCACGAAACAATTATCGTTACAAAGCAGTCAATTCGAAGTCAATGTAGTCAATTTATTGTTAAATCATAAAAAGCGAACAATAAAATGCATGTTGTCGTGGTACCTAGGTTTTTAAAAAAATTTATGTTATTGTGACATATATTGTAATCCCTATCACACGACCCATTTAATTCAAACAAACAAAATTATGATCCAACATTTTTTAATACAAATAGTGAGTGCTACAATACAATCAACTATCCTGTCATAAAAAACACAATTTTATCGGTTGTAGTATTATTTATGCATCATAACTAACAACAAATAGTTTATTTTACTGTTACTTTTACTGTTACTTATTTTACTGTTACTGTTTTTTTATAGTTATACCATCACAACAGTGAGATAGTTGTGATAAAACGATGACATAAAACATAACTAACATTCATAAATGAATTTAAAAAGCGCAAAAAATAATGTTAAGTTTCCTTTGCAGTATTGTCTACGAATCTGTTTTGGAAAGTTCTTTATCTTAGAAATTCAAACAAAAGTTCTAAAGCTCCCTACAAGGGGTCAATGTTTGTTGTTATTCAATTGACCTTGAATTGTAGTTTGTTGAAATAATTGATTGAATTTTTAACTCACCCTCGTAGCATAACAGCACAACGAATACTATCATAAGCGTCCAAAATATCACATATCTGATGAAAAATGAGTAAACTTTTATCTGTGGCTTGTCGTTAAGTATTTTTTTTAGCATTTTACGTGTTGAGGACTTAATTCTAAGTTTTGTTGTTATTTGCAACTGGAAATAATGTATAGTAGAGGATTTTAGGTAAGTTTCATATAAAATATCCAATTCAATTAAGAACTTGAAAAGACAAGTGAAAAACAGGAAAAGCAACACAGAAAGAAATGCTTACTAATATTAAACGAAACTTGCTTTATTCAATCATTTTTGTACATGGATTTTCAACCTACTAAGCATGTTTCTTGAATTAAAATTCTGCTGGAATAATACCAGAAATAAATTTTTTCTTCGTTTAAGAAATATTTATTAAAAGCATGAAAGGTTGAGATGTATTAAAAGAAGCAACTAATATTCAATTTGAGTGGACAAAGTTACTAAAACTAAGTAATCGGCTTGCTTGAATTAGTCAAAAGTTTTATAAATATAATACAACTTTGCCTCAAATTGAGAAACTGCTTTTCTTTAGTTTAGCAATGTTTTCGCTTTAAATGAGAGTTTATTTCTTAATTTAAAATAAGGCTTACTCATTGTTAGAAAGTCGTTTCTTGAAACAATAACATGTTCAATAGAGTTGATCTAGTGCTGTCTGTACTGATGACAGGAGAAATGTTATTCCAAGAAATCGTTTCTTCATTATAGCGCCATGTTCTTGCTCATATTTAATGATTTTCCTTCCAAATTTGAGAGAAGGCTTGCTTAGCTATACCAAATTGTCAATTAATATATTTATAGAAATACTTATTCGATAATAACAAGGAAATAATCAATTCAAACCAATCAACAAAAACAAAATTTAATTTTTTTCATTAAATTAAATAATAATTTATTAGGCATCAATTCAATTTATTTCTATAGATAGTTTTAAAAAAAATATAGAAAACCTAAATAAAGTTTAGATTATATTATAAGTTTATAAATATATGTTCTTAATCTAAGTAATGTAAAACAACAATTCTTTTGTTATTTAACTTAATTTTAAATTCAAACAAATCCTGGTTTTATGCACTTTGCACCATTAGCGAGTTTATGTATTAAAATTGGTTTTATATAAGATGAGTCTAAAACAATAAAGTTATATAAATTTGAAATTATTGAGTCATCTATAATATATGCTTTATAATGATTGTCATATCGAATTATGTGTACTTCTTGAGTAACCAATATTACAGTGGAATTGGAGTAAACAATATCACTTATTTTTAACAAAATAGTTTTAAGTTTGTTAAAAGTATAGAATCCCTTTTTATAGCATGTTCCTTTAAATTCAAGTGTTGTAGCCGATGAATATGATTTCAGATCAACCTGGAGAATTTTTTTCAATTCTAAATGAAAAGGTTTCATATGTATTTCTATTGTGTCAGGTTTTATCAAACAAATATCTGAACCAAAACCAATATTTTCAATCATGCGATTAGCAAATTTCATTAAACATTTTTTTGCTAGAGAAAGCGACGGATTTTTACGTGAGAAAGTAACATTAGTGTAGTTTTTCATTTCACGATGTTTTGACTCATATCTCATACACCAATAATGTATTAACGGTCCTGATTGCTTTATAATTGCTGGATAATGGGTCAAAATATGATGTTTTGGTTTGATTTTGTCTTCAAATAAATTTTCATATAAAATGTTGTGTAAAGAAATATTTTTGGCTAACCATTCAATGATCCAGAAAATGATTCAGCTAGAAGATTTTCAGTCAAGTCTTGTAAAACAATGATGTATTTCCAAACCTTATCATTTTTGGGAACAAGATCTCCTAAAAATAATGAAATATATTTTAATAAACTTATACTTTCCCTAGCAGACATATGCAACTTTTTTTTTAATATGTTCGTACTTCAATGGTACTCCACGTGAACTAATCTCAATTTCACCATAGTCAAAGTATTGATATCTATAGTTAAATGTTTCTATCGTAAAGAGTTTTTTGAGGATTATAAAATAATAAAGGCAATTGGTTAAACCATATTTGATAATTCCTTCGAAGACATCATGCATGATGTCCACGCAGAAATTTGAAACAACGTGAAAACTTTGAATTTCATTAAAAATGGAATCTTCTCGAATCCCAGTGTCAATATAATTATTATTTTGCAAATCTTCTTAATAGTTTTCCTTATTTCTAATAAGCGTCAGTGATTCGCAGGAATACTTCGATAAATCTTTTTTTAATATTTTGCAAAATCGACAGCATTGATTATGGTTGAAAGATTTTGAAAATCCAAGAATTGTGTTTAGGCCCAGATTATCGCCAATTACAAGTCCTAACACAAAAAATACTGTGATGTTTTTGTTGGCTATTGACATTGTGATACCCTCAGTTTCAAGTTTTTTTATAATATTAATTAAACTTGCTAAACATTTGTGATTTCCAAAGCATTTTAGGTGTCTTGATTTTAGAAACATGGCAACAAAAATATTTTCAACAGACGAATATTTTGAAGGTAAGGTTGGAAAATTATAATAGAAAGCTGCTAGAGCCTGTACACCAGATTTCGAACCAAGAGGATTTCCAGTCTCAAAATCATCATAATATATATGATACGGTATAACATTTTTTTCTTTGAAGGAAGTCATTTTTTCTTGCCAAAGCTCCCCCTGAACAAAGTTTGAAATTTGGCCTAAATTATTTTCAAAATTTATCTTATTTTCAAAATGGATTGAAGTATGCTCTATTGTTTGCATTAACACGTGTGGTTGCTCAAAAAAATTTTTTATCTGATACTCAATAGGCATTAAAATCCCTTCAGAACTCTTATTAGTTAGAACCGTTACGCCTTTTCGCATTGTTTCCGTTGTCTGAGAATCGATAAGAAATTTTTCAGGTGGTTTATAAAGATCATGTTCTGATAAAGTTTTTATTAATAAAAATTCTGAATTTATCTCTTGAAATGGATCAAAACAAAATTTTAGCAATTCCTCGACTGTATGTCGATTATTATTATCGATAAACGGAACTATTTTTATTAACTCTGAAAATATGACTTCAATCACAAGAGTTGTGAAGTTTTTCTGTATAATGTAAAGTAACGAATTTGTAACATTACTAATACTTGACATTTTTGTAAGAAAATTAAGAACGGATTTGTTAACCTTTTCTTTAAATTCCACCGTATTTATACCAATTTTCTCTTGAGAAGACTCAAACATGGGTTTAGGGTCATTATTATCCTTCTTTATATTAATGAAATTATACTCATGTGTCGTTTCTTCTTTACTTTTGAGTTCAGGTGCTAATATACTTGAAAGAGCATTTGTTTTATTTTCGTGGTTTTTTAACAGATGTCGTTTAAATGAGGATATATTACGAAAAACTGAAGGGCAATCATTTTGACATTTAAAGTCTTCACAAAATGTATGTACTTCAAATGATTTATATAAATTTCCGTGGTTTCAAATATTTGAAAACAAAGAAAACAGTTTAACATGACTAAAATTAGATGATTAGAATTAAATTATCAAATTAGATTAATAACTTAAAATTAAAATTAAACTTTAACCTTATGTGATAGATTTAACCAATTATACTTATGGAGTATGTAAAAATAGAAAATACTTTTAAACTTAAAATTCAATAGCAATAAAATTTATATTATAAAAAATTATATTAAACTATGAAATTAAAAATTTTAAAAAAACGTTTCAAATAAAAGAAAATTACTCTATTTTTTCAATTTCCGTTAGTAAACTTTTAAGCTCTGGGTCTATTAAGTCTAATTCAATACTATAAAAATAAATTTGGATGAAATTCCAAACTTTTTGACATTCAATGGGGTATTTGAGATTTAATGCAAAAAACATTTTAAAACAATTATCTATGCATTTTAAGAAACTGTCAAATGTATAATAAATTTCGTCAAAAACGATTGCGTACTGATACTTGTTTCCCTCCAATAAAACAGCGATTAGAGGTTGCAGTGTTATTCCGTAACTGGAATAATGCTGTTTTTTATCTTCGAAAATTTTTTTCAATTCGATTACAGATCCCACTTCCACAGCAAACGAATTAATTGAATTTTGAATGGAAGGTTTCCAAATAGTTTTAGCCTTTCCAGTTACTCTTGTTGATGGTTTTAAAATATAATGAAGGAACTGAATTAGTTTAAAGTTCGTATAATCTGTAATTACATTAAAAGATAAAACATTTGTGAATAGATACGAAATTT